>CAWUFW010012815.1:0-516889 GCA_963921515.1 Calotriton arnoldi
CGCAGGCAATGTCACAGGAGTACACACTGCCATGAGGGGACTCCACTCCTGTGTGAGGAAAGCTGTGCCATATGTTGCCTCAGTAGGGCCCCATCATGTCAGCTGAGCACTTGGTCACACAATCAACAATTAGCACCAAATGAAGGCTCCTGTCACATCAGCCTGGTCATGGAAGTGCCAACGAAATCATCAGCACAGATCCAACACACTTATATAGCAATGTTGCACTGACAACACAGATGAGTCCTTCCCCATTGATGCCCAAACCTGCATGTCCAGTGGAGATGGCCACACGGTCAGGGAAGTAGACGAATTGAACAATGGCAGGCACAACAGATGTGCAGGGGTGGAAGCCACAGATGTGAAATTGCTAATGTAAGTAGGAAATCCCATTGCCAAATACTGAACACATGACACCCTCAGATGCTGCTATGGATGACATGGATACACCACAGTATAGGACACATTCCCCCTGGACCACATGGGTTCCTGCACAGTAACACTTCATTATCATGAGACCAAATATCACCATCACTGCAGCAAGGGCATGGTTAGCATCATCAACAACATGTACATCAGAAGCATAAGCACTAGAGAACAGAAAGTTGCTTTATTCAGCATATGTGTGTTTAAAAGTGAAAGTCCAGAAAAAACACAAAGGCCAATGGCCAGTCCATTGTCAAAGTCCAAACAGGGTGACAGTGGCAGATGTCACCCTACGCATGCCTGCACTGCACAAAACCAGGGACAATCCACTAGGAGGGGCAACCGGGGGGCAGGCCAGGCACTGCAGGGACAGGATCAGGGCTCACCAGGAGGAGGCAGGGAAGGGGTGGTGGGTGCTGGAGAGCCACTGACAACTGCAGTGGAGGTGTCTAACATGGTGTGTGCCGGCACAACTGGGGGGCATGACTCAGATGTTGTGGGTGCCGGCACGACTGCAGTGGACCCTGCAGATGGAGTGGACAGGTCCGCCACTGCAGTGACCAAGTCAGACAGGGTGGTAGTGGACTCCACTGCAGTGCCTACCACCAGGGGAGGAGAATGGGGAACAGGCAAGGTGGGCTGGACAGAGGGGGAGGACACCCTCACCACATCAGTGGCACAGACAAGCGCAGCGGGGGGTGTGGTGCCGGGAGAGCAAGTGGCAGGGGGAGAATGCCGGATCCTCTTGGGGATGGTATATCTGTGGGTGGGGGAACCTGGGGCAGGGTGTGGTGGGGGCACCTGTGGAGTGGGGGCCTGAGGGATGGAGGAAGGAGACCTGGTGCCTGAGCTGCAGGGCGGCGGCGGGGTCTTGCTCTTACGACTCCGGGGGGACTTGCGGGTGGGGGCCTCAGTCTGTCTGTGCCTGGGGGAGGGTGTCCGGGGGCGAGGGGCACTCTGCTCCGTGTGGGTGGGCTTCCTCTTCCCCCTGAATGCTGTATCAGCTGGATCGGAGGGGAAGAGGCCGAGCTCACTGAGGAAGAGCCGCTGGGTCTTTGGGGTTGCAGGTGAGGCAAGGGAGGGTGCTTTGGAGGGAGAGGCAACTGAGGACTGCGCAGTGCTCGTGGATGCGTGTGTGTGTTCCAGGGACCCAGCCCCTGTGAGTCTGGTTTCAGTCCCCTGACTGTGCGTGCGTGTGCGTTTTGTTTGTGGCGTGTGTGTCTGTGTGCTGGACGTGTGTGTGCTGGTGTGTGCCTGTGCCGGTGTGTGTGTGCTTGGGACGGGTAAGGTGCTGGGGAGTGTGGATGGAGCAGAGGCAGGAGGGGTGAGGGACTGTCTGAGGAGGGACACTGCTGCCGTCAGGGAGGAGTCCATGGACCTATTGCCCCTCTGTAGGTCAGACATGCCCGATGAGATGCCCTCCATGAACGACACCAGCTGAGTCAACAGAGCGGTGTGCGCATGGAGGACACTCAGCATGGCTGTCTGCCCTACATGGAGCTGGCGAAGGAGGTACACAGACTCCTCACTCAGGGCAGCAGGGGACACAGGGGCAGGGGTGCGGTGCCTGGCCCAAAGGAGACACGCTCCCGAACATGGGAGCCTCCACGGACCTGGGGAATGGGAGCCGATGGGAGGGCGGTGGTGGTGCTGGTGGTGACGGGGACAGCAACACTAGCTGGGGTGTGGTGGCTGTTGACACCCGCCTCCATAAGGGAGTCATCCTCCGAGCCGCTGTGGTCCTCAGCTGAGGTGGATGCTGCTGAGGACTCCTCGGTGTGGCTCCCCTCGCCCTCCGTGCCACTGGGTCCCTCCGCCCACTCCTTGGCTGCTGACCCAGTCTGGCTCTCCGGCTCCTCCTGGTCCGTGGAGCTGTCCCCTTCCGTGGCCGTGGATGTATCTGCAAACAATGGGGAAACAGACAGACATCAGTCACCTGCACCAAACGCACACACCACTGTGAGCACAGCACATCACAGAGCAAGCCCTGGCATCATTAGTTGAACATTGCTAAAAGTGCCCTAACTGAACAGGAGAAGCCAATTGTCAGTCTGATGCCAACCATGGCACTCACATCCCACATGGCCTTGCACCCATCTGTCTGGTGTCTGTTGGATAGCATCACCCCAGTGTGGACACATGCACCACCTACACAGTAGTTGGACAGTGCAGAGGACACGGTGTAGCATGTGGACATGCACACATCACAACTCTTGCCACTGAGTCAGTACAGGTTTCCGGATGAAAGGGATGCCCAGAGTCAAATAGGAAATGCATGTGATGCATACCAGCGACAGACACCATGATGCCCCCATGTCCTGATAGCCATCGCCACAATGGTGTGCATGTAGCACATGTCACTCCCCTGCAGGATCACCAATAAGTAGACACATGCCATGGCGGAGGCATGACTGCTAAGTCATACATCACTGTCTCAGTGATGTATGACTTGGCAGCCAGACAATAACACTCTGCACTGTGTCACAATAGTAGGTCATGGGGAATGCAAGTCCTGGAGCTGCACAAGTGCACATGTACATCCCCCACACAACACATCATCTTAACCCTCATCTGTCCAGGTCATACCGATTGGACATATGGGAGACCTGTGACACTACCCTCTGAACCTGAGCCCCTCACAATCTGCTGTGAATGGGAAACAGCTGCCTGAACTTCACATTCGCATACCCCAGTCTGCACGGGCAGCTGATCAAACACCTATGTGACACACAAGTATCGTCTCCTATGGTCACATCTCCAGTGGCATGCTGAGCCCCTACCGAGAAACACCCCAGCAGTCCTGGTAACAAATCCACAGCACACTGACACAGAGGCAGACACCTGAGGGGTCAAATCACTGCGCACAATGTGTCAGCTGATACCCGGGAGTGGGAGTACAGGTGTATTGGATGGGCTGGAGTAGGCATGACTGTCCTGCCCCACATGAATGAGGGATGAGCCCTGGACAGTGGATAGCTGGCTATGTATGTGTGACACACGTAATCTGCACACTCCTGGGGCCCAAACATTGTTCCCACCCGCTGCATGGGTGTGTGCCAGATACCCCAGGCACATGTGGTGGCTCAGCTCAGCAAGTGGACCGCATATCAAAGCAACACGCAGATTACATGTCCGAACACAGGCGTTGTGTGAACAATGGACCCACCCATGATGCCCACAACAGAGTTAGGGAAACAGATGCTGTCCCCCACCTTGAGTGAAGCAAACTGCAAGTACACAGTCCCAAGTGACACAATTCCCTGAATGTAAGGGCCACACCTGGGTATCAGATGAGGAGTGGGCAGTGCACAATAGAGGGACATGGCTCCTGGACAACAGGACTGCTGTACTGTGGCAGTTTAACCAGGCCAGAGGAGGGCACATAGCATGTAATACAGAGTTCACAGTGCAGTCTTTGACTCACCCCCTCCTTGCTGCTGTCTGGCCTTCAGCTGCCCATCCAGGTCTGGAAACACCACCGCCACGATCTGGAGCATGTGGGGGGTCAGGGTCCGTGTTCCGCCCCTCCTGCGAGGAGGCGACAGCTTCAGCTGGACCCGTGCAATCCTCCGGGTCCAGCCCCGAAGGTCCTGCCACCTCTTCTGGCAGTTGCGGATCCGGCGCTTGTAGACCCCCACGGACTGGATAGCCCGGACGATGTCATTCCAGATCTCCTTCTTCCGATGGGCATTAACCTGTGAGGATGACAAAGTGAAAAGGCCATTACTACACATGCAACATATCCGTGCATGACACAGTTGTATATACATGTCTCAATCACAGGGGCACATGATGTACACAGGCAGTGCAACGCTGCCCATGGACAGTTTGCCAGAAGTCACTACATGGTATCATTGCATGGGAAGTAAAACCTTGTTCAAATGCACTGTCACTGCACCATACCTGTCCAGTGCATGTCACTACACACTATGGGGGGTGACAACTACTCAGTGAGCCTGCTAGCCAGTGGCGTGCAGACTTTCAGCCTTGCTAGTCAGACAAAATGCACATTCAGAAAGGCAGTGCACAGCACACTCACCTGCTCCCCTGGTGTCCCAAACAGCATGCTGTACTGTGTAAGTAGGCTGTCCAGCAGGGCCTGGTTCTCCTCAAGGCTGAAGGCTGGGGCTCTCTCCACAGTACGTGCCATTGCAGGGTCCAGAGGGGCAGAGACAGCAGCAGTGCAGTGGCAGATGTCGTCCTGGAGCATGTAGTGCAGGCAAGTGAGCTCTCAGGGGAACAGCCAGCAATATATATGTGCTGGAGAGGCAGATACTGTCCCATGTGTCCAAAGTGATAGGTCCAAGTCGTTTGCATCTTCTGAATCTGGCCAATCCATGGAATAGCAGCACCAATACACGCCCACAGCATCCTTGAAATCTTCAACTTCATGACATACATGATTTTGCAACATTGTTGTGGGTGACCAACTGAATTTCCAGCAACCGACTCGTTCGAATTTCGAAACGCGTCCGTTGCCAGGCTAGGCCATTGTCAATGGGTGCGCACCGAACGGTCCATTGCTGTTCAACGCGTACAGGGGTACAACGCGTACCCGCACACATTGAATGCAATGGGCCGGCCGAGGGCACCGATCGGTCCATTGCGGTACAACGCGTACAGGGGTACAACGCGTACCCGCACACATTGAATGCAATGGGCCGGCCGGGTGCACCGATCGGTCCATTGCTGTTCAACGCGTACAGGGGTACAACGCGTACCCGCACACATTGAATGCAATGGGCCGGCCGGGGGCACCGATCGGTCCATTGCTGTTCAACGCGTACAGGGTACAACGCGTGCCCGCACACATTGAATGCAATGGGCCGGCCGGGGGCACCGATTGGTCCATTGCGGTACAACGCGTACAGGGGTACAACGTGTACCCGCACACATTGAATGCAATGGGCCGGCCGGGTGCACCGATCGGTCCATTGCTGTTCAACGCGTACAGGGGTACAACGCGTACCCGCACACATTGAATGCAATGGGCCGGCCGGGGGCACCGATCGGTCCATTGCTGTTCAACGCGTACAGGGGTACAACGCGTACCCACACACATTGAATGCAATGGGCCGGCCGGGGGCACCGATCGGTCCATTGCGGTACAACGCGTACAGGGGTACAACGCGTACCCGCACACATTGAATGCAATGGGCCGGCCGGGTGCACCGATCGGTCCATTGCTGTTCAACTACGTACAGGGGTACAACGCGTACCCGCACATTGAATGCAATGGGCCGGCCGGGGCACCGATCGGTCCATTGCTGTTCAACGCGTACAGGGGTACAACGCGTACCGCGCACATTGAATGCAATGGGCCGGCCGGGTGCACCGATCGGTCCATTGCTGTTCAACGCGTGCAGGGGTACAACGCGTACCCGCACACATTGAATGCAATGGGCCGGCCGGGTGCACCGATCGGTCCATTGCTGTTCAACGCATCCCTGTACAAGTGACTGGCATATGTCACCATGCCTGTCTCAGATGAACATATGCCAGCCACGATAGCTCCCAGGGAGTGAGGGGCACACCTACAACACGACAGCCTGTCCAAACTGTATCATAAGGCATGTAAGGCTGCATTTCCTATTGTGTGTATGTTGGTGTACATGTTGTCCTGTGGGTGTCACCTGGGGGCAGCCACCCCCAGGTTGTGCACGTGTTCATGGGGACAGGATCCTGGATGTTACGTGTACATGACCACTGTGATGTGCAACTGTTCATATCTGTGCATGTGCCATGGTCACATTTCACGGTGGTGTATGTGTATGTCATGTCACATACCCCGTGAGTCCCATGTGGGACGGTATGTTTGAGCCAGGGTTTCCCAGTGGCACAATAGTGATGGTCCTCCACAGTCTGTGTGCATGTAGTGTTTACAATGTCTCTGATTTCATGTGCACAATGGGAGACAGTCTCCACATCCACGTTGTGTGTGCATGGACTTTGATGTTGTGCATGTGTGTGTCACAGACGTCCATGTCTGTCCTGCAGTGGCAAGTGGGACCACTACCTGTGGGGGTCATGGTTGTTTTGCTGTGGTGTATACATGATACTCCATGTAATGCCAGTGTCCATGTGGCAATACAGGGTCCCTGGGAATGTACCTGTCGTTGAGCTGTGATGCCTGGGGCACATCTGTCCTCACATGTCACTGTGAGGGGTGATTGTGACATGGCAGCAGGAGATGGGAACTGTGCCACGGCCTCATGATATCCAATGGGCCAACCTGGGACTTATTGATGCCACTTGTTGAACCGTGATGACAGATGTTGGCCATGTATGTACCATACATGTCCTTACGGAACTGCACACTTCATGTAGTTGTGCCTCATAATGATGTATGATGTGATATTGAGTGTGTTCAATGCCGCATATGTGGGGTGACTGACAATTTTGCTTTCTTCTCCTCTGCACTGCAGAGCTCCTGCTGTCCATAGACCATTCCCAGACCTGGCAACGATGGTGGAACGGGACAGCATCCAACGGTACCGCTTCACCAGGCAGCTGATTGAGGATTTGGCAGTGCAGTTGGCCCCACATTTGCAGCCTGGCCGGCCGTATCCTACAGCGCTGACCCCCAAGGTGAAGGTGATGGCAGCCCTACACTTCTTTGCCACCGGTACCTTCCAACATACTGTGGCGACTGCTGGTGGGATGTCACAGACCATGTTGAGCCGTGTGCTCCGCGATGTTTTGGAGGCAATGTTGCTATACCTGAACCGGTACATCTATTTCCCTAGACTGCAATGACTCACTGACGTGAAGAGTGACTTCTATGCCCTGGGGAGGATGCCGCATGTCATTGGCTCCATTGATGGGACACATGTGGCTTTGGTACCACCACAGGCCCAGGAGCAGGCCTACCGTAACCGCAAGCACTACCACTCGGTCAATGCACTGGTGGTGTGTCTTGCAGATATGACCATCACACACGTGTGTGCCCGTTTCCCTGGTTCAGCACACGATGCCTTTGTGATGAGGAGTAGTCGCATCCCCAGGATGATGGCACAGATGCAGAACCAGCGTGCCTGGCTTGTCGGTGTGTACTGACTTTGTGCCATTGTGTGTGATCTGATCTGTAGTATTCCGCCCACTTTTCCAAGTCAGCTAATGTGCACTTGTCTGTCCGTAGGTGACTCGGGATACCCCAACATGCCGTGGTTGCTGACACCCCTCAGGAACCCTGTGACACCAGCCCAGATGCGCTACAATGAGGCACATGGTAGGACCAGGAGAGTGATTGAGCGGACATTTGGTCTCCTGAAGAGCCGCTTCCGCTGCCTCGACAAGACAGGATGGTCCCTCCCATATGCCCCAGCGAAGGTGTGCAAGATTATCATCGTCTGCTGCATGCTCCACAACCTGGCAGTGCGGAAGGAGTTGCCTCTCATCCAGGATGACAATGACCAACATCCGCCACCTGTGAAGGATCCTGGCCTGGACCACGATGCCAGTGATGATGATGATGATGAGGGTGATGTCCGCACACAGCTCATCACCAACTTCTTTAGCTGAATGTGAGTATCCTGAGGTGTCATGTCAATGATGTGAGTTGGCATGATATGTGTAGGTGGTGCTCTGGTGCTGTTGGAGTGTGTCCATGGGCTACTTGACTGGATGTGTGTAGCGATGTGTGCTTACAGGTGGTCTGTACTCCCCAACAGTGTTGACATGCTAACTTGGTTCTGGGTGGGTATCTTGTAACATGTATTGTGCATGAGTTTTGCTGTTCTGTCCTGTTCTCCATTGCTTTTGACTGTGTGTCATTTCTGTCCTTCACAGGGTACTTTCAGATTCGTTTGGTCAACTGTGTCCACCGACGACGTGATTGTACTTCCAGGGTGGTAGCTGTTGTGTCCCTACAGGTGATGTGCGCCACACCCATGGACTTCCTTCCTTCTACAGTTGTTGACTGTGTGCCCGCTGCCAGGTGGGATTACCTGGCATCTGTAGTGGTTACGACATGTTGCAACTGTGTAATAAACCTGTGCTTCACTTTGTGATGTGCGTTGTCTGTGGTCACACATTTGACTGCCATTTGCTTACTGCACCTGTGGGCTACTTGACTACAACTGGGAATAGGTGTGGTGTCTGTGCATTGCACCGTCTTCCCTGGCAACATCAGTGTAGGCAATGAGTCAGATGGCCTAGGTGTGTATGTGTTGTGTAGCCCTGGTGGTGTGTCTCCCTCATATGTGTCACGTTGCCTTTAGTCACATGCCTGTGTTGTACTTGCTGTTGCAGTTTGCATACACAGTGTAATTTTGCAGTTCATCATCCCCATGACAGCACCCACGTTGGAATCACAACAGAGGCAAGTATGGTGTATTAGTGTGTTTATTGTGATACATTTGTGTGAATAGTGCATAGGATGGTTAGTGCTGTACATATATATTGCAATCAGAAGTTCCTAGGTGAATTGAAAGTCCTGGTAGACAAAATCCCCAGTATCGGGGCCACAGTTGTCAGAGACATTGGTCCAACTTGTACTCCCCATGTCATGTGTGGGAGTTGTGTTGCCGTCAACAGGGTGAACATTTTGTGCACAAAGGTGAACATCCAGAACAGGTTCAGGCTTCCTGGGGGTTGCACTTGGCCATCGGCCTCTCACTTGCCCCTCCTCGGACGACCCCTCTTCTTTGGGGGGGGCCCCTCAAGTACAGGCTGCTGCGGTGCAGGGGACTCTCCGCCAGAGTCATCCTCCCTCCCTGTGGCAGTTGCAGTTTGTTCAGCACCAGATGTTGTTGGCACACAGGGAGGTGTGGACTGGTTGCTGTTCATCTGGCGGAGGCATTGTAATATGTCCCTGTGCACCGCCGTCATCTCTTGCAGTGCGTCCCACTTGGACTCCACGCAGGACATGTGTGAGTCCAAGCGGGCACGATGGGCAGCCTGCTGCTATTTCATGTCTCTGAGGAGCCCCACTACCTGGCTGAGATCTCCGGTGCTGGACTGGTACGCATCGGCTATGCGTACCAGTTGTGGGTCATCATGCACACCAGCAACCTCTGCAAGCAGCGACCTCTGTCTCCCACCCCTCCCACCACCCCTGCCGACATGTGCAGTGCGTGCAGTGGCACGCACAGATGACCCTGGTCCCCCTTGGGGGTTGGTGGTGGTGGTGGTGTCCATGGCCCCACGTTGGTCCAGGGTCCCTGTGCTGGTGGTGCTCCTTGTTCTGTCCATGTCGGCAGGGATGGTATTTGTGGTGACAGTCGTTGGAGGGGTGGGTGCAGGGGGTGCAGCTGGTGGTTCTGCTGGTGCTGCAGCTGGTGGTCCTGCTGGTGCTGTATGTTGACTTGCACCGGAGGTGCCTGGGTTGGTCTTCTTCGTCCGAGGAGGGCAGAGGCTGTACGACACCAGTGAGCTCCGTATCCTCTTGAGCCTGGGACTGGGACTCCTCAGCGTCTGCTGCTGTGTCCCCATCATCACCTGTTTTTGGGAGACACACACAATGTATGTAATGTTTCTGCAGGCATCAGTGGTTGACACACCTGACAGTTGTGACTGTGCCTCTGGGTGCGGGCCTGTACATTGCATTGTCCTAAGTTGTCACAGTCAGGGGTTGATATTGGTGTAGCACATTGTCCTGCATTATTTGGGCATTTCTATGTATTTGTTGGGGTGTGAACATGGTCTGCATTGGTTGTATTTGGTTGACAGCCGGCCCTCCTTCCCACCCAGCCAGTCAGTTATCCCACCATGGACTGTGCTTGCATTGCAGGGAGTGAAAGTTGTCTTTCAGGATGTCAGTCAGTGGTGTCCTGCTGTTGGTTGTTGCACAGTTGCCAGCAGGGCCTTGTGCTCCCCACAGCAGTAGCCAGTGTCAGCCATCTTGTCAGTTGTTTTCCACTCCCTGTGATGTGAGCATGGTTCAGGGTGGTGTTGATGGGACAGTTGTGGGGCTGAGCTATGTCTGTGACTATGACTCCCATCATGCTATTGCCTCCACCCCACTTCCCAGCATTCCCATACTTACTTGCTTTTGTGGGGAGTTCAGTGTGTGTGGGTGTGAGAGCAATGGCAAGATGGCTGACAGTGGTGTCCTGCTGTTGGTTGTTGTGCAGTTCCCAGCATGCCCTTGTGCTCCCCACGACACAGCAACAGTGTCAGACATCTTTGATGGGCCTTTCCACTCTCTGTGGGATGTGCATGCGTGAGTGTGAGCTTGCTGGGCCATGTGGTGGGGGATGTAGAGCTGTGACTACGACTCCCATCATGCTATTGCCTCCACCCCCCTTCCCAGCATGCCCATGCTTCCTTCCTTTTGACTCTGCTTCCCTGTGGGGTGGGCTTCCTGTGCTGACAGGATGGCTGGGAGTGTTGTCCTGGCAGTTGTTTGGCTAAAAGTCCCAAGAGTGTCCCTGTGCTTCACACAACATAACCCAGGGTGGTGGTTCTTTGTGGGATCTTGAGTTAGGATGTGAGGCATTGCTTTCTCCCAGGTGGGTTATGTGGAGTATGTGTTGAGGGGGTGTGTGAGGAAAGGTGCTTGTGACTATGGTCAGTGCTGCAAGTCCTCCTTCCCACCCAGCCAGATATCCCACCATGGAACGTGCTTGCATTGCAGAGAGTGCAAGTTGGCTTTCAGGATGTCAGGCAGTGGTGTCGTGCTGTTTGTTGGTGCACAGTTCCCAGCAGGGCCTTGTGCTCCCCACAGCAGTAGCCAGTGTCAGCCATCTTGTCAGTCCTTATCCACTCCCTGTGATGTGAGCATGGTTCAGGGTGGTGTTGATGGGCCAGTTGTGAGGCTGAGCAATATCTGTGCCTACTACTCCCATCATGCTATTGCCTCCACCCCCTTCCCAGCATGCCCATGCTTCCTTCCTTTTGACTCTGCTTCCCTGTGGGGTGGGCTGCCTGTGCTGACAGGATGGCTGGGAGTGTTGTCCTGGCAGTTGTTTGGCTAAAAGTCCCAAGAGTGTCCCTGTGCTTCACACAACATAACCCAGGGTGGAGGTTCTTTGTGGGATCTTGAGTTAGGATGTGAGGCATTGCATTCTCCCAGGTGGGTTCTGTGGAGTTTGTGTTGAGGGGGTGTGTGAGGGGAGGTGCTTGTGACTATGGTCAGTGCTGCGAGTCCTCCTTCCCACCCAGCCAGATATCCCACCATGGAACGTGCTTCCATTGCAGGGAGTGGAAGTTGTCTCTCAGGATGTCAGTCAGTGGTGTCCTGCTGTTGGTTGTTGCACAGTTGCCAGCAGGGCCTTGTGCTCCCCACAGCAGTAGCCAGTGTCAGCCATCTTGTGAGTCCTTTTCCACTCCCTGTGATGTGAGCATGGTTCATGGTGGTGTTGATGGGACAGTTGTGGGGGTGAGCAATATCTGTGACTACGACTCCCATGATGCTATTGGCTACACTGACTTGCCCAGCATACACAGAATTCCTTTCTTTCAGTGGTCTTCACTGTGTGTTGGTGTTGTAGTGGTGGCTACATGTCTGGATGTGTTTGTTAGTTCTATTTGTGCCACTGCCTAGCTGTAGTTGTAGTTGTGTTTGTACATGTGATGACACGGTTAAATGTAACTTTGAGATGGCATGTGTTGTGTTTATCTGACTGACATACACATTTTGGGATGATTCTGTTCTGGTTGCTGTGTAATTGCTATGAGTGCATGGTTTGACTCTCCCCTTGACAGTGATGTGTGTGTGTATTGTGGCAGAATATTGTGTACATTTGTTGTGTACTCACCAGGCTCTGGGATGTTCTCTAGTCCATAGACGCTCACTGGCGGAAGGATGGCCCGCACCTTCTCCTCCCAGGGCCTGAGGTATACTGGCTTGGCAGGAGGGCCACTGCCGGTGTATTGGCTCAGGAGGTAGTCCTTCTTGAGCAGCTCCTGTACCCTCCTGCGCATGTCATACCACCTGTTCTGGATGTCAGTCTTTGTGCGCAGACATGGTGATTGTGCGTTCACCCTGTTGATGATCCTCTCCCACATCTTGGTTTTCTGGGAGATGGGTGTCTGTTGGACCAGTGTGCCAAACAGCTGTGGCTCTACCCTGAGGATCTCGTCTACCAGGACTTCCAATTCACAATCTAGGAACTTGTGATTCTTCTTTGGGGGCATGGTGATGGGTGGTGATGGTGAGTGATGTGTGTGTTGGTGTGCAGGTGAGGGTGTGTGAGTGTGTGTTTTGCTGGGTGTATGTGAGGTAGCTATTTGTTGGTGTGCTGATGGTGTGTGGCTTGTGTGAGGGATGAGCTGTGGGTGTGTGGTTGCTGTCTGTTGAGTGCTGGCAGTAGAATAACATTTGCAAAGGATCATGGTTGTGATTTGTGTCCTTTATATGGGTGGAGTTGTGGGTGTGTCTTTGTTCTCTGTCCCCACCCCCCAGTATTTATTTGCTTTGTAATTGCTTGTTTGGCCTTTTTTTGTGTATTTTTCCTTAGTACTTTCTGTGCATGTTGGAAACGTTCTTGTGACCGAGTCGGACCCTGCAGTTGTCTCGTACGGTCTTCTCCGTTTCGTTCACGCTGTGTTTGTGCAGTTTTCTATGCTGCGTACGCGTCGGTCGCGGTGTTTTGTGTTACTTCGGCTACCAGTTTTGTATGCGTGTCGGTCGTACGGCTTGTCCTCCGTACGACTCAGTCGTGGTTTTCGCGCCTTGCATCGTACTTTGCGGTTTGGAGTTCGCGGGTACGTTTCGGTTGGATTTGTTCCGGGTGCGTGTCGGTCGGTTCGATTCGCGTGTGTTTCCGGCCGGATTGCTGTTTTCCGTGCGGCTCGGTCGTTCGGCTTGGGTTCAGTACGTGTCGGTCGGATTTTGCACGCTCTGCATCGTACTTGGCGTGTCGGGCGCCACAGGTACGTGTCGGTCGGAATTAATTCCGGCTCCGAGTCGGTCGGTGCTTTTTCCGGCCCGAATCGGAATCGACCCCAGAGTGTTAGATATAATAAAATCGATAATCAATAATCACCAAACTAATCTATAGTAACCATAACTCTGCTACCAAGAAATCTGATCCAGAGCGGCTAATATAAATTTCTCCTTATGACACTAATCCAGAAAGACACCTACGCAATCTTTATCACTTGAAAACCTATGTCGGTGGGGCCCATAACACCGCATACATACATTCATTCAATTTTCTGGATCAAACGCTAAGGAAAAATGAATTGCTGGACAAGCGGGATACCTTATTAAAATGACAGAATTATAACCTATACATTATATACATTAACTTCGGATCCTGTCGGTTCTAAACATCAAGGTACTCCACTATTCGGTCGATGGACCAACAAGTAGAATCAGTTGATGGCGATTAAGACCAGCTCAATCACAATTAAAACCTTTAGCATTTATAAATCACAATTTTATTTAAAAAACCACAGACTCTTTTAAAGTTAGCATATAGTTTTATCGAAAATTCTTTAAGCAAAAGTAAAGCTCGTTTTTAGACAAATGCATTTATTATATCAGTAAGCATTTAAGTAAAAGGTTAAGAATAAATATGAGAAATACTCATTACCCTTGGCCATAGGGCGATGACAAGAATGGTTCATCAGGAAAGAAAGATGAACCACAGATCACAGGATGGACTCCCAAAACTGACTGACTGTCCCGCTAACCTCCTCGGATGCAATCTCCTCCCGGGCAACTCCCGCAACGGTCTTGTTCCTTCCCCAGTCAAAGTTCGAAGTCCAAAATGACAGAGTCTCTCACAGTATCAGGATAGTAGAAGCGAAGAAATCAACACACGGACAACGTAAGAGCAGACTCTCTTATACCCTATTCTCTGGCTCTCTACACTTAAAAGTTGCAATCTTTAGGGGCAAGAATCATGCTAGTTGGTCCATTGGAGGGGTGGTGATGGTCACCTCATTGCCCTCCTTGTTCGAGCCTGTTTGGGGACAATAACGCACACATTAAGTCTCATGATCACGATGTCCAAAAGTAGTCCAATTTGTTAATCCATTTTGTAACAAACTTTGATGGTCACATATTAGTTCATCCCGCCGCTCGATTTTTTCATTCGCTCCCAGGCATGTATGCTGAACTCTTGGCACAATCCTCGTTGCAGGTCAGATTGGCCTTGACATCTCTCACTCCGGGCACAGGCCGCATACATGTGACTGGAGCCTTTACACTGCCCATGCGCGGGGGCCATTTTATCCAGCGCACGCCATCTCGTCCTTTCCCACGGCCATTTTTGAAGCATGGCCTAGCAGGCCCGAACAAAACTAATATAAGAACAAACACAACGAAAATTAAAACATAGAAAATAAGCCTTTCTGTTTACCACCCGCCATTCTAAAAACCTGTGTTAGGTATTACCTAGCAGAAGCGACATTTAAAGCCATTTTACTTACCCTCTGCATTCTTTGCCACTGTGCAATTTTACTACGCAACACATATCATGCATTTTACTCTATTTACTACGCAAATCACAATACTAATATTATTTTGCTTCACATTTGTAAATAAATTAGATTTTGCAATGCTAGCAGGTTGCCCACGTGTAATGTTTAATAAAAAGGTATATTTGTTGATTAGTTAATGCGTTTCAAACGGTTAGTATCATTAATCGTTATGAGGTCATTAACTTCCAAGGGGTACACCAAAAATATTTTGTTTCCCTTGCTGCATCAGCGCTGACCGAATCGTTTCCGTACCCGAACCACTCTGTACGTCTCGTTTGTAGACGACTCGTGCCGCGCAATGGAGCCGATTTCCGACCGAGCGAGTACGATGCACGATTCGGCCAACCGCTTCGCGTCGGTCTCAGCGAGACGAAACGGCTGTCGAAAGCGTACTTCGGGGGGCCGTAAAAGGCCCCCCTTCACCCGGGGCCCTCCAAATCTATCACGGGGGGCCCATGGGTCCCCCCGATCCAAGCATGCACAATGTGACGGGCACCATGGGGTGCCCGCCACAGGGTGTACGCTTTTCCACACCCAACACTTTTCTGCTATGGGAGCCTGTGTACGCGTCTGTACACAGGCTCCCATTGAGTTCAATGGGAGTCCGAGCGAACCGAGTCCGTCAGCATACGGCTGCATCGTACTCGCTCGTTCGGACTCCCGGAGCACGTCTCACTCGGAAAGCCCTCCGGATCCGAGTCGTATGGAGTGCTTTCCGAGTGAGATCGAAATCGGCCCCTAAGTGTCAATGATTATACCACCTGGAAGAAATTGCTTCTATTGGTGGATTCAATTCCTCTCCTTGGATTGAGGACTAGTAATAATATAATACATATGAGACCATTAAATGTCTCACCGTGGTGTGATCCGAACATGGAAATGTCGTACATAAGCAGACTGGCAGTGCTACGTTTGCCGTTTTTGTTAGAAAATACCAGCTATTTGTTCATATGTGAGATTGTGGGAAGCCTGCAACTGGTATTTGAATATCAGCATGTGTAAAACTCTCTGGGGCATATGTACAAGCCCCTATCGCCACCACAACGTTACTTATATCGACGTTGTGGTGGCGATAGGGGCTGCGCCTTATTTACAAGGCAGCGTTAAGCCAATTAACATGGCTTAACGCTGCCTTGTAAGTAAATCCCCCTTTCACGCTATGGTTAGCGTGAAAGGGGTGGGCAGTGGGTGTCGTGGTGGGCGTTCCACCTCAACACCCATTCATTTTGACGCTGCCCCCTATATACAAGGGTGGCGTACATAGGAGGCAGAGCCAAAATTTAGACCAGGGAAAACCTGGTCTTAAGTTGGCGAAACGAGGAGAAATGCATTATTACTCCTTGTTTTTGCACAAGGCAGCACACATGGAAAAAGCAAAATGCCATGGTTTGTTTATATACAGGAAGGTGTCCCTTCCTGTACATAAACAAACCTTAAAAAAAATGCCATTTTGTGACTTTCATGTGTGCTACATGAAGCAGCACACATGACAGTGACAGAATGGCATTTTAGGATTGTTTATGTGCAGGAAGGGACACCTTCCTACACATAAACAATCGTCCCCTGAACGTATACACCCCTGCACTATGGTGCAAGGGTGCCTGCGTTGGTGCTAAGTTACTAAACATAGCACCATCGCAGGGGGAAACGCAAGGCTGCACCACATTCTTGTAAATATGGTGCAGCCTTGCGTTTCAGAAGTGGCGGAGGTAGGCGTTAAGCCAGGAAGGCTAACGCCTCTCTCCGCCACTTCCTTGTACATATCCCCCTCTGTTCCTTAACTTGCCAATTCCGATTGGTTTTCGCTTCAGCAATTATTTAGCAGTAGCTTAGAAGACTTTAAAATAACTTCAAAGCAGTTTCTTTTTGTGCTTGCTGTTTCTTATTTGCATTTTCCAAGGAGCAAAATTCTTGCTTTTACTGATAGTCCCCATTTTTATTCCCGTTATGCCAGGCAAATACAGGCCAAATGGCCATCCTAGGGAATTTACAATCTTCTCTCGCCACCTTTTACTTCCCCTCCTTATATCTCAAATCTTACCCTTAAAGAGTACCCAAAACCACCCGGCTTTCTGCAGTAACTGAGGACAGTAACAAATTATTTAACTAGCCTACTGGAAGCAGCTTGAGAACAAGCAAGCACATTCCAGTTGGCTTGTATCGTAGCCTCATTGTCCGGAGAGAAGTAAGATGGTGGAAGAAGAGAGTTGAGGGAGAGACACAGATACTCTCTCAAGGAGCCCCATGTCAAGTAAGTATCCAGACTTGGGATTTGTTGTGCTTCCTAGTACTTATAGCTTTGCATAAGGAATGAGAAAAAACATAAATACAAGCGCAACATTAAACATGAACTGAATAAGCTGGTGACACAGGCACATGCGGTTGCAGAATATGATCCACCAATTCCGCATAGAAATACCTGCAATACATGCCTGTCAAATGGCATCATTATATCTGACACTAATGCAGAAGTGAAGTTCACCACCTTAGTTATTTGTCATACATGCATTCCTAAACGGCAACTGCATTTTAACACATTTTAATCATTAGCATATCCTACCCACCTTGGAACACTGGACCCACTATCAATGTGATGAGTGATTTGTATTTAACAATACTATATTCCATGAATTAGGGAATGTTAGTGGAGATGCCCCCAAACACCCCCTCCTGTAGTTGTAGTTCAGGTGTATTCAGATGTTCCTTTTTTTTAAAATGCTGCATTTTATATTCCCTTTTAAAAAAGAGGCATGCACTCCTACTTTTGTAGTCTCTGAAGCCAGTCTGTTTTTATTGTATTCCTCTCTTTTGGTCGATGCCCCACCCTCGCTCCCAGCCTGACTATCAGTGTGGCATTGGTCATACCCCAAACTGAACTTTTTGTCTCCCGAAGCAACATTTGTGAGTACCCAACCATCACCCTAATAGTGAATAATATGACATAATATATGGGATTTTATAATCTCGCTATAAATGACTGTCGCTAATTTCTTTTATAATCAGCAACGTGGGATGCACCCAGTCGAGATTATAAGGAAAAGACAGCTGAACTCGACTATTATAAATTATTACAGTTGAGTTCTGACATCACAATGCCAGCAGGCCCAGGTGAAAGGCATGTCAGGTCATGGAGCATAATTGAAGCAGCTGTTTAAAGCAACGAAAACTGAATGTTGCTTTTTTTTCTTCTGCTATATTTTCTAGATTACAAGGACAAGCAGAAAGAACATACTTATTTTTTGCACTCATTGGATAGTTAGGGAAAAGCTCAAATTACTCTGCATGTTTATACACATTCCAAAATACTGCAGCTTTTATTTTTTTTCAAAACTGTCTTGTATTGAACTGTTTCTAATGTCTGTTTGCAACAAATATTAAACAGGTTTTTGATGTGTTTATTTTTGTACCAGAGGTTTTATTTTTCTTCTTCTTGTTTGCAAACGTGCTATCTCTTTCATATGAAACCATATTTATGGGAAAGGTGATGGTGTGACATATATTATATGGGATAAAGTACCCCCTGGCCTACATGATAAGGATATTGAAGTCACCTCAGAGTTCAATAACATTTTAAAGGAACTCGGTCTTCAGTCTCGTTCTTATATAAAGTTATGAAACTTCTTGGTAACTTGCAATATCCTTATAATATACGGCAGGGATTACTTCATCCCATATATTATTCACTATTAGTGTAATAAATAAAACAGACTGAAAGCAAAGAAAGTACAGCCCAATGGATGTCCATGGGGATGAGCTGCCCCTGTGTTCCTGGCACTGATTTTGCCACATATGAGGCCAGGGATAGCAAAGGCAGCGGCAGGGGTCACAAGAGGCAAGCCAGGGTTTGCAGTTGCGGCCCCTGGAGACCCCTAGCAACCCCTAAATGACCTCTATGACTGGTGCAAGTATTGATAACTGTGGAACCTCAATGTCAACGAGAGAACCACTAGTCTAACTAATTTATGCTGTAGAATGTTTAGTTCTCTGCTGGACTGCCAACAGCTAAGAAGCTCATCCAGTTATTAAACTTTTGGCATGGTGCACAGTTTGCAAATTAAGTGGGGAACGGTTTGGTAAGAAGTTTTGAATCTACTTTAATGTAATCTCTTGAATAAACTTACACTTTTGTGTAAGTTTACAACTGTTTGCTATTCCGAAGGCAATTTATGAGCAGTGTGTTTATGACTGCCGAGTCTCCGCACATAAAATTGTTTGCTTTTTATGTGCAGAGACTCCGCACTCGTAAAGATATTACTTGTAAATTACCTTTGTGAATAGAAAACAATCGTAAACTTACGCAAAAGTGTAAGTTTACCTTTGTAAACCAGGCCCAACGAGTCACATTGTTTAAAAAGTTTGCCCAGTAAACTTTAAGTTAAAAGTGAAAAGACCCATCATTGAAAAATGTTACTAAAAAGACCCTTTTATCAGAATCTGTCAACAATTTTTATTTGTTGCCAAGGTCAGACACTTGTTCACAGAACAACTAAGCGCATTTATTGCTGTGCCTTCAAGAGATATTGATTTAAGGCTTCTAGATTTGATTGCAGCTCTTGTGTTCTGAATGCCTGTTGATTACTCTGAAACGACCTAATGTCTCAAAATGAAAAATACAAAATGAGGACTATGTGTGAATCTCTGATCGTTCTGTTCTACAGGACGTGACTATCGCTCTAGAAATTACCATTATTTACCCTGGGATGTCTTGATATTGGTTTTGCATTACAAAAGTATTTGACTGCCTTAGCCTCCACTGGATTCAAAGCTTGGGCTAAATATCTATTATGCCAGCTTAATCTTGCATAGAATTGGGCATACCTCAATGTCCATGTGACCTCAAATGTCCAACATTACCTCATTATACCATGTTGCATAAACAAGATTTAGGGGCTTATTATGAGCCCCCTTCGCCGCCGGAGCATCACTTTTTGTGACGCTCCGGCGACCCAGATTACAAAATCATAACTATGAGGTCTTGCAAAGCAACTATGCTTGGAGTAAGGCAAGGCAGTGCAAATCACTGTGTTGCCTTACTCTGCACTCGGGTGGCATTTCATGGGCGTTGCAGTGGGTTGCCCCAGCGCCAAATTCTTATGCCTCCCAAGGTTAAGCATAATGAGGAGAAATATCTTTATTTCTCCTCGTTTTCTCCTCTTTCTATGTGTGCTGCATTCTGTAGCACACATAGAAAGAGGAAAAAGCCCATTAGGATTGTTATTGTGCAGGACGGTGCCCCATCCTGCACAATAACAATCCTGCCGACAACACAGGCACCCTTGCACCATGGAGCAAGGGTGCCTGCGTTGGCGCTAAGCTGTCAAAATGGCTCCAGCGCAGGGGGAAAGGACAGGAATGCACCGCATTGCATAAATATGGTGCTTTCCTGCCCTTTCACTTTGGTGTAGGGCAGCGCAGCAAAGGTTACTTGCTGTGCTGCCCTGCGCCAAATCCCTGTAAATGAGGGCCTTGATGCGGAGAAATGCTTAGCATGGGAACAATTCTAGTAAGGTGAGCAGTGGTTTATGCACTCTTGTTTGTCACCAGGCACGAATAACTAAGTTCTTGAAGAGTGGATATTTTTTACTTGAGAGCATCGTTTGAGATATTTTTTGAGCACAAAATATTTTTTTTCATTTTTTACAGGGGAAGTGCCATAGAGAGTGCGGCTACTGTACATACATTAGCAACTTCCTCTTCCTGAAGACTCCCAGGGGGATATTACCAAGGAATTGCGATAATTATCGCAAAGCGTGCTTAGCGCTGTTTTTTTTATCGCCGGCTATCGCTGGATTTCATCGCGGAGATAACGCGTTATTATGAACGCTTATCTCCAAGGCGATAAAAAATCCAGCGATAGCGGCGAAACCCAGCAATACCGCAAGAAATCCAGCGATAAATTCAACGCGCTAATGAAAAGCTTGCTAATAGGCAGGTGAGGACTTAACCTTACAATCCACCTCCCATTGACTAGAATGGTTAAGTCAGGTTTTTAGCAGGTGTGAGATTCCAGCGATAATCGCGGTTAGCGCGAATTTTTTATCGCTTCGCGGGCATTGCTAATAGGGGAAGTTGTGTTTGCGACTGTTTTCAGTCGCTTTTAGTTAGGAACGCCTACTTTGCATGTCATTAGCGATATATATCGCTGACATGCAAAGCGGCACCAAACGGTCGCTTTCGCCATAAAGCTGTCGCTAACAGCTGTTAGCGACAGCTTGCTAATAGGGCGATAGAAATATCGCCGCTTTAGCGGCAAAAAGTGCCGCTAAAGCGGCGATAACGCCCTTGGTAATATGCCCCTCAGTCCTTTATTGAGCTCTTGGTCATTTTCTATTGTTAGATTTGAATGCCAGAGTAACCTTTGCTACATCTGCCACATTTTATTCACAGTATAACCTTTTCCGCGAGGATGTTGATTTCAACAACAAAACATTTTTGATTTCTTCATTTCTCTCTTTACAGTATTGAGGAAATGGTGCCAGCCCCACCATCAGCATAGACACTTTGACTATAACCTGTTTCATGACTTGGTGGGCCTGTCTGTTGTGTGTGCTGCACCTACAAACATTGTTTCACGTTTCACCTTTTTGGTGTGGCTCATAGTCTGTCTGCTGCATCTGGGTTGCTTGATTTTCTATATATCCTGTCAGGGTTTTGCTCATTGCGAATGTTTGTGCGTGGGGCACCTGGGTGCAGGTCTTCAAGTACTATGTGGCAGTGTTTGTCTTTTGTGCATTCGTTGTATGGTTATGAGGGTCTTCAGTTATCAAGTGGCAGGGTATGGGTCCTGGTTAATCATTCACTTCAGATCTCTAGGACCTATTGTTCCTTCCTCCCTTTTTTCACATGTCTTCTAAAATTTAAAATTATTCACTGGCATTCAAGCATACTGATGGGATTCCACCAGGTTGTTATCTCTATTAACCTCTATCACAAGCATGTTTATGATGCTCTTTGAATACAGCAGAGATACCAATGCCACAAGCTGGATTGGAGCCTTTAAGCGCTATATTCAATATTGCTTTATTCTATGAAAATGGTACAAACAAGTTGATTCCCACAGGTAATCTTTTTACAATATTATACATTGAACCTACATATCTTCTTTGGGAGAAGTCAACAAATATCTATTGTGATGTATAAATCCATAAGATTTATTTGATAAAGTATGCTTGGGTAGAGAAACATCAATAGATATTCATATGCAATTTAAAGAAATATATATCCATTACTCCTGGAACCATTGAGAACATCATTAAGTTTTAGTCACACTAATATTTATTTATTTATTTTAAATCTGGCTGTATACATCATGTTAAAGTAGGTACAATTATATTTTCCCAGTTCTGCTATGGTCACACTTTTCTTTAGACAGCAGTTCAAGCTACTCTTTGTCCATGTTTTGATTTCCTAAGTCAATCAATGGATATGCATTAATGTTGCCTGTCTCCTTTCAGCTGTTACTTTATTATTCCATTCATGCTTGTACGCATCATACAGAGAGGTTCATTGTGATGAGAGCATTGGTAAACTGAAATCTAGATTATCCTCATTGCCCTCTTGCAGGTTTCTATTAGGCCTCTGTAAATCTCTTCTTTAGACATAAGTGGAATGCGATTGGAATATAAACAATGCAACAGCTTAGATCTCTGGAAAGGCTACCAAGTGCAGCTCTTATGAATGGCAAAGTGTGCACTAATGTCCACATATAAGCACACAGCATGGATCTAATCTGTGCTTTACACCAATCACTCCACATCAACTTTGCTGCACACTCCACTCATTTAGTGACATCTTTCTTTCAAACTGCACTTGCAAAATGACAACCTGGGAAAAGATGTGGAATTCTTTCTGGAGACCCTGCTATATCTCTTGGTACCACATCAAAAGAAAATTATTTCAATTTTTAGAAACCTTTGGGTGTTTATCTCTCACTTTCATTTTCTACGTAATTACATTTTTCAAAGGTTGGTGGTGGTGTTTCTAGATACAACTTTAATTCATGTGTTAGTATTAATTTCTGTGAATCTACCTGATATATTGTAGAATATTTTGATTCATTTACTGTTTATCTTGCAGTGTATGTTGTTTTTAGGTCTCGTCTACAGACAGCATTCACTTTATGTACAATGGACTTTGGGTCAGCCATTGGGCTTTACCGGATGGCTTTGTTTATCTCACTTTTGTGCTCCCAAATTAAAGTCTTTCTTCCCTATTCCTGCGTTTGTTTCACTTACAATCATTTCATTCTCATAGTGTCCTAATTGACCATTTATCCTTTCACTACTGACGTCAGACCAGGAACTATTTCACCTCCCTCTCTCTCCTGGCTCACCCTCCTCCCTTTCCCTTTCTCTACTCGATTTTTCCCCCTACAAGCTTTATCTTGTCCGTTGCTGGTATCATATTTAAACATCAGAAATAAATACAATGTGGCACATGTCATGGTAAGGTATAGAAAATTAGTTATTCAGGAGGTGTACACCTCCAAAAGGTTAGCCACACCTATTAGAGTGGGCTAGGAGGTCTGTACAGCCAAGGAAGGGTTCTGCCATGTTGGCAGACCCTGAATTAGAGGGCTCTGGGTAGAAAGGTAACATACGTCCACAGGATGCTGTTACCTCAGGGGCAGGTTAGTGGCAGGGACCAGTAGCCCATTGGCCACTGTCCCTCTAATAATAAAAATAAATACAAATTCCTAGTTGTAAAGCAAGAACATATCACCCCTTAAGGGTTTCAAGGCACTGGGGGTCGTCGGGGAGATTAAGTCAGCTATTGCCCAGAGTCACATGATGCTGAACTGAGCAGATCGAACTGTGAGTCCCGTGCTCCGGAGTCAGCCACTCTGGCCGGAAAAAAGTCATTCAATGACAGTCACTATGGGTGCCCACATCTGCAGTGGCCTTTTTTGAATGCATTTGCCGATGCGACCATTATGGATGCATGCACGTCAATGGTGACCATCCTAGCATAGCCAGACCAATCACACAGCTATAGGAATAAAATGCATTGGTGAAGAATTTGTTGTGATTTATTTGTAATAAAGATAATCAGGTACCTAATGATGTCAATGGTTTGCCTCCAATTTTGGTCTCACGATTATCAGCAGCAAGAATGAATTCAGTCCACAGTGAATGCGATCTAAATTGTTTAATAATTCAGTCATTTCCTAGAAGCTGTGGGATACTTTGGCTTATGGATCTCAGCAGGAAATTCCTGAGCTAGAAAAGTTTGTTTCTATGAAAGTTTGCCTAAAATACAGGTATTCTGCTTTGCTTGTGAACCATTTCATCACTAAGAGAGCAAGCCACCACAGTGATGCAAGATGGAAGTCTGTGAAGGTGAGCTAAGAGGTATACTTCATTCCAGAGCAGACAAAGGATTAGGAGAAGAACCACTGGTGTTACTGAACTTGTACTGGCCGTCCTTTTGACCATATGCAATGGCAAATGATTGAGTCCCTCAAAGCATATAGGGTGACCTTTCAGCTAAGTTCCAAGAGTAGGATGACTTGTGAGATAAGGGTAGCCTGGACAGAAAAAATGGAGAGTGGCGGAAGAACATATGGGAGGTCAATGAGCCAAATAACCATGCTAACTTTGCAGTTGCAAATAGTTATCTTTACAGGTATTCTACCTCAATATTGACTCTAGAATAACATGCTAACAGAATAATGTAAACAAATATCATGACAAAAATATGACATATGGGTATATATAGGTAAGTGTAGTGTTACTTTACCTAACTCCACAGATATGTAAATATAAATATAGACACATACAAACACACACACACATATATATATATTTAAAATATGAGGAAGCACGAAGAGTCCCGCGGGGGCTCCGCATCTTACTGGCCCCAAGCTTTGAGAACCCCAACCCTAATATGCTTAATGAATGAGCAGAAAATAACCTGTCGGCGTCCATGAACCTTGTTAGAATACTAATCAAATATGCCCAAATCGATCGTGAGGCATTATTAAAAGAAATAGATAACATCAATGAAGAATTGGGTAAATCTGATGCAATGGAATTTATTACCAAATCCAGAAAAGAAATCCAAGAGAGATTAAAGAAACATGAGGACAAGATCAAAATCAGGAAGGCTCACAAGTTTGCCAGGGATAAGGCAGATTATGAGCTGGGGCAAATATTCACTTTCGCACGAAAGTATGACAGTGTCAAAAGGATGAGGATGAATAACATATCAAAATCGACCACAATTACAACAGCTGAATCATTGGGTAATGAGAACACCATGTCGTCTACCTCTGACTTATGCTCAGCGGTCAGTGAAACTAAATCAGAGGATGGGGGCTCCAATATGACCAGCATGGCAGGCGAAAGAGGCAAATTAAGTCTGGCAGAGGAGCTGGATTTTTTAACCTTAGATCGCAGACAAACTTTGAGGCCACGGAATCGAAAGAGGCCTGTAGAAAACGAAGGAACAAAAGGAGACGAGCCAGGCGAAAGAAACGGAAACGCAAAAACCAAGAAACCCCAATGGCGCAAGAGACAGGGCAAAGCAACATTACAATAATTAAC
Source organism: Calotriton arnoldi (assembly GCA_963921515.1). Classification (NCBI taxonomy): domain Eukaryota; kingdom Metazoa; phylum Chordata; class Amphibia; order Caudata; family Salamandridae; genus Calotriton; species Calotriton arnoldi. The sequence goes on from CAWUFW010012815.1 coordinate 25,344, forward strand.
CTATCAACAACGACATCGACAAAGGCAGAGACACAACTGCTATCGCTTGGTCTATCGTTCTGCCCTGAAAGCAATTTTAAGTACGGCAGTCCCAGAGTGGAAATTTTTTAATTCATCAGGAAACTCAAATTAAAAAAGTTTTTTACCATCAAAGAAGGCACAAGTCAAGCAAACAAAGCACCAGGCACTAACAGTTCTGCAGGGATAGCCTTCAGGTCTCTGATGCATCTACCCTTCTTACTATGTATGAACTAAGTGATGTGACTAACTCGGTGGATGAAATACACTCTAGTTCAAGATCCACACAAGAAAGACTGCAAATACTGGACGTTGTTCAGCCAAGTGTGGGAAAAAGTCCCTTTAAACCAAAATCGACATTTTTACCGATGATGCCCAAGGACGCCATTGACATTTTCCATGAACGGGTTGTGTAAGACCTCAAAAAACTAAATCACAAAGTGAAACACATCAACAGAAAATCAAATATCAGGATCGTCAATATGAAACCTTGATAAAGAAACTCAAAAACAATCATGAGATTGTAATCAATAAGTCTGATAAGGGCGGGAACATAGTCATTTGGCCCAAACAGGAATATCTCCAGGAAGCATATCACCAACTGGAGAATAGGGAGTGTTATGAAAAAACAAGTCTCAAAGAATACAACAAAGCAAAAGAAGGCTTAAAAAGGGACTTACTACAGTGGAAAAGACAAGGTTTAATTTCTAAAGAAGAATTTAAATTTATGCACAAAGAATTCCCTGTGCTCCCCACGATTTATTTTATACCTAAAATACATAAAGAGAGAACGCCTATTCCAGGAAGACCGATCATCTCAGCAATGAATGGCATCTGTGAGAATATTACACAGTATGTGGACTATTATCTCCAAGATCATGTTCAGAAACTCCCCACGTACATCAAAGATACTGGTGACTTTTTGACAAAATTGAAACAAATTGAATGGATAGAAGGGCTACTGCTGATTACGTTAGACATTGAATCGCTATATACAAGTATAGACCACCAAGTGGGTCTAACAGCGGTCAAGCACTTCCTAGACACCAGACCATTGACATATTATAATCACAACACAATGGTGTTGGAACTTATTAGGTGGTGTCTGTTCAACAATTTTTTCCTTTTTGGTAAGGAGCTGTTTAGACAAAAACGGGGAGTAGCCATGGGAGCCTGCTTCTCCCCCAGCTATGCTTGACTACATGTTGGCTGGTGGGAGGAGCAGGTTCTGAAGAGAACACATATAGCAATGTATTCCGCACATGTCATGCATTGGCTTAGGTTCATTGACGATGGTTTTATTATTTGGAGGGGAGTCTATGAGAGTGCAGTAAATTTCATCAAAGATATTAATACCAACAATGTGAACCTGAAGTGTACATCGCATATCAGTGAGCTAAGTATAGATTTCCTGGATGTGAGGGTGTATGTGTCGGATATGAAACTCGAAACGACACTGCACCGAAAAACAATGGCAGGCAACACAACACTGCACACGAGAAGCTCCCACCCCAAACATCTAGTTAAAAGTATCCCCTTTGGCGAATTCCTTAGGCTTAAATGAATTTGCAGTACAGAAGCAGAGTTAGATAAATGTATGCATGAAGCCAAGGAAAGGTTCAGAAAGAGAGGATACAGTGAAAAGATCTTGAATGAGGCCACAACCAAAGCAAAGACCAGAACGAGGGAGTCCCTGTTAAACCAAAATAGTAAGGAAATAGAGTCTGACAAAAAGCTAACAACGTCAGAAATATCCATCAGTTTAAATGAGAATATACCTAGACTCATTACTACATATAGCTGTCAAGAAAGGCAGATTAGAGCAATTGTTAAGCGAAATTGGCCAATATTGCTTACAGATGGAGTAATGGCACCTAGACTACCGGCGATTCCTGAATTTACCTTCAGAAGAGCACCATCTATGAGATCTCAGCTTGTTAAAAGCAGCCCAGAGATTGTCCCGAGTACCTCGTGGCTCAAACCAAAGAAAGGATTTTACAAGTGCTCAACCTGCAGGGCCTGTAAATTTGGGGTCAATACTACACACTATGTGACACCTTCCAGTCCCACTAGGGTAGCCATCAAAGGTAATTCCAACTGCCGGTCTGAATATGCGGTGTATGTGCTCACGTGTACCTGCGGCTTGAGATACGTTGGGAGTACAAAGCTGCAGGTACACATGAGAATACTCCAACATTTAAGGGCCATAGTGAACAACGATGCCACGTATCCTGTGGCACGCCATTTTAAAGCGGAACACAACAATGACCTCAACTGCCTGAGGTATTTTGTTATTGATGCCATTCCGACTCTCAGACGAGGGGGGAATAGAGAACGACTGTTACGTCAGCTAGAGTCACGCATGATCCTAGAATTAGACAGCAAGACACCAACAGGGCTGAACAACAATGAGGACCTTCACAACTGTCTCTAAACTTTGTCCACTTTATGTTGCATTGGTGCAGTATTAATTCACAAAACAAAGATATATATATATATGTGAATGCTTTAGAGATATGTTTTGTATATATACATTGTGCCGTGTGTCCGCCAATCTTTCAGGTTAATATTTGAAAACTTCTGTACTAGGTATTTTGAAAAATTTTCTATTGTGGCGTAATATCAACTACAAGCCGACCGCCTAACCATCAACTTGTTTTTAAACCCAAATAGCCAAAAATAACAAAAAATGAAAAACATTTTTTAGAGGTGTGTAAAATTTGATTTTTTTTTTTTTTAAATGGTTTTTGCACAAGTTTATATTTGCACTATGAAGCACCAGGCACTTTAAAGCACTATGCACTTATAGGAAAGCTAGTAGGCACATAAGCACTTTATCTAGGATTATCAGGCTCAATTTGCACATATATTGTTGCTAAGACTCATACTTTAGACTTCTTAAAGGTTGGTCTTTTTAATATACTAACAATATATTTGACAATGCACTGAATTGAATATGGGAACATAACTGCATAAACTCATTTAGGCGGGAATTTTCACAAATTCATATGTTTCCTTGATGATATAAATAACGTGTGGAGTATTATAACAGTGGTAATAGAAATGAACCAATTTTAATTAATTTATATTCTAAACGTGCATATTAATTTATGTAGATATTGTAACAGGTCGCTTTTAGCTGCATAATGAAATTTGCACTTACGAATATAATGGAAGTCTGTTTTCACATGGGAGCCATAAGTATGAGCAAGCAGTGCATTCTAGTCAACATGATAGTCTGTTTATTATGTCCTTTACTAAAGTAATCACGTGACACATGTGGGTTTGTACAAAAGTTAATGCCGCAGAGCGTTTCGCTATGTGATGAAGGTCACTCGCTGACCGAAACGCATAATGACATTGGAGTTCTAATAAAACCAAGCGGAAGAAACAAGAGGAGTTCGTGCCCTTTGTGTTCATACCAAGGAGGTGAAGGGGTGCTTTTGGTGTTTTCGATATATATACATTTATATATACATATATATATATATATATATGTATATATATTACCGCAGCACCCGTGTCTCAGAGTACTGCAGCACCCCTGTCTCAGAGTCAATGAGACGCCAGTAAGACTCGCACTCTTTCAGGTTACCAGTTGATGATGGCTGATGCGTTTCAACCAGAACGGTCTTCCTCCAAGCCAGATTTACACAAAGTGACTGTGCCCTATTGCCCTTAAAAACAATCCTTACACAAACAAACAATATAAAGAAAAGACTCATGAGACCTGATGTCGTGCTCTTAGTCCTTGGGAAAGGCAAGACTTTCCTGTTTACCTGTTCCTGTTGGAAAATGTTATACATAAAAAGTAACAAATAAAATATAAAATATTTTATCTTTTATCAACAACAGTGTATAAACATAACCTGCATTTATATCAATGCTGTACCAATTACGCACAGTCTGTTGTTGTATGCATATCATAGCTAAGTAAAGCACATTTTGTACACTTACAAACCAACTATTAAGTGGGAATAGGGTCTGTTATATTAGGTCATTTTAGCATGTTTCAATCTGATGACACGAGTGCCACATTCTACATAACCAAGCGCAGGTAGCGCATATAACACCAGTCTGTATATATTCAAAGATATATCACTATAAGTTACCAGGTTATGTTTATACACTGTTGTTGGTAAAAGATAAAATAATGTATTATTTATTTGTTACTTTTTATGTATAACATTTTCCAACAGGAACAGGTAAACAGGAAAGTCTGTTTTTCTTGCCTTTTCCACGGACTAAGAGCACAACATCAGGTCTCATGAGTATTTTCTTTATATTGCTTGTTTGTGTAAGGATTGTTTTTAAGGGCAATAGGGCACAGTCACCTTTTGCAAATCTGGCTTCGAGGAAGACCGTTCTGATCGAAACATGTCAGCCATAATAAACTGGTAACCTGAAACCACCTCTGGAGTGCGAGTCATACTGGCATCTCACTGACTCTGAGACATGGGTGCTGTGGAGATAGTGTCCAGGGTTCTGTGCCCTGCAACCCGGCAACGGCCTCACGAGGTGATGTGATCGGGTAAAGTACACAGGGAGAGTGAGATGTGGATGTTTTCGCCCGGCCCCCGCTGACATTGAGCTCAGCTGGGCTGTTTGAGACTAAGGAACTGACTGATCTGGAGGCTGGGTATCGATGTACGTGTTCCCATAACACGGCGTCAGTACATTTCCCTCAGGACATATTGGGCAAAATTTGTTTTCAAGAAGAGAACGGCAGAGGTCCTGTTGAGCTGACACCGGTCTGCATGTGACGGCAGAGGGAAAAAGGTTTTGCTGAATCAACAAGGTCTGTTGGAATCAGTTCGCTCGGAAAGGGAGCGCATCGCACAGAGTTTCGTGGCCTCCACTGCGAGTAACATTTGAAGCAACATTGCCTGACTGTTCTAAAACTGGTAATCAGCTGCTCAGCAGGCCGGGTGCCAACGGGCGTGTTTTTGCTACACGACATCGGTGCTTCTTCCCTACCGGCAGCCTTGGATTATATTACTCATAAACAACCCCAAAAAAAACAAAAAAAGGAACGTCGGAAGTCCAGTCAGGCTGACATCGGTTTGCCTGTGACTGTAGAAGAAAAGAAGGAAGTACCGGGCGAATTACCAGAGGTGCTGGGACCAGTTCAGGAGCAATGAGTGAGTCCATGCATAAAAGGCAGAAACAAAAAGCCTTTTTGATGAAGGTGAGGGTAACACTACTGAAGGAGAGGAAGGAGGCACATTTGGAGACCCAGGTGGAGGTAGGGATCTGAAGCAGAAATTATTTCATTACGAAAAGTTATGTAGAAAGGAAATCAACAGATTCTGGAAAGTAATCTCACAAAATAATTACATAGAGGTGGGAAGAGTACCAAGGGGCTTACGTATCCTTATAACCCCTATCTACCAGAACCTGCAACCAAAGTTATTGGAGTAGTGGTCACTCCTGATGGCAGGGACTTGTAAAAATTTGATTGGCCTTCTTTCCAAATATGCAGCTATTGAATTGGAACAAGTGGAGGAAGAGCTTAAGAAAACCAAGGAGGAATTGGACCATCATCCCTCGCAGGAGGAGATATTAAAGTTCATGAAAGAAATGTAAGGGATACTTGCCAAGTATGAGGCTGGGATAAAAGCTCAGAAAAAGTAGAAATTCACTCGTGATAAAAATTATTATCTCTCAGGACGGATTCTCACCTTTGGAAAGAAATATGATGCAGCAAGGAAAGTGTTCAGACCGACCATTGCCTTGAGACAACAGGAAGTGTGCACCTTAGAATCCAGTTCGGATGCTTTCTCGGATTTGGAGGAGCGACAAGTCACTCCCACATCAGGTGCCGCTCCTTTTACCACACTAGAGGAGTATCATTATTTAAGACAAAACTAGGGGCCTCGGAGGAAACCACCAAAAGGAAGAGGAGGAGACAACGAAGCCAAAAGATCAGAAGAGATGGACAAGGAAACAAACAAGCCGCATGGGAAAGGCACACGGCAGAGCAAGAAATGGGTGAGAAAAATCTTACTGTAGTGAATCTATCTTCTCATGAACTAACCCAGAGTGAACGCTCCCTTTTAGAGTTGTGTCTTTGTCTTTTGGCCCCATTGCCAATCTTGACAATTTCCGTACCCGAATTGACATTTTCTTATTTATTAGGAAACTAAAATTGCTGAAAGTCTTTATGCAGCATAAAGGGAAACCAGGTACGAGAGTTTCAATGGTTCCAGGTTATGCATCTGACCCCTTTTCTGATATCCTATCTATCGGAGATAGCGAAGGACTGGCCACCCTTAGGGACACTGAACTAGGGTCCAAGGATTGGAAATCAGAAAGGGAGCTAATTTGCAACATGGGTCTGAAAAAGGACAGAACAAGCAGAAATGACTTCAAACCCAAATTCAGATATAATCCGATAACTCAACATGATAACATTGATACTTACCATGAGATTGTTCTACGTGACCGAATGAAATTGTGGCAGAATTGTGATAATCATTTTGCTGAGAACTTGACAGAGGGTCAAAGGGAAGCTTTGTTGTCTCTTAAGGAATCAAAACATTTTGTGGTGAAATCCTCAGATAAGGGGGGCAATGTAGTGCTGTGGGACATTAATAAATACAGAGCAGAGGCTAGGAGACAGTTGGAGCTGTCCAATAACTATTTTAGAACTAATGCCACCATGTATGGTCAAACTATCACAACATGCTCACAAGTTGACATGGGAGGGGACTCTTGAGTTCTGATGAAATGCATTTTTTACATGTTAAAAACTCTATGCCCTAATGCTTTTACATGCTGCCAAAAATTCATAAGCACAGCACTGACCCACCAGGTAGGCCTACTAGAGAACACCTCCATTTATCTAGATCACTTCCTGTGCCCATATGTCGTTAACTTGCCATCCTTCTGCAGGGACAGTATGGATTTTATAACCAAAGTGCAGGACATCCCCTGGCAACCTGGATATATTTTGGCTACAGTGGACGTGGTATCACTGTATACATGTATAGATCAAGCACTAGGATAAGAAGCATGCAAATTCTTCTTCAGGGACAAACCTTTGGCTATGTATGATCACTCCATGCTCTTGCTGAAGATGCTGCGTTTTTGCTTGGGTATCAATTGGCGGGTTACGTCCTTTAACAGGTGGCCAGGTAGGACGTGGTTAAAGTTTAAAAGGAAAAGAGACCTGGCTACCAATTTTAGTTGCTGCCATTTATTTCAGCAGACTAAAAGCCCATACATTTAGTATTTGGGCCTAGTTAATCATTTCTCCATGATTTATACTTTTAGAAACAACTTTTAATGAAACATTTCAATTTTGTCTGAGACATTCAAAGATACATAACTCATACATAACTCAAAAAGGGCTAATATACTTTAACTCCTTCGCTGCTAGGCCTTTTCCCCCCCTGTGCTAAGCCTTTTTTTGGCTATTTGGGGTAGTGCGCGCTTAGGCCCCTGTAACTTTTTGACCATATAAGGTATCCACGCCAAATTTGCGTCCTTTTCTTCCAACATAATGGGGATTCTAAAGGTACCCAGGGTTTGTGGATTCCCCTGGAGGGGTCCCAGAAATTAGCCAAAATACAGCTAAATTTTTTTGGGGGGGGAAAAATGGGAAAAAGGGCTGCAAATGAAAGCGTCTGGATGTTTCCCTGCAAATGGTATCAAAAAAGGGTTTGTGGGGCTGAAATCACCATTTTCCCAGCTTTTAGTGAATGACAGACTTTTGTCAGAAAACCGACATTTTTACACAGTTTTGGCATTTTTCTGGGACATAGCCTATTTTTGCTATTTTTTGTGCTTTCAACCTCCTTCCAGTTAATGGTAGAAATGGGTATGAAAGCAATAATGGATCCTGGAAAGCTGTACATTTTTAAAAAGTAGACAAAATTTTGAATTCAGCAAGGGGTCATTTCTGTAGATCCATCAAGGTTTCTTTATAGAAACTAACAGTTAAATATAGTAAAAATTGAAAATTAGTTGAAAAAAACAGCCTTTTGTGTCAACGTTTTCACCTGTAACTTCTTCTAATTATGACAGCTCTTTGAAAGCAATATACCGTTACATCCGCTGGACCTTACTGGTTGTGGGGATATATAGGACTTGTAGGTTCACCAAGAACCCGACGAACCCAGAGTCAAAAACTGAGCAGCAATTTGCAATGGCTTTTTATTATGTACCGGGTATATAGCAATTATTGTGGGAAAATGTATACATGGAAAAATCGGTATGAAAGACACCTATGTATTTCTGAAATGGGAACAAAATATAGAGTTTAGAAACAGTAGATATTTGCACATTTCCGAAATTGGGAATACTCATACTAGCATGAGAATTATCGGACATTTTTCAAAATGACTTCTTTTACACAATGTCTTTCATTTGGAAGGCAGAAATGCATCAAAAGTCAATAGGTAATAACAGTTGCTTTACAAATCTAAATTACCCTAAGTCTCCCGATAAAAATGGTACCTGACTTGTGTGGGTAGGCATAGTGCCCACGACAGGAAATGGCTCAAAACCCAACGTGAACACACCACATTTTCACAATGAGAAATTACCCTTTTTTTGCAAAGTGCCTAGCTGTAGTTTTTGAACCCTAGCTCTGCCAGCACCAAGGGAAACCTAGCAAACCTATACATTTTTTAAAACTAGACACCCAGGGGAATTCAGGATGGGGTGACTTGACAGCCTTTCACCAGGTTCTGTTACCAAGAATCCCTTGCAAACCTAAACAATTGTCAAAAAAAACATATTTTCCTCACATTTCTGTGATGGAAAGTTCTGGAATCTGCATGGATCCACAAATTTCCACCCACCCCGCGTTCCCCAAAGTCTTCCGAGAAAAATGGTACCTCACTTGTGTGGCTAGGCCTAGTGCCCGCGACAGGAAACGGCGCAAAACGCAACGTGGACACACCCCAATTTAACAGTGAAAAATGACCCTTTTTTGGCAAAGTGCCTAGCTGTAGTTTTTGAACCCTAGCTCTGCCGGCAGCTAGGGAAACCTAGCAAACCTATACATTTTTAAAAACTAGACACCCAGGGTAATCCAGGATGGGGTGACTTGACTGGTTCCCACCAAGTTCTGTTACCCAGAATCCCTTGCAAACCTAAAAAATTGTCAAAAAAGCCACATTTTCCTCACATTTCTGTGGTGGAAAGTTCTGGAATCTGCGTGGATCCACAAATTTCCACCCACCCCGCGTTCCCCAAAGTCTTCCAAGAAAAATGGTACCTCACTTGTGTGGGTAGGCCTAATGCCCGCGACAGGAAACGGTGCAAAATGCTACGTGGACACACCCCAATTTCACAGTGAAAAATGACCCTTTTTTGGCAAAGTGCCTAGCTGTAGTTTTTGAACCCTAGCTCTGCCGGCACCAAGGGAAACCTAGCAAACCTATAAATTTTTGAAAGCTAGACACCCAGGGGAATCCAGGATGGGGTGACTTGACTGCCTCCCACCAGGTTCTGTTACCCAGAATCCCTTGCAAACCTAAAAGATTGTCCAAAAAAACACATTTTCCTCACATTTCTGTGGTGGAAACTTCTGGAATCTGCGTGGATCCACAAATTTCCACCCACCACGCGTTCCCCAAAGTCTTTCGAGAAAAATGGTACCTCACTTGTGTGGGTAGGCCTAGTGTCCGCAACAGGAAACGGCGCAAAACGCAACGTGGACACACCTCAATTTCACAGTGATAAATGACCCTTTTTTGGCAAAGTGCCTAGCTGTAGTTTTTTAACCTTAGCTCTGCCGGCACCTAGGGAAACCTAGCAAACCTATACATTTTTGAAAACTAGACATGCAAGGGAATCCAGGATGGGGTGACTTGACTGCCTCCCACCAGGTTCTGTTACCCAGAATCCCTTGCAAACCTAAACAATTGTCAAAACAAATACATTTTCCTCACATTTCTGTGGTGGAAAGTTCTGGAATCTGCGTGGATCCACAAATTTCCACCCACCCCTCGTTCCCCAAAGTCTTCCGAGAAAAATGGCACCTCCCTTGTGTGGGTAGGCCTAGTGCCCCCGAAAGGAAACGGCGCAAAACGCAACGTGAACACAACCCAATTTCACAGTGAAAAATGACCCTTTTTTGGCAAAGTGCCTAGCTGTAGTTTTTGAACCCTAGCTCTGCCGGCACCTAGGGAAACCTAGCAAACCTATACATTTTTTAAAACTAGACACCCAGGGAAATCCAGGATAGGGTGACTTGACTGCCTCCCACCAGGTTCTGTTACCCAGAATCCCTTGCAAACCTAAAAAATTGTCCAAAAAAACACATTTTCCTCACATTTCTGTGGTGGAAAGTTCTGGAATCTGCATGGATCCACAAATTTCCTCCCACCCAGTGTTCCCCCAGGTCTCCCATTAAAAATGGTACCTCACTTGCGTGGGTGGGTCAAGGACCCGCGACAGGCAAGGGCCCAAAACCTATTGAGGCGACATCAAAATTACCAATCGCAAACCAACCTGGTTTTGCATGGGGGGGTCCCATGAGTTTTTGGCCCGGGGCTCGGCAGCCATCTAGGGAAACCTACCTAACCCACACATTTCTGGAAACTAGACACCCGGGGAGTCCAGGAGGTATGGCTTGCGTGGGTCCCCCATCATTCTCCTACCCAGAATCCCTGCAAACCTCACATATTTACAAAAATTCACTTTTTTCTCAAATTTCTGTGTGGGAAAGTTCTGGAATCTGTGTGGTTCCACAAATTTCCTCCCACCCAGCGTTCCCCCATGTCTCCTGATAAAAATGGTACCTCACTTGCGTGGGTGGGTCAAGGACCCGCGACAGGCAAGGGCCAAAAACCTATTGAGGCGACATCAAAATTACCTATCACAAACCAACCTGGTTTTGCATGTGGGGTCCCATGAGTTTTTGGCCCGGGGCTCGGCGGCCATCTTGGGAAAGTACCAAACCCAAACATTTCTGAAAACTAGACACCCGGGTGAGTCGAATGAGGTATGGCTTGCGTGGATCCCCCAATGTTTTCCTACCCAGAATGCCATGCAAACCTCAAATTTAGCTAAAAACCCACATTTTCCACATATTTTTGGGTGGAATCACCGTGCCGGCACAAATGTCCTACTCCACAGCGTTCACCTGAGTGTCCCGAGTAAAATGATACCTCACATGTGTGGGTGGGGCAAGGGCCTGTGACTGGGAAGAGCCCAAAACATAGGGAATAAGGGTATAGCACCGAGAATTCTAAGCACTACATTTTTAAAAAAATAAGTTTTTAGCCAATTCTGCATTGAACAGCCACAAAAGTGAGGTATCATTTTACTCAGGACACTAAGGAGCACGCTGTGGGGTAGGACATTTGTGCCGGCACAGTGATTCCACACAAAAATATGTGGAAAATGTGGTTTTGTCAGCTAAATTTGAGGTTTGCCTGGCATTCTGGGTAGGAAAACGTTGGGGGATCCATGCAAGCCATACCTCATTGGACTCCTCCGGGTGTCTAGTTTTCAGAAATGTTTGGGTTTGGTGCTTTCCCAAGATGGCCGCCGAGCCCGGGGCCAAAATGTCAGGTGCCCCCCCAAACCAGGTAGTTTTCTTATAGGTAATTTTGAAGTCTCCACAGTACGATTTGGTCCATTTCCTGTTGCAGCCACTATGCCTACCCACACAAGTGAGGTACCATTTTTATCAGGAGACCTGGGGGAACACTGGGTGGGAGGAAATTTGTGGATCCACGCAGATTCCAGAACTTTCCCACACAGAAATGTGAGAAAAAAGTGATTTGTTTCAGTGAAATTTGAGGTTTGCAGGGGATTCTGGGTAGGAGAATGTTGGGGGACCCACGCAAGCCATACCTCGCTGGACTCCCCCGGGTGTCTAGTTTCCAGAAATGTGTGGGTTTGGAAAGTTTCCCTAGATGGCCGCCGAGCCCAGGGCCAAAAACTCATGAGACCCCCCTTGCAAAACCAGGTTGGTTTGTGATAGGTAATTTTGATGTCGCCTCAATAGGTTTTGGGCCCTTGCCTGTCGCGGGTCCTTGACCCACCCACGCGAGTGAGGTACCATTTTTATCGGGAAACCTGGGAGAATGCTGGGTGGGAGGAAATTTGTGGATCCACGCAGATTCCAGAACTTTCCCACACAGAAATTTGAGAAAAAAGTGATTTTTACAGCAAAATTTGAGGTTTGCAGGGGATTCTGGGTAGGAGAATGTTGGGGGACCCACGCAAGCCATACCTCGCTGGACTCCCCCGGGTGTCTAGTTTCCAGAAATGTGTGGGTTTGGTAGGTTTCCCTAGATGGTCGCCGAGCACGGGCCAAAAACCCAGGTGACCCCTTGCAAAACCAGGTTGTTTTGTGATAGGCAAATCTGTTGTCGCCTCACTACGTTTTGGGCCCTTGCCTGTCGCGGGTACTTGGGCCTCCCACGCGAGTGAGGTACCATTTCTATTGGGATACTTGGAGAAAGGCGGGGGTAGGAAATTTGTTGTTTCTTTCTGCAGCGTGAACATTTTGGCACAATAATGCAAGGAAAATATGACAGACATTTTGAGGTTTGTAGCACATTGTGGGTAAGATAACGTGTTGGTATCCACAAAAGAGACATCACCATGTACTCCCATGGGTGTTTAGTTTACGACAATATCTACAGTTGCTAGGTTATTCTTAGATGGAATGTACACCTTGGCAGAGAGACTAAAAAGACAAAGATTACTGCACAGCCATCTATTCCTCAAGCACACACACATACTGGTTGGATTTTGCACGAGGCGAGTGATGGTTCAGTATATACATTTTTATTAACAAGAGATTTCACAAAAATGAAATTCACTGTCAATAATTAAAAGGACAAAAAAGTGAACCAGTGACTCGCAGCTCGTGAGCTGTAAAGCCACGGCAAGGCACCAACCGCTTTACAGGCCATTCACACACCTTTCATACATGATACACACAAGACCATTCACATCACCAGGCACGAAACCAACACATTATAACACTCACAAAAATGGACAAGGTACACACTGCTTGAGAAAGATAGAAAAGGCAAATATTTATGCAAAACCACCTATTCTTCAAGCGCACAGACATACTGGTTGGATTTGACACGAGGGTGAGTGATGGTTCAGTATATACAGTTGTATTAACCAGAGATTTCACAAAAATGAAATGCACTGTTAATAATTGAAAGGACGAGAAACTGAACCATTGACTCACAGCTCGTGAGCTGTAAAGCCACGACAAGGCACCAACCGCTTTACAGGCCATTCATACACCTTTCATACGTGTGACACATACAAAACCATTCACACCGCCAGCTGCGGGCCCAGCACATTACAACACTCACACCAGCAGACAGCGCCATTCAAGGGCCCATCACTTTCACACGCCCACATTCCTGACACAGCAACCACACCAGCTCACAGATTGCGTGGAGTGGCGTTAGCTAGCAGTGTGTGTAGTGACCAGCAGCAAGTCACTACTCACACACTGCCAGCCAAGCGCCCGTCCACACACACCGCCAGCCAAGCGCCCATCCACGCACACCACCAGCCAAGCGCCAATCCACGCACACCGCCAGCCAAGCGCCAGTCCACTCACCGCCAGCCAAGCACCAGTCCACGCACACCGCCAGTCAAGCGCCAATACACGCACACCGTCAGCCATTTGCCAGTCCACGCACACCGCCAGCCAAGCGCCAATCCATGCACACCGCCAGCCATGCGCCAATCCACTCACACCGCCAGCCAAGCACCAGTCCACTCACCGCCAGCCAAGCACCAGTCCATGCACACCGCCAGCCAAGCGCCAATCCACGCACACCGTCAGCCAAGCGCCAATCCACGCACACCGCCAGCCAAGCGCCAATCCACGTACACCGCCAGCCAAGCGCCAGTCCACTCACTGCCAGCCAAGCTCCAGTCCACTCACCGCCAGCCAAGCGCCAATCCACGCACACCGCCAGCCAAGCTCCAGTCCACGCACACCGCCATCCAAGCGCCAGTCCACGCACACCGTCATAAATTTTTTTTAAACAAGAAAGAAAACACAAACAAATTGCAAAAACTATAACAACAGAAACAACAGCAGTAACCAAAGACATCATTCTATTTCCAAACGTTAAACTGAACAGCTATATAAAACCATACAGACCAGGCAGTACACTATTAGACTCATGGTTGCTCCCAAAAACTCTTTTGAGTGTGATACAATCTGAAACATGTGGGCACACACAGCCCAGGATTAGAAGGACAATCGGCACAGTGCATACGACTCTCCTTTCGCACACCTCTTCGCAAGCAGACTCTACATCTCTTACAGGGATTGTTTTTTTTGGGCGTGGGAGGAATTAAATCAGGAAAGTGGCGATCTTTCAATCTAGCCACATCCTCCACCACTCCAACTCTAGGAACACTTGCCTGTTCCACAACAATAAGGCTGCCTATCACAGACTCCTGAAACTGAACAAAAGTCAACTTTGACGCAGGAGAACACTCCTTGAACACAACAAAAGCATTGAAAGTTGCTAAATTGAAGAGATGGATGGCCAACTTCTTATACCAAATGTAAGCCTTACGAATAGCAGTGTAAGGTTCCAACCTCTGATCTACTCTATCAACACCACCCATGTGCTTATTGTAGTCTAAAATGCACACAGGTTTGCGCACTTCAGCAATCTGACCCCAAACAGCCACAGCTGAAGTACTCTCATCATGGATGGTAGTCAGCATGTACACATCCCTCCTGTCCACAAATTTCACAGCTAGTAGTTCATCACTACGCAAGGAACTGCACTGTCCCCTCTGAAGTTTTTTGCAAACAAGCTCTTTTGGATAATCTTTACGGTTAGAGCGGATTGTGCCACAAGCAAAAGTGTCCACTTTGAACAATTCCTTAAACAATTGCACAGCAGTGTAGAAGTTATCAAGGTACAAATGGTGACCTCTGTTAAACAGTCCTCTAGCAAGATCCCACACAATTTTCTCTGAAACTCCAAAAGTGGACGGACAACCAGGGGGGTCAATAGTGGAATCCCTACCGGTGTACACACAGAAATTAAAAACATATCCTGTCCTACTCTCAGACAACATATACAGCTTAATTCCATAACGTGCCCTCTTGCTAGGAATGTACTGCCTAAAAACCAAACGGCCCTTGAACAGGACCAAAGACTCATCAATAGATATTTTGTTCCCTGGAGTATAGATCTCTGAAAATCGATCTACAAAGTGATCAAGAACAGGCAGAATCTTAAAAAGACAGTCACAGTGAGGATGATCTCGTGGCAACGCCAAAGCATTATCAACAAAAAGCAGCATCCGAAGCAAAAGTAAATACCGATCACGAGTCATAATTGCAGGAAATATGGCCGTTGCCATCAAGGGACTGGTAGACCAATATGAAGCCATGGACGGCTTCCTTATCAAACCCATCAATAAAGTCAAACCCATAAACTTCTTAATCTCTTCCAGATTTGTGGGAGTCTACCGGGTAGCTCTAGAGTGGGGCCTAAGTCTGGCACTGTTGTCCCTCAAAAACTGTTCAGCATACAAATTAGTCTGCTCAACAATCTCACCCAAAAATACATCATCCATAAACAACTGAAAAAACTGTATAGGCAAAAAAAATTCACAATCCACTCTACATCCTGCATCACCACTAAAGGCAGGCAGCACCGGCTGCACCATGTTTGGATCAACCCAGAGTCCAGCACTTCCAGTAGGAAGCCTAGCAGCCTCACGCTGCAATCCAGATGCCTCTTGCACCATCGGCACAGTAGTGTCCTCCTCTAAAACAGGCACTTCATCCGCAATGAGAGTAGATTCATCCACACCGAGAGTAGCTTCATCCGCACTGAGAGTACCTTCATCATCCGATGATTCCATGTGGAGAGAAAACTCACTGCCTGAATCTTCCCCTCCCTCCTCTTCCTCAGACGCACTGTCAGTCTCATAATCCTGCTCAGAGGAAGATTCAAGAAGCATACCAACCACCTGCTGAGAAGTCATTCTACGGCTAGCCATAATGCTTACTAATAAAGGTAACTTGTCAAACAAGTCAACAACAACAAACACTTTGTAAAAACAGAAATAAACAAAAAGTAGCTTTAGCACAAAGACCTGTATACTCCGACACAATACCACTCACTTGCCAGAAGCAGCTAGACTCACCACCACCTACTCTGCACAGAAACAGTAAGGATCAAGAATATCCCACTAAAAAAGAAAAAGAAAATTACACATAAGACAATGCAAAACACAGAATTTCATGCTGAGAACACTAACAAATATGCTGCCATTATGACACCACTTACAAAAAAATTCATTCATGCATGACTCATTTGGAGTAAACACAACAAAAATGTTTTTCTTACCAAATAAATGCAATTACGCAAAACTGCAGAACAACCGCTGCCGAAACCGCAAACAAGAATCAAAAGCGTAACACTAGAATAAAAAGGAGAAAAAAACATTACAATCACATATGCAAATAATGCACCAGTCTACACACAATCAACCAACCAAGCTAAGGGGTAGGTGGGCCTAACAGTATAAATAAAATGTTCACCCCCATAAAAGGGAAGCAACCCTTGCCCAGGAGGCCACTCCCCAACACCTAAATTTAAAAAACCCTGGTGTCTAGTGGCTTCAGCCCCCCTTGGGGGCAGATGGGCAAAAAAACATACTGCTGATCTGCCACCCAAAGAGGGCAGAAGTGGCCCCAATCATTCTCCCATAAAGGAGAGCGACCCTTGCCCAAGGGGCTACTCCCACAAATTAATCCCTGGTGGTCTAGTGGGCCACTAAATAAACAATGGCGAGATCTGCCCCCTAGGGGGAACAGACAGCCAAAAACATTGCCCCCAAGGGGAGCGACCCTTGCCCAAGGGGCCACTCCCCACAAATTAATCCCTGGTGGTCTACTGGGCAACTACATAAAAGAAATGGTGAGATCTGCCCCCCTAGGGGGACACAGACAGCCAAAAACATTGCCCCCAAGGGGGAGTGACCCTTGCCCAAGGGGCCACTCCCCACAAAATAATCCCTGGTGGTCTAGTGGGCCACTAAATAAATATGGCGAGATCTGCCCCCCCAGGGGGCAGACAGCCAAAAACAATGCCCCCAAGGGGAGCGACCCTTGCCCAAGGGGCAACTCCCCATAAATGTATCCCTGGTGGTCTTGTGGGTCACTTTAATTTAAAAATAATGGCGCAATCTGCCCCCTAGGGGGGCAGACACAGCCAAAACATATTGCCCCCAAATAGGGGAGCAACCCTTGCCCAAGGGGCTGCTCCCCAAAACAAAATGGCCATTTACAAAACATTACACATCCCTGGTGGCCTAGTGGGCACATATAAATACACATTAAATTAATTTAGGGACATCAATCTGCCCCCCCAAGAGGGGCAGAACAAAGAAAATACATTTTTCCCCCAAGGGGAGCGACCCTTGCCCAAGGGGCCGCTCCCCAAAACAAAATGGACAATAAAAAAATAAAAAAAATCCCTGGTGGCCCACTGGGCACCTATTAATAAAAATATAAATTTGCGCCCCAATCTGCCCCCCCCCCAAGGGGGGCAGAACAAACTACAAACATTGCTCCCCCAAGGGGAGCGACCCTTGCCCAAAACAAAATGGCCAATTACAAAAAAATAAAAATCCCTGGTGGCCCAGTGGGCACCTATTAATAAAAAACTACATTTGTGGCCAAATCTGCCCCCCCAAGGGGGGCAGAACAAACTACAAACATTGCTCCCCCAAGGGGAGTGACCCTTGCCCAAGGGGTCGCTCCCCAAAACAAAATGGCCAATTACAAAAAAAAAAAAAATCCCTGGTGGCCCAGTGGGCACCTATTACTAATTTTTGCTAACTATTACTATTTGCGGCCAAATCTGCCCCCCCCCCCAAGGGGGGCAGAACAAACTACAGACATTGCTCCCCCAAGGGGAGCAACCCTTGCCCAAGGGGCCGCTCCCCAAAACAATAATGCCCTTTAAAAAAAAAAAAAAAAACGTGCATTCCTGCTGCACGATCGCGCCCCAGGTGCGATTGTGCAGCAGGAATGCTTTTTTAAAAGACATCGGAGGAAAGGAAAACCCTTCCTTTCCTCTGATGCCTTTTAAAAAATACCCCCCCACCCGCCCCGAGGAGAAACTCACCTCCTCGATCTCCAACGTGCTGGAAGCAAATGGCTTCCAGCGCGTTGGAAATCCCTCAATGACGTCAGCGCGCCTCACGTGCTGACGTCATTGATGACGCGGAAGGAGGGGCGGGGGGAGGCAGGGGAAGGGCTTCCCCAGCCAATCCCCGGTGGGGGCACAAAGATCGCCGGCCCACGGGGGGCGCGCCAGCGCTTCCCCCGTGGGTGGGTGCCAAGACGGCCGGGAGCCGTCCTGAGCACACGCCCACCGTGGCTCAGGACGGCTCCCGGCCGTCCTGAGCATGGAAGGGGTTAAACATACACTTGTGAAAGTGAAAAAATAAAAAAACAACAAGCACATAAATTCAATACATTACAATCAATTGTGAGAAATTACACCAGCATGTCTTGAAACACATTACTAAGACAATGAGCACTCTCTTAGGGCCCTTTAATTAGCTTGTTAAAGAGAGATGCTCTCCATGAGGGAGAAAATAAATATCTGTGGGGATATATCTATGTATAAAATCCCTCTCCAGAATCCATTTCCTTTTTGCTTGGAGCATAACTATTTTCTATTTGAGGACTAATGGTATAGGCAACTAATCGGAACAGCTATGGGAAGTTGCTTTGCTCCAAGTTACGCATGCATGTTCATGGGGTGGTGGGAATCTGGGCATGTCTGGTCAGAGGCCAATGAGGAATGGACTGAGTGCCTAATATTCTGGCCCGCTATATTGATGATATTTTTCTAATATGGGATGGGCCACTGGAAAAGTTGAGTGTTTTCTTGCTTAGGGTTGCAGATAATGATTTGAATCTTAGATTTACCAGCAGAATAGAAACTAGTAGCATTGACTTCCTAGATGTCAGAATGGACATAGTAGGGGAAAATATCCAGACAAGCCTTTTCAGGACAAGTACTGCGGGTAATAGTATCCTACATGCCCGTAGCCACCATCCTACCAAACTAAAATGGAGTATCCCCTTTGGGGAACTTCTGGGGGCAAGGAGGAATTGCAGTACGACCAATGCCTTTAAGATTGAAACTAAGTTGATAGAGGGGCGTTTTAGGCAGAGGGGATACCCAGAGAGGCTCATCAAAACTGCCAGAGAGAAAAGTATGTGTACCAACAGAGACACTATCCTAAGACCCAAAGAGAAAAAGGATGGTAAGAATGAGATCAGGCTGATCACTATTTTCAGCAGTGAGTCAAGAGCTGTGAGTAGGATAATACGTAAACATTGGCACATGGTAAAGTCTGCTGTGGTAATTGGAGACTTGGTGAGTCGCAGACCACAGATAACCTATTGGAAAAGCGATTCACTTAGGTACCTGCTAGTGCGCAGTTATCCGAAAAATCAGCAAGGACTCTCGGGATCATGACTTAGAGAATTACCAGGATTCTACAAATGTGGCAGATGCAAGGCGTGTGCACACAGCTCCAATGTCAAAACGTACCTCTTACCAGCAGGGAAGAAAGCTAAGATCAAACACTTTCTGAATTGCAATAGCGATTTTGTGGTGTATGTTTTGGTTTGCGCCTGCAGTTTGCGTTATGTAGGGAGCACCATTTTTCTGGTCAAAAAGAGGGTTCTGGAGCACTTTTGTGCTATCAAGAACTATGATGTGAGCTACCCAGTAGCTAGACATTGTAATCGGACACATGGAACCACAAGTGATGTGATCTCATTTTTTGGTGTTGACAGGATCCCACTGAATCCGAGAGGAGGAGATCAGGAATGCGCGCTAAGGAAACTGGAATCTGAATACATTGTGCAGCTTAGCTGCAAATATCTGACTGGCCCGAACCAGGATGAGGGCCTCCATGTTCACCTGACATAACATCTACCTTGGCAGTGTTCTTTCCTCTGTACTGATTTGTGAAGTTGATATCGAAAATGTAGTCCCTCCTTTGTGTCTGTTTTGGTACTACTTTTCCTTCTATCAAATTGCATTTGTTTAATGATTATTATTAGCTGTTTCGGGACACATTGTATTGAAGTGTCTTCGATCCTCAACTGGGAGCTTATGATTTTTGCTCATTGATGATGGGACTTTTCATTTCATTTTATGAGATAAAACTCTTTAGGGGGGCCTAGGTAGAATGTGCTCATTGGGTGTGCCACAGGGGATAGTAGAGTGAACTGACCCCACCTTCCTTTTTCAGGTGTATGTTCTTGTCTACTTTTTGCATTTTTGAGTTGGGCACTCTTTTTCTCTGTTTTATTATCATGTCCTTAAGTGGTTATGAGTACGACCTGAAGTGCCATGAGGTGTCCTGGGAAATATGTTGAACACTTGTTTTATAAATCATTAGATGGATTGGGTCACCTGACATTTATGGACTTGCACACTTGTGGGCTACTATCTTTTTATAAGAAATGTAAATAGTGAAGGCAGCTTATGGTAACTTATAGTGATATATCTTTGAAAATATACACACTGGTATTATATGCGCCACCCGTGCTTGGTTCTGTAGAATGTGGTACTCGTGTCATCAGATTGAAACATGCTAAAATGACCAGCTATAACAGACCCTATTCCTACTTAATAGTTGGTTGTAAGTGTACAAAATGTGCTTTTCTTAGCTATGATATGCATACAACAACAGACTGTGCGTAATTGGTACAGCATTGATATAAATGCAGGTTAAGTTTAGACACTGTTGTTGGTAAAAGATAAAATATTTTATATTTTATTTGTTACTTTTTATGTATAACGTTTTCCAACAGGAACAGGTAAACAGGAAAGTCTGTTTTTCTTGCCTTTTCCAAGGACTAAGAGCATGACATCAGGTCTCATGAGTCTTTTCTTTATTTTGTTTGTTTGTGTAAGGATTGTTTTTAAGGGCAATAAGGCACAGTCACTTTGTGTAAATCTGGCTTCGAGGAAGACCGTTCTTGTCGAAATGCCTCAGCAATAATAAACTAGTAACCTGAAACCACCTCTGGAGTGTGAGTCTTACTGCCGTCTCATTGACTTTGAGACACAGGTGCTGCGGTGATAGTTTACAGGGTCCTGTGCCCTGCAACTCGGCACCGGCCTCACAAGGTGGATGTGGCCAGGTAAAGTACACAGAGAGAGTGAGATGTGGATATATGTGTGGGTATATATATATATTTTTTTTTTTACATATATATATATATATATATATATATATATATATATATATATATATATGTATATATATATATATATATAAGAATACAAAGTCCTGAATTACCTCTTCTGGTAACACACAAACAGGTACGGACCACAGATGTGGAAATTCAAATAACGTGCTTTATTGCAGTTTTCAGCATGACGCGTTTCGGCCGCGTTACCACAGCCTTGATCACATAACGCACCGGAACCAAAAACTCTCATATTATAGTGACACACATCCCATTCCGGTTTCGACCCCCTGGGCTTTCAATGAAGCTAGTAAACATACTATAATGTCACAACCAACTCATAGGGCTCCCTCTATCATAATGCAATTGTGTAAAACTAACAGTATAAACACATCATTACTGTTGAATTGATCTAATAGATTAAAATATCATTAACAGCATATAATTGCTGACGATAAAAACCAAGTGGTTAAAAACCTATTGCATGACCTATCAACATGGGGACCAAAGCTGACAATAAAATTTTGCCCAAGTCAGGGTGTACACCGGAACAACCAAGTAAAGTGCAAGTGCAAAAATCTGTAAACATAGTGTCATCTGATCTAATTTGATATTACCATCATATCAATTACCAGATGAATAATAAAAACAGGGAAATGGGGCGGGAAGGGAAAACAACACAATTTTAGAGAAGGAAGGCAAATGGCTGATACAATTCAATTCATCAATCATAAAGTGCAAGTGCAAGTTTACAAATTCAGATGAAGACCTCATAGCGGTCAACAAAATTAAATAGTTAGTAAATATATGGATAAATCCATCTAATAATGTTCTCGAAACAAATCAAATACATAAATTACTCGTTGTGACTCACCTAAATCAAAAAAAAATTACATAAGTTGTTAAAATAGTAATAGTAAGCTCACACAACGATATAGTACAAATCCAGAATCAAGTATTAAATACAATGTTTAAAATGAATAAAGTCAATAAAAACACAGCCCCAAAACCCGTCATAAAACCAGCAAAAAGTACACGCCATCACCAAGACCAAACCAACGGTTAAAATCCAGGTAAAAACGCGACCCAAACTAGTCCTAAAAACAGGCCAAAAAGCCGCCCTTCTAAAAACCATACGCAGATAAAACATTGTAAGCGGAAATGAACCAATACAAAGGGTCATCAAACCAGTTCATAAGAAATTGTGGAGATCTTCCCCTGTGTTGAGACCCTTCGGGATCCTCGTGTCAAGTAAAACAATGTAATGAGATTCCAATTGTCTGAGTTTCCTCTCCCTATTACCACCTCTAGGATCTTTTGGCCCTGAATCAATTACAAAGTAGTTCAAATCTTTCAAATTATTGTTATGCACTAGTTTGAAATGGCGAGCTACTGGATAACTTTGATCACAGTTCACAATAGCACGCAAGTGTTGCAGTATACGATTGAATACCTGCAACTTGGTACTTCCAATATATTTTAAATTGCAAGTACATTCTAGTACATACACTGCATAATCCGTGCGACATGAAAAACATCCTCTGATTTTAACTGGAGTTAAGTCAAAAGCACTCTGATATTCAGTTTTGTTAATGCCAAATTTGCACGCCCGACAAGAACTGCACTTGTGGAACCCTGTTCTTTTAGAAAGCCAGTTACTGGAGACCACTACCTCCGGACTTGATTTAACCAGGACATCCCTCATAGAGGGAGCCCTTCTGAAAGTGATAAGAGGATGCTCAGGTAAACACTGGGATAATGTAATATCAGTCTTAAGTATAGGCCAATGTTTATTAATAATACCTCTGAATTTCTTCTCTTGGTGACTATAAGTTGTTATTAGTCTTACTGGATCATCGAAGTAGAGGGATCACTACTCCTCCTTATTGTCCCACTCTTTCTTTCCTTAATAGTGGTACCCAGACACTGCTCTCTGGTATGGTTGTTAGCTCTCAATTTGGCAAGTTCTAACTCTTTAGGATCATATCCTCGGGCCATGAATCTGTTATGTGCTTGAGTCTGGCACTCATTAAGATCTTTCTCTGAACTGCAGATTCTCCTCATTCTTACAAAATTCCCCATACGGAATGCTTTTGATCAAATGGCTAGGGTGGGAGCTACTAGCATGCAATACCGCGTTGCCTGCTGTTGTCTTCCTGTGGAGCCTAGTCTGTAATATGTTATCTTCCAACTATATCTCTACATCCAGAAATTGAACACATTGCTTACTGATATCAGCTGTGAATTGAAGATTTAGCTCATTATCATTGATTACTTTTACAAATTCCTTTGCTGAATCTATAGTCCCTTTCCACACCATACACACATCATCAATAAACCGCCAGAATTCTACCACATGGGCATTATACAGCTCTCCGTGGGTGCCTCTGAGGACATGCTTCTCCCACCACCCCACGTGCAAACACGCATAACTGGGGGAAAAGCATGCCCCCATCGCCACACCACGAAGCTGCTGAAAGATCTCCCTGTTAAACATGAAGTAATTATTCAGTAAACATAGTTCAATCATCTTTAAAATCATTTCATTATGCTGGCGATAATTCATACTCCGGTTATCCAAAAAGTGTTTAACTGCTTTTAGACCATCTACATGATGAATGCTAGTGTATAGGGTACAAATGTCCATTACAATCAAAACATACTCATCTTCCCACTTGATAGTTAGTAATTTGGAGAGAAAGTGACCCGTGTCCTTGACATATGAAGGAAGATCTTAAACAAGTTCATGAAGAAAATAGTCCACATATTTAGATACAGGTTCCAAGAGACTACGCTGAGCAGAAATAATGGGTCGTCCTGTGATTGGGGTTACTTTTTTGTGTATCTTCGGGATGAAGTACAGAGTTGGTATAATGGGAAATTCATTCCTCAAAAAGTTATATTCGTGTTTACTCAATAATACATCCCTTTTCCACTGACCCAATTCTTTCACCATTGTCTCTTTTATCTGTCTTATGTCATTAAAAGTTGCTTTTCTGTAGCAGGTATTATCACTCAGGTGCCGCTCTGCTTCCTCCATATATAAAATCCTGGGCCAAATCACAATATTTATATATATATATATTCACTGAAAAAACCATAGGTTTCAGGGGCGTTATAGTTAGTTGGACATTTCACTCGTACAAAACCATAGAAATTCCCCCGTTATAGTTAGTTCAGCTAACTATAACTCGCTACGCCCGTAATGCACTGCTGATGACGTCACATATTACATCACTCATGACATGGTCAGTGACATCACTGATGACATCATTGATGACATCATCCTTGTGATAGAGTGGCAGACCTCCTCTCACCCTAATATAACCTTTGATACACACACTCAAAAATACAAACTAACATTTTCAAAACAATGGACATACCAATACCAGTTACAACACACCTATTCAGTAATTCCAGGATCTACACACACATCCACTCATTCACCAACAGTCCCTATACAGTCACTCATACATGTACTACTACTCACTCATCATATGTACTCATACACCTATACATCCTGTTACACAGCGCCACTCATCCATAGAGTTACTCACACACATAGTCACACATGCAAACAAAGTATCAAACATCCATTTACTTGCATATACAGTTATACACACACTACCACACTTACTTCTACAGAAACTTACACATACTTACTCTCTTAAACAATCACTTATAAAAACACCTACTTATTTGTACAGGAACTCTTCCAATCTCTCACTCTCACATATACTCACTTATATACACCAATACTCACATATACTAGTTTAAAACATATGTAGTTACTCATAAAGACACTATTGAGACAGTCATTCACTCACTAACACACCCATACACATACTCATCCACCTATAAAGTCCTGCACACATGCTGTCTTCAACACATACAAACAGTGAGTCACTCATTCATGCATCTATGCACTAAGTAATACCTCCCACCGAACCATACAGACACTCAGACACTCATACTGATACTCAAAAAACCAACTAATAACCCATATAGACACTCATGTAGCTACTCACCAACCCATGCAGCCACTTATACACAAAGTGAGAGACTGATACAGATATTTTCATATTTAAACATTACTCACTAACCCATGTATTCACTAAGATACACTTAGTCAGTTATACAATCAATTTGACAAAAAAATCATCCATTTAGACACTTATATACCCATTTATTCTTCCATCGACCTTGAGATATACATATATAAAACATATTGAATTTTCAGAAAAACACACATTCACTGGATGATGTCATCAGTGATGTCATTTGAGATGTCATCAGTGATGTCATGAGTGATGTCACTGACCATGTGATGAGCGATGTAATATGTGATGTCATCAGCACTGCATTGCGGGCGCGTGAGTTATAGTTAGCTGAACTAACTATAACGGGGGAATTTCTATGGTTTTGTACGAGTGAAATGTCAAACTAACTATAACGCCCTGAAACCTATGGTTTTTTCAGTGAATTTCAAAGGTTTTTTAAATGCTAATTTCTAACTATAACGTGCCTGAAACCTATGGTTTTTTCAGTGAATTTCTAAGGTTTTTTAAATGCTAAATTCTAACTATAATGTGCCTGAAACCTATGGTTTTTTCAGTGAATATATATATATTTATTATACTATGTATACATGTGAAAATGTCTCAGTCCCCTGTTTGCCTCGGTGGCACGGAAAAAATGGGTGGAACTGACGTCAGCACGCCGACGAGGTCCTCTTATGGCTCCGATGATGTCATACGGTGTCGCGAGCGGAGCCGTGCTCGTTGACGTGGGAGAGCTAGGAAAGAATTTCCGTGGAATGCTGGTGCAGGGGATATTCACCTAAGTGTTCAGGCTAGTCCTTTGGGAGCAACTGTTTATGTTGCCACTCCAGAAACCGAAACCAGTGATCCGAGGGCAGAGGCTCTGCAGATGGCACACGAGGTGGGGTGCCCAGTCGTGTGCACCGGCGGGGCAGCGAAGTGACAAGCACCACAACCCACAAAAAAGGTAACGAGGGCACTGAATAACACAGGATCTTCTCTTTGTATCTGGCAGGAACAACGAAGTTAAAATGCCCTAGTACCAAAATGTAGAATTAGTGCTACAACGGTCTTCAAGAGGACCTGCGATGCCGCTTCTGCCTCCCGTACCCTGGAGGCGGCACATGGGTCACGCGGTACGGTCATAAGGCGGTGGGACGCACACTCGTTGACCTCTCATGGCACTGCTCCACACTTCAGGGAGGACGCTTTCCATTAGCTATGTTTTCTGATGACATGTCGCGCCGGCCCCGTCCAACAACAGATCTCCTTTAGATCCAAACAGACTCTTCCACTCTCTCACCGGAAGTGAAACCAGGCCACGCGGACACTTTCACAATACAACAGCCGGGAATGCACTTTTCGGTAAAAAAACCACATTCCTTCCTCCTAATTAATCAAATAAACGTCTCACTGAAGAACAGGGGCCAGCTTCGATCGGTAAACAGCCGTTACAACGACTTTTTACTTTGTGATACCATTACAACGCATGCATTACCATGCATGCGTTGTACATCACAAAGTCATTACTACGCATTTTTTAGAACGCATGGTCATTTACCACGCATGCCTTTACAACGAATTTTGTTGTAAAGGTATGTATGGTAAATGAAAATGCGTTCTAAAAACATGTAGACGATCCATGTCGTTGTAAGGAAACAGAGGCTGTTCCGTTTCCTCACAACGACGTGCACCGCCCCTCAGAGATGACGTGAAGCAGGAACCACGAGGAGAGAGGAACCATGAGGAGTGAGAGGTAAGGGGGATTGGGCATGGGGTGGGGGTTTCTTTTCTAGGGTTTAGGGTAGTGCAGTGGTGTTTGGGTGGTGTAGGGGGTCGTGCTGGGGGTAGTGTTTTAGGGTTTAGGGTAGTGCAGTGGTGTTTGGGTAGTGTAGGGGGTCGTGCTGGGGGTAGTGTTTTAGGGTTTAGGGTAGTGCAGTAGTGTAGGGGGTCGTGCTGGGGGTAGTGTTTTAGGGTTTAGGGTAGTGCAGTGGTGTATGGGTAGTGTAGGGGTCGTGATGGGGTAGTGTTTTAGGGTTTAGGGTAGTGCAGTGGTGTTTGAGTAGTGTAGGGGTCATGCTGGTGGTAGTGTTTTAGGGTTTAGGGTAGTGCAGTGGTGTTTGTGTAGTGTAGGGGGTCATGCTGGGGGTAGTGTTTTATGGTTTAGGGTAGTGCAGTGGTGTTTGGGTAGTGTAGGGGGTCATGCTGGGGGTAGATTCAGGGTTTAGGGTAGTGCAGTGGTGTTTGGGTAGTGTAGGGAGTCGTGCTGGGGGTAGTGTTTTAGGGTTTAGGGTAGTGCAGTGGTGTTTGTGTAGTGTAGGGGGTTGTGCTGGGGGTAGTGTTTTAGGGTTTAGGGTAGTGCAGTGGTGTTTGGGTAGAGTAGGGGGTAGTGCTGGGGTAGTGTTTTAGGGTTTAGGGCAGTGCAGTGGTGTTTGTGTAGTGAAGGGGGTCATGCTGTGGGTAGTGTTTTAGGGTTTAGGGTAGTGCAGTCGTGTTTCTGTAGTGTAGGGGGTCGTGTTTTAGGGTATAGGGTAGTGCAGTGGTGTTTGGGTAGTGTAGGGGGTCATGCTGGGGTTAGTGTTTTAGGGTTTAGGGTAGTGCAGTGGTGTTTGGGTAGTGTAGGGGGTCATGCTGGGGGTAGTGTTTTAGGGTTTAGGGTAGTGCAGTGGTGTTTGTGTAGTGTGGGAGGTCATGCTGAGGGTATATTTAGGGTTTAGTGTAGTGCAGTGGTGTTTGGGTAGTGTAGGGAGTCGTGCTGGGGGTAGTGTTTTAGGGTTTAGGGTAGTGCAGTGGTGTTTGGGTAGTATAGGGAGTCGTGCTGGTGGTAGTGTTTTAGGGTTTAGGGTAGTGCAGTTATGTTTGGGTAATGTAGGGTGTCGTGCTGGGGGTAGTGTTTTAGGGTTTAGGGTAGTGCAGTGGTGTTTGGGTAGTGTAGGGGGTCGTGCTGGGGGTAGTGTTTTAGGGTTTAGGGTAGTGCAGTGATGTTTGTGTAGTGTGGGAGGTCATGCTGGGGGTATATTTAGGGTTTAGTGTAGTGCAGTGGTGTTTGGGTAGTGTATGGAGTCGTGCTGGGGTAGTGTTTTAGGGTTTAGGGTAGTGCAGTGGTGTTTGGGTAGTGTAGGGTGTCGTGCTGGGGGTAGTGTTTTAGGGTTTAGGGTAGTGCAGTGGTGTTTGGGTAGTGGAGGGGGTAGTGTTTTAGGGTTTAGGGTAGTGCGCCCAACCAGCTACAATATCCGTGGAGAAAGGGGATCCTGACTCTTTGGAACGCTCCGTCAATTGAATAATTTGGGTCAAGGGCCCTACCACGTCCAAGACCTATCAATTCCATTCTTGGGATCCCTCATATACTTGGAGAAAAAGGTACATAGTTTCTCATCAATTTCAGGCGTGTGTGCCACCTTCCCCTTCAGTGAGGGCCTGGGGCATTCTCCCCTCATCCTATTCCTGACCTCCCTTTCAAGGGGTTGATGGATTTTCCCCACCACATACTCTGCCACTTTGGCGTCAGGTGTCCACTCTGCCGACCTAGGATGGTAAATTTGGGTAGGCTCGAACATGTTCGAGTGGACCCCGTCCCCAACCGGGGACTGAGAGGAGTGGGACTCTGGACGCCAGGGACGCCCCGAGTCCTTATCCTCATCGGAGGAGAAATCGTCCTCCGATACACCCTCTCCCTCTAAGGGAAACCCGCCGTCGGGGTCTACAATAGTGGTGACAGTGTCGCAATTTTGTCCAGGCCCCTCCTCCTCCCGGCAGGGTGCATGTTTTAGCGTTCGCGAACTCTTGAGGAAGGTCTCCGTAAGTTTATCAAATCCTTCCAAGTGCCCCGCGTTATGCTTAACGGCCCTTTTATTCCCCATCTGGGAGCTACTTGGACCCGCCACCACCAGATCTGGGTCACTGAACACCCCAGGGATGCTTTTCGCCAGCTTATCAACCTGATCCCTAAGAGGAGCCAGCGCCCTAGAAATAGCCAGAGAGAGGGCTTGGTCCACTGCTGGAGGGAGAAGTTGGGGGCCATTCCTCCTCCACTTCCTGGTAGGAGGAGTAAAAATGGTCTTCTGGAGAAGACATGTTAGCAGAGGGTGTGAGCACAGAACAAATGCCCTTAAAATCCTTAAGAGAGCCCCCTCGCCGGTGCTCCAACAGCTGGGCTTTCCCTGAAGCTGTTATAAGAATAGACTGAGGCGCAATACCAATTACCACCACCAGGTGGCGCTGGTCACTAACGTGGCCGTGTGGGGAAATCACCGCGTAGCGGTGTCAAAATTAGGCGAGGGTTGGTCGGGAATCAAGCGGAAACTAAAGGAGTGACCGGATTTCCAAACGCGCGTAAAGACCTGCCGGAGTGCTCGACGGAGCTGCCTCGCTCGGAACCGACGCGCCTGACAGGATCTCACCGCGCGCAGAGCCCACAGCGGGAGAAACTGCGAGGGGGAGAACGCACTCGGGCAAGAGCCTGCTGCGCAGGGAATATGAAACAATACCAAGGCAATAATGCTAATAACGTGCACAAGAAACCGCTATACAAACAGCAACAACGTCAGATTAAGCCAAGAATGTAAGGAATGCACTTAACTGACGAGCAGTGAAGAAAGAGGAAGCGGAAGGGACGTCACGATATTATATACGATGGACTGTGATATGATTGGACTATAGTTGCCTTGGAGACTACCCCCTAATGGTTCATGGGTTGTGTAGTCTTTTGTTTAATGATTGTTGTGTTACGTTTTCTTTGAACTGCTATGCAAATAAAGTGAGGAAAGATATGCATAATCCTCGCCTCCGTCCTGCCATAGAATTCATTAAACTTTATTTGATCTGATTTAGAAACATAGATCATAAAAGTGTACATAAAAACAGAAAATACTCTTTCCTAATACAATACAGTGAGAATTAATTAAAACCAGTAGGTAAAAACGGGTGTTACAAAGCCCGGTTCAGAGCAACTTCAGTTTAACAGAATCGTAAAGTTCAATGTTTCGCAAGATCAATCTCATGTACTTCGTGCAAAATACGCAATAAGGGGTCCAAGTAAGATGTAATGCTCCAATACCTGACCAGTTTGCACTATATAAAACTGCAGAAAAACTAAAATTAAAAAGTGTTTTGCACACTTCTGTCATTGGGCTATATGTGGGCTACATCTGGGTGATATTTGTGCTACATTTGGGCTCTTTTTTCTCTGGTGGCCATCTTGGGAGACTTATTTGTTATGAAGTTTCCTAATTTCGTCATTTACTGCAGTCTCCTCAGTAGGAAATGCTTTCAGTTTTTTACTTTGATTCCATCAAGAAGGCATTCAGATGTGTCACACATTTGCCATACATTCAGAATGTTAGCACTCTAGTTGTTCATTAGATCACTGTAGTAAAGCTACTGTTCACCAGGGAGTTAACTGGAAGTCTACTGCTGGTATTGAAAGTGATTGTTTCAGTCTGCATGTCAGAATGTTCTAATGAAATAGAAGAGGATTTGAGATCTCACTTAAAACATGCCTTAAATTTTCTTTCTGCAGCACTAACCATAATTTCTATGGCAAAATGAACCCCCTCATGTTGTTCCTTTTTAAATTAAATGTTTTAAGTGTTACCAGTTTATTCCAATCAAGATGGCTTCAGGTGTGCCATACTTTTGTCATAAGTAAGTCAGTTAGCGCTCTAGTTGTTCTTTAGAACACTTTGGGAAGCTGCAGTAGAACACAAAGGCATCAACTGACAGGCTGCTCCTGTTGAAATATAACAGGAAGATATTTGAGATCTCACTTAAAACATGTCCTAATTTTTCTTTCTACAGCACTAACCATAATTTCTATGGCAAAATGAACCCCCTCATTTTGTTCCTTTTTAAATTAAATGTTTTAAGAGTTACCAGTTTATTCCAATCAAGATGGCTTCAGGTGTGCCATAATGTTGTCATAAGTAAGACTGTTAGCGCTCTAATTGTTCTTTAGAACACTCTGGGAAGCTGCAGTAGAACACAAAGGCATCAACTGACAGGCTGCTCCTGTTGAAATATAACAGGAAGATATTTGAGATCACACTTGAAACATGTCCTAATTTTTCTTTCTACAGCACTAACCATAATTTCTATGACAAAATGAACCCCATCATTTTGTTCCTTTTTAAATTAAATGTTTTAAGTGTTACCAGTTTATTCCAATCAAGATGGCTTCAGGTGTGCCATACTTTTGTCATAAGCAAGGCTGTTAGCACTCTAGTTGTTCTTTAGAACACTCTGGGAAGCTGCAGTAGAAGACAAAGGCATTAACTGACAGGCTACTCCTGTTGAAATATAACAGGAAGATATTTGAGATCTCACTTAAAACATGTCCTAATTTTTCTTTCTACAGCACTAACCATAATTTCTATGGCAAAATGAACCCCCTCATTTAGTTCCTTTTTAAATTAAATGTTTTAAGTGTTACCAGTTTATTCCAATCAAGATGGCATCAGGTGTGCCATACTTTTGTCATAAGTAAGACTGTTAGCTCTCTAGTTGTTCTTTAGAACACTCTGGGAAGCTGCAGTAGAACACAAAAGCATCAACTGACAGGCTGCTCCTGTTGAAATATAACAGGAAGATATTTGAGATCTCACTTAAAACATGTCCTAATTTTTCTTTCTACAGCACTAACCATAATTTCTATGACAAAATGAACCTCCTCATTTTGTTCCTTTTTAAATTAAATGTTTTAAGAGTAACCAGTTTATTCCAATCAAGATGGCTTCAGGTGTGCCATAATTTTGTCATAAGTAAGACTGTTAGCGCTCTAGTTGTTCTTTAGAACACTCTGGGAAGCTGCAGTAGAACACAAAGGAATCAACTGACAGTCTCTGCCCTTGTTGGATGTACATGTTTTACTGAGAATGTCAGACTTCATTCTCACATGACTGAGAAAGATAATGTGAATTTACAGAAAATATGCTCTCATTTTAGCTTCTGGAGCACTTTCCAAAACTGTATGGGACAAGCATGTGAAAATAGTTTTCTCTCAAACATGATTCATGATATCCCAGCAGAAGGTTTTTCACAGGGTAAAATCACCTTAGAACACACCAAAATTCCTGACATGAGTATGGTACCATCAACAAATGAATTCTAATGTAACTAAAGTCTGTTATCACCCTTTACAGTTCTCCTTTTGGTAACCCTCAAAATCTTCGATTCACTACAATGCATTTCAATGGGGTACTATCATTTATATTGGTCTCAAGATGGATGCCAGCAATTCCAGGATGAAGTGCTGACAGCCAATCAGATCTCACGATGACATGTGTGGTTAGGCTCCGGCCAGATATATATGTGTTTTCTTTTTCATATTTCTCAGGAACTACTGAACGGATTTACACCATTTAACCAAAAGGCATGACTCTGAACCAAGGGCTACCTTTTTGCCAAATTGGGTGTAATTCCGTTCAGCAGTTCGGGCTGTAGCTGCAATGAAAGGTTCCTATGGAAAATTGCATGGGGAAAACCCGTTTTGGGACCCCCCTTTTTTCTCGGCCTCCACTTGCCGAATCACCCCGAGACTTTCAGGATAGGAGCACACCGGAGCGCCCCATGAGTTTTGAAAATTTCGCGAAGATCCGTCAACCGGCGCCAAAGTTATTTCAAATAGAATGTTGCGGATTTCCTATGGAAAATAGGTCCTAACTATAACTATCTACTGGCGACCGCCAGTAGATAATATATATATATATATGTATATATATATATATCTATATATACTGGCAGCATGTTTGTCCTTACGTGTTTTGGCTAGAAATAGCCTGGTTCACAGGTGAGCAATGTTGTAGTGCTAATTACTCTCTGCTTTTTATCCCAGTGGGCAAGATACTACTGCACCCAGCATGCACCAGAAATGTAGATGTAATATCCAAACTATGTCAAATATCCATCCTACTTAATAGCGTTTTTTAATAGACACAGTCTCAAATATCATTTGAATAAAAAAGTGCATGTTGAAAATTTAAAAGTCACATTTGTTTTACCAAATTGCCAGCTTTGCTCATTTCATGCTGCCTTACTGAAAATCCTTGCTTCCTTACAATGTATAGTTCAGTCAGAGTCGGCAGGAAGAGTAAGTACTCCTGGCCTCTCGCTGCCTGCAGACTTTGCAGAGGGCGAAGGGCCTCTCTGCAGAAGCCCAGTAACCAAGAGCACTTCACACCCTCTCCTGAGAGGCACTCTGCTGCCCGGCGCTCGTCCCTTGTCCTAAAGTGCTGAGACGACAGAGCCCTGGGGCACTGAGACGAAAGTCCTTCTCGGACTCCGGCAAAACAAACCATCCCCTCGCAGGTCTGTGCACTTCCAGCAGGGAGTGGGCGTGGCATTTTCTAATCTTCTTGAACTTCATAGGCCTATTGCCTACGTAATGACTGTACACAATAATAAACAGGTGACGCCTCTTAGAGTTGCCTGAAATGTCCAGGACAGCAGATAGCGGAGCAGGTGCAAGCACAGGGAGGGCAGGACTGTAAATAAAATTAATTTCCTAAAGACAGGGTCGCTGTCCAGGACTGGCGGGCAGTGCCTCAGCTGCGTCGACCCCCGTCTCTGTATCTGCTGTACAAAAACGACACCGCCCACGCCAAGTCACACTCCCTCGAGCACACCGTCCGTCTGAGACTCCCTCCAGCGGAGCCGGGCACCTGTTCCAACCACAGGAAGCCCACCTCACAGAGGTGTCCGCCAACCTCACTCCGAGGGGTGCCCCGAGCATGGGGCTGTGGTGAAGTCCCGAGAGGCGCACGCCTGAGATTCTGCTCGCCTGGATGCGCACTACCGGAGTTATTTCCGATTAAACAGATTAGATACTGCCCTGTCACCGATTGCGTCAGCAAGACGTAGGTGACTGAAGGCTGCGCACGTGCTCTCTTTCCATGCTGCTTTAAGTCTCTCTGATTTGCCCGGATTCCAACACTTCCGTTATCTAGCATACAAACAACACAGACAATGACTACTCAAATATACAAAACGCACACGCTTCGTTCTTTTTTTATAGTTTCAGCCGTTTCGCGCACCCAGCGTGAATTCGGCCGAAATTATTTAAAAAAAAATCTTTTTGGGGCCCTGGGGATCTTTGTGGGACCCCCTGAGCAGGCCTAGGGGGTCAGGGTGTTTCTACCCTGCCCCTTTTTCTTGTTTTTTAACATTGTTTTAACTGTTTTCTTGTGATTTGATTATCGAGTCACATGATGGCTGCCAACACTTCCTGGTTTGAAGTGTTGGCAGCCAATCAGAATGAAGCTCGTGCTCGGGAGGGTTTGCGAATCCTCCTCGGTGCTCAGATATAAACATTTTCTATTTTTTGAATATCTCAGCAGCTACTGAACGGATTTACACCATTTAAAAAAAAGGTCACTTTCTGGACCAAGACCTACCTTTTTGCCAAATTTGGTGGAATTCCGTTCAGCAGTTCAGGCTGTAGCCGTGTCTAAAGTTCCTATGGAAATTAACATGGGGAAAACGTGTTTTGGGACCCCCCTTTTTGCTCGGCCCCTGCTTGACGAATCACCCCGAAACTTTCAAGACAGGAGCTGACCTGAGTGAATGATTAGTTTTGAAAATTTTGAGAAGATTCGTCAAACGGCGCCAAAGATATTGGCAAAAAAAAAAAAGCTTTTTGAATAGAAACAAGGTTCCTACCTATAACCACCTACTGGCAACCGCCAGTAGGTAATATTAATATATATAGGTGTGTGATCAAGGCCGCATGTCTGGCGGCCGAAACGCGTCACTTTTGGACATAGATGTGTGAATAAACCCATCTGTTGAATACTTCTGCCTTTGGAGTCTGTGCCTGTGGTGTTGCGCTGCTGCTGCTGCCGTAGCGGATACATTCCTGGGATTTTCGTGGTGATATATATATATATATATATATATATATATATATATATATATATATATATATATAAATCCTCCCGTCGAAGGGTAATATATATATATATATATATGGAATACTGAGTCCGCCTATTTTAACGGTCAATGACTACGAGTTAATGCGCAGTCTACATGAACTACGTGAGGAAAGCACTGGTACAGAGCCATCAGGCATTGAGAGCTTCCCTAGGTGAGACATGGCAGGACTGACACAGTTCAAGGCGAAATCAACTTTCAATCCAATCATGTTGCACGACAACATTGACGTGTTCAATGAGCTTGTGACTAGTCAATTAAAAAAGCTACATGTGTCCACCTTACATGCACGCCGTAAGTCCACCTATCTGAACAATTGGTATGGGCAACTCATGAAAAAACTGCAATGCAACGATAATGTAATTATTCATCAATCTGACAAAGGTGGAAATGTTGTCCTTTGGCCCCGGGAATTGTATCTAGAGGAAGCTCTCCTCCACTTAAACGATCGCCAAAGCTACAGACGGAGTGATTGGAAAACCGTCAAATTGGCTTGGAATGACTATTACGCTAAGTTGATAGCATGGAAGAGTGCTGGTCTACTGAGTGCGGACGAACTTAAATTTCTCAAGATCAACCATCCAGTAATTCCAGTCATTTATCTTATTCCCAAGATACATAAGAACTCGATTAAACCACCCGGAAGGCCGATGATATCAGCTAGGAACAGCATCATGGAGAACACCTCGCGGTATGTTGATTATTTTTTGCAGGAACATGTTAAAAGTTTACCCTCCTACCTGCAAGATACTGGTGACTTCTTGAGAAAGATCAATGATGTGATATGGCAAGATGATTATTAGCTGATTACTTTAGATGTCACCGCGCTCTATACCAGCATTCACCACTTGGACGGCATCCAAGCTGTTGAACATTTTTTGAGGACTAAACCTTTGTGCATGTTGAACCACAACAAAATGCTTTTGGACATGATTTCAATATGTTTGAATAACAATTTCTTCCTGTTACAGAATCAGGTCTTTCAGCAGATAAGAGGTGTAGCTATGGGGGCTTGCTTCTCCCCCAGCTAAGCCTGTTTGCATATGGGACTGTGGGAGGAGCAAGTCCTCAGTACCATGTTTGCAGATGTACTAGCTGAAAATGTGATAACATGGTATCGCTATATAGATGATTTATTTCTTGTCTGGAAAGGTAACGAGGAAGCAGCTGTCATGTTCACCCAGCAGATCAATGATAATGATTTGAATCTGCGGTTCACAACACACATTAGTAAGGAATCAGTCAATTTTTTGGACGTAGAAGTATACATTCATGAAGGAAAACTGGAGACTAGACTACATCTCAAGCCGACCGCCAGTAATACGGTGCTCCACGCTGCTAGCCACCATCCAGAGCATCTGATACGCAGCATTCTGTACAGCGAAATGCTGCGCATCAGACGTATATGCAGCGTGGATGATGACTGTATCAAGGCTCAAAATGAGAGCAAGAGCAGGTTCCTGGCTAGGGGCTACTCTGTCGAGATGATTGACAAAGCAATGATCAAAACTTAGTCAATATCCAGATCAACAGCCTTGTGCAAGATACCTAAATCAGACGGCACGCATAACACACCTTCCCCGACTATTGATCCACCAAGACTAATTGTAACTTATAATCGCCAGCACCGTGTCCTGCGCAAAATATTCAATAAGACCTGGGTCGTAGTACATAACGACCCAGTGATTGGCAGAACGGTGGCAGAGGTTCCTAAAATCACGTTCAGAAAAGCACGGTCCATGAGTGATATGCTGGTTAAAAGCAGTCCAGAGGTTATCACTCCTAAATCATGGTTACAAACAGCTAAAGGATTCATTAGATGTTCAACATGCAAAGCATGCAAACATGGAAAGAGTAGAACAACTTATAAGATCCCCTTTCATGACGTGCCCATCAGTATATCAAAGAGGCTTACATGCAAAACTGAATTTGCCATTTATGTGCTGGAGTGTTCGTGTGGCCTGCAATATGTTGGAAGTACCAAGTTGCAGGCACACAAACGGATACTCCAGCACATGAGGGCTATCAGTAACAGTGACTCATCCTATCCAGTTGCCAGGCACTTTAAGGAGGTCCATGGCAATTGCCTGGATCACCTTAGTTACTTCGTGGTGGACACGGTTCCGCCACTTAGGCGTGGTGGTGACCGTGAAGCTATGCTCAGGAAACTGGAAACAAGGTATATCCTGGAGCTGGACACAAAGACGCCCAACGGGCTGAACTCCAGTGAGGATTTTCACACCTGCCTATAATTCATTGAGCCCCATGTCATAAGTCTGATGCACACTTTATAACATCTTTCACACTCGACCTCCTAATATGAAATTCTAGTTGTTTTAATATTTTTTAAGGCAGCACTTTTATTGCACGCACACTTATTTCAATGCAGAGTAGACATAGGGCCCACATGGGCATCATCTCTTATATTTTGATTGTTGCTAATGCTGCATTGAATGAAATCATCTTTGCACTATTATCATATAATATCGATAAATCAATGAGTCACTTTTCCAATTAAAAATTAGTTTTAACTTGAATCAGCAGTTGATATAGATTTGATTAGCTAATTTGCACATATGTATAAATTTTTGATATTTATGAGGTAATAAATATTTATGTTTAAACTTTTAACATTTCAGGGAAGCATAGCAGCTTTTCAGTTACCAAGCTGCACCCATTTAGGTCCAGCATGCATATGGATATTGGGTTGGTACGGCTCTTGTTATATGAGGTTGTCATAACCTTTTAACTGGTCAGTTTGTACATTTGCACTTTCAAGATTTTTGGGTTGATATTTTTAAGGGATTGATCCATGTATCATTGCACAGCAGCAGGTTCAGTAGGGGGTAGCCGCCGTAGGAGGCTTTTGGAATGCAGTATTTGCAATTACCCATCTGGGTGTTATTCTCGGCATTGTTCACTCATCCATGACTGCCCACTGATATCAAATGTGATTTTATTTTTGCCCGGCTACAGTGTTCCCCGTTTCCTTTGAATTAATGATTATTTATTGGCATATTTGCACATTATTTGTTTATTTGCACAATTCATTAATTAGCTGCTATGCTCAAGTCAATGTTTACACGATACATAGAGTTGTACAATACCTTTACTATGTCTATTGGCATCATATCACATGGTGTTGCACTGTCACTTTAAAATCTGGGTCACTCCTCATGGCGTCATGTGATCTAGGCCTTCCGGGGGCCGAAACGCATCATGGCGGTAGTGCTGGGTGTAACAATCAAATAAATATCTTGCATGAAGATTTCTGGGTCTGTGTTCGTCTTTCCAATCTATTTGGAGTAACTGGGCGAAGTTCCTGTGCATATATACATATATATATATATATATATATATTCACTGAAAAAACCATAGGTTTCAGGCACGTTATAGTTAGAAATTAACATTTAAAAAACCTTAGAAATTCACTGAAAAAACCATAGGTTTCAGGGACGTTATAGTTAGAAATTAGCATTTAAAAAACCTTAGAAATTCACTGAAAAAACCATAGGTTTCAGGGGCGTTAAAGTTAGTTGGACATTTTACTCGTACAAAACCCGTGAAATTCCCCCGTTATAGTTAGTTCAGCTAACTATAACTCGCGCCCCCGCAATGCACTGCTGATAACGTCACATATTACATCACTCATGACGTGGTCAGTGACATCACTGATGACATCACTGATGACATCTCAAATGACATCACTGATGACATCACTGATGACATCATCCAGTGACTGTGTGTTTCTGTAAAGTTTAAATATGTTTAATATATATAGGGAAAGGCGTATTGAAGAATGAGTGGGTGTATAAGTGTCTGAATGGATGATTTAGTAGGTGCGTGACTGACTCTATAAGTGAGTGATTAAATGTATCTTACTGAATGCATGGGTTAGTGACTAAACTGTGTGAATGTCTGTATCCGTCTGTCTGTTGGTGTGTAAGCGGCTGCATGGGTTTGTGAATAGCTACATGAGTGTCTACATGGGTTATTGATTGGTTGTCTGAGTATCTGTATGGGTGCCTGAATGTTTGTGTGGGTGGGGTGTGTGTGTGACTCTGTGCATAGATGTGTGAATGGGTGATACACTGGGTGCATGGTTTCAAGAGTGCATCTGTGATGGACTGTATGGGTGGGTTAGTGTGTGTATGGGTGTGTTAGTGAGTGAAGGTATATCTCAGTGGTACATGTGTGAGTAACTACATATGTGAAAGGCAGTATATATGTGTGTTGGAGTATATAAATGGCTATAAGTGAGAGTGTGTGATTGTGAGAGTGGCTGTATGGATGAGTGTGTACTTGTATCAGTGATTGTATAAGAGCGTAAGAATGTGCTAGTATTTGTATGAGTAAGTGAGCTGGTGTGTGTATAACTGTATAGGTGAGTAAATGGCAGTGTGATTAATTATTTGCATGACTGACTAGGTGTGTGAGTACCTCTATGGATGAGTGGCGTTGTGTGAGTGTCTATATAGGTGTATGAGTGCATATGATAGTCCTGTACCGAGTGACCGTAAGTATTAGTGACTGTACGGGTGAGTGAGTGTATGTGTGTGTAGACCTAAGAATCAGTGAGTGGGTATGTAGTTATTGGTGTTGGAGTGTCTATGGTTTTGAGAATGGCAGTCTGTAATTTAGAGTGGGTGTATCAAAAGTTATATTAGGGTGTGAGAAGATGCATGAAATTATCACATGGATGATGTTATCAGTGATGTCATCAGTGATGTCATTTGAGATGTCATCAGTGATGTCCTCAGTGATGTCACTGACCATGTCATGAGTGATGTAATATGTGATGTCATCAGCAGTGCATTGCGGGGGCGCGAGTTATAGTTAGCCGAACTAACTATAATGGGGGAATTTCACGGGTTTTGTACGAGTGAAATGTCCAACTAACTATAACGCCCCTGAAACCTATGGTTTTTTCAGTGAATTTCTAAGGTTTTTTAAATGCTAATTTCTAACTATAACGTCCCTGAAACCTATGGTTTTTTCAGTGAATTTCTAAGGTTTTTTAAATGCTAATTTCTAACTATAACGTGCCTGAAACCTATGGTTTTTTAAGTGAATATATATATTTAGTATACTATGTATACATGTGAAAATGTGTTAGTCCACCTGTTTACCTCGGTGGCACGGACAAAATGGGTGGAACTGACGTCAGCACGCCGACGAGGTCCTCTTATGGCTCCTATGACGGCATACGGTGTCGCGAGCGGAGCCGTGCTATTATGACATTGTCGTCGATGTGGGAGAGCTAGGAAAGAATTTCCGCGGAATGCTGGCGCAGGGGATATTCACCTAAGTGTTCAGGCTAGTCCTTTGGGAGCAACTGTTTATATTGCCACTCCAGAAACCGAAACCAGTGATCCGAGGGCAGAGGCCCTGCAGATGGCACACGAGGTGGGGAGCCCAGTCGTGTGCACTGGCGGGGCAGCGAAGAGACAAGCACCACTACCCACAGAAAAGGTAACAAGGGCACTGAATAACACAGGATCTTCTCTTTGTATCTGGCAGGAACAACAAGGTTAAAATGCCCCAGTTCCAAAATGTAGAATTAGTGTTACAACGGTCTTCAAGAGGACCTGCGATGGATGCCGCTTCTGCCTTCCGTACAATGGAGGCGGCACATGGGTCACGCGGTACGGTCATACTGCGGTGGGACGCACACTCGTTGACCTCTCATGGCACTGCTCCACACTTTGGGGACAACGCTTTCCATTAGCTGTGTTTTCTGATGACGTGTCGCACCGGCCCCGTCCAACAGCAGAACCCCTTTAGATCCAAACAGACTCTTCCACTCTCTCACCCGAAGTGAAACCATGCCACGCAGACACTTTCACAATACAACAGCCGGGAATGCACTTTTCGGTAAAAAAAACACATTCCTTCCTCCTAATTTATCAAATAAACGACTCACTGAAGAACAGGGGCCAGCTTCGATCGGTAAACAGCCGTTACAACAACTTTTTTACTTTGCGATACCATTACAACACATGCATTACCACGCATGCGTTGTACATCGCGAAGTCATTACTACGCATTTTTTTAGAACGCATGGTCATTTACCACGCATGCCTTTACAACAAATTTTGTTGTAAAGGTATGTATGGTAAATGAGCATGAGTTCTAAAAAAATGTAGACGATCCACGTCGTTGTAAGGAAACAGAGGCTGTTCCGTTTCCTCACAACGACGTGCACGGCCCCTCAGAGACGACATGAAGCAGGAACCACATGGAGAGAGGAACCACGAGGAGTG
The DNA here is from genome assembly GCA_963921515.1 of Calotriton arnoldi. Classification (NCBI taxonomy): domain Eukaryota; kingdom Metazoa; phylum Chordata; class Amphibia; order Caudata; family Salamandridae; genus Calotriton; species Calotriton arnoldi. The sequence continues at coordinate 66,800 of CAWUFW010012815.1, forward strand.
AGAGGTAAGGGGGATTGGGCATGGGGTGGTGGTTACTTTTCTAGGGTTTAGGATAGTGCAGTGGTGTTTGGGTAGTGTAGGGGGTCGTGCTGAGGGTAGTGTTTTAGGGTTTAGGGTAGTGCAGTGGTGTTTGTGTAGTGTAGGGGGTCGTGCTGGGGGTAGTGTTTTAGGGTTTAGGGTAGTGCAGTGGTGTTTGTGTAGTGTAGGAGGTCATGCTGGTGGTAGTGTTTTAGGGTTTAGGGTAGTGCAGTGATGTTTGTGTAGTGTAGGGGGTCATGCTTGGGGTAGTGTTTTAGGGTTTAGGGTAGTGCAGTGGTGTTTGGGTAGTGTAGGGGGTCATGCTGGGGGTAGTGTTTTAGGGTTTAGGATAGTGCAGTGGTGTTTGGGTAGTGTAGGGGGTCATGCTGGGGTAGTGTTTTAGGGTTTAGGGTAGTGCAGTGGTGTTTGGATAGTGTAGGGGGTCGTGCTGAGGGTAGATTTAGGGTTTAGGGTAGTGCAGTGGTGTTTGGGTAGTGTAGGGGGTTGTGCTGGGGGTAGATTTAGGGTTTAGGGTAGTGCAGTGGTGTTTGGGTAGTGTAGGGAGTCGTGCTGGGGGAGTGTTTATGGGTTTAGGGTAGTGCAGTGGTGTTTGGGTAGTGTAGGGGGTCGTGTTTTAGGGTTTAGGGTTGTGCAGTGGTGTTTGGGTAGTGTAGGGAGTCGTGCTGGGGGGAGTGTTTTAGGGTTTAGGGTAGTGCAGTGGTGTTTGGGTAGTGTAGGGGGTCGTGCTGGGGGTAGTGTTTTAGGGTTTAGGGTAGTGCAGTGGTGTTTGGGTAGTGTAGGGGGTCATGCTGGGGGTAGTGGTTTAGGGTTTAGGGTAGTGCAGTGGTGTTTGGGTAGTGTAGGGGGTACTGCTGGGGGTAGTGTTTTAGGGTTTAGGGTAGTGCAGTAGTGTTTGGGTAGTGTAGGGGTACTGCTGGGGGTAGTGTTTTAGGGTTTAGGGTAGTGCAGTGGTGTATGGTTAGTGTAGGGGGTCTTGCTGGGGGTAGTGTTTTAGGGTTTAGGGTAGTGCAGTGGTGTTTGTGTAGTGTAGGGGGTCGTGCTGGGGGTAGTGTTTTAGGGTTTAGAGTAGTGCAGCGGTGTTTGTGTAGTGTAGGGGGTCGTGTTTTAGGGTTTAGGGTAGTGCAGTGGTCTTTGGGTTGTGTAGGGGGTTGTGCGGGGGTCATGTTTTAGGGTTTAGGGTAGTGCAGTGGTCTTTGGGTAGTGCAGGGGGTCATGCTGGGGGTAGTGTTTTAGGGTTTAGGGTAGTGCAGTGGTCTTTGGGTAGTGTAAGGGGTCGTGCTGAGGGTAGATTTAGGGTTTAGGGTAGTGCAGTGGTGTTTGGGTAGTGTAGGGGGTCGTGCTGGGGGTAGATTTAGGGTTTAGGGTAGTGCAGTGGTGTTTGGGTAGTGTAGGGAGTTGTGCTGGGGGGAGTGTTTTAGGGTTTAGGGTAGTGCAGTGGTGTTTGTGTAGTGTAGGGGGTCGTGTTTTAGGGTTTAGGGTAGTGCAGTGGTGTTTGGGTAGTGTAGGGAGTCGTGCTCGGGGAGTGTTTTAGGGTTTAGGATAGTGCAGTGGTGTTTGGGTAGTGTAGGGGGTCGTGCTTGGGGTAGTGTTTTAGGGTTTAGGGTAGTGCAGTGGTGTTTGGGTAGTGTAGGGGGTCGTGCTGGGGGTAGTGGTTTAGGGTTTAGGGTAGTGCAGTGGTGTTTGGGTAGTGTAGGGGTACTGCTGGGGGTAGTGTTTTAGGGTTTAGGGTAGTGCAATGGTGTTTGGGTAGTGTAGGGGGTACTGCTGGGGATAGTGTTTTAGGGTTTAGGGTAGTGCAGTGGTGTTTGGGTAGTGTAGGGGGTACTGCTGGGGGTAGTGTTTTAGGGTTTAGGGTAGTGCAGTGGTGTTTGGGTAGTGTAGGGGGTCTTGCTGGGGGTAGTGTTTTAGGGTTTACGGTAGTGCAGTGGTGTTTGTGTAGTGTAGGGGGTTGTGCTTGGGGTAGTGTTTTAGGGTTTAGGGTAGTGCAGCGGTGTTTGTGTAGTGTAGGGGGTCGTGTTTTAGGGTTTAGGGTAGTGCAGTGGTCTTTGGGTAGTGTAGGGGTCGTGCAGGGGGTCGTGTTTTAGGGTTTAGGGTAGTGCAGTGGTCTTTGGGAAGTGTAGGGGGTCGTGCTGGGGGTAGTGTTTTAGGGTTTAGGGTAGTGCAGTGGTCTTTGGGTAGTGTAGGGGGTTGTGCGGGGGATAGTGTTTTAGGGTTTACGGTAGTGCAGTGGTCTTTGGGTAGTGTAGGGGGTCGTGCGGGGGTAGTGTTTTAGGGTTTAGGGTAGTGCAGTGGTGTTTGGGTAGTGTAGGGGGTCGTGCTGGGGTAGTGTTTTAGGGTTTAGGGTAGTGCATTGGTGTTTGGGTAGTGTAGGGGGTCGTGCTGGGGGTAGTGTTTTAGGGTTTAGGGCAGTGCAGTGGTGTTCGGGTAGTGTAGGGGGTCGTGCTGGGGGGAGTGTTTTAGGGTTTAGGGTAGTGCAGTGGTGTTCGGGTAGTGTAGGGGGTCGTGCAGGGCGGGTGTTTTAGGGCTTAGGGCAGTGCAGTGGTGTTCGGGTAATGTAGGGAGTGGTGCCTGGGGGGGTGTTTTAGGGTTTAGGGCAGTGCAGTGGTGTTCGGGTAGTGTAGGGGGTCGTGCTGGGGTGGTGTTTTAGGGTTTAGGGTAGTGCAGTTATGTTTGGGTAGTGTAGGGAGTCGTGCTGGTGGTAGTGTTTTAGGGTTTAGGGTAGTGCAGTTATGTTTGGGTAGTGTAGGGTGTCGTGCTGGGGATAGTGTTTTAGGGTTTAGGGTAGTGCAGTGGTGTTTGGGTAGTGTAGGCGGTCATGCTGGGGGTAGTGGTTTAGGGTTTAGGGTAGTGCAGTCGTGTTTGTGTAGTGTGGAATGTCATGCTGGGGGTATATTTAGGGTTTAGTGTAGTGCAGTGGTGTTTGGGTAGTGTAGGGAGTCATGCTGGGGGTAGTGTTTTAGGGTTTAGGGTAGTGCAGTGGTGTTTGGGTAGTGTAGGGAGTCGTGCTGGTGGTAGTGTTTTAGTGTTTAGGGTATTGCAGTTATGTTTGGGTAGTGTAGGGTGTCGTGCTGGGGGTAGTGTTCTAGGGTTTAGGATAGTGCAGTGGTGTTTGGGTAGTGGAGGGGGTAGTGTTTTAGGGTTTAGGGTAGTGCGCCCAACCAGCCACAATATCCGTGGAGAAAGGGGATCCTGACTCTTTGGAACGCTCCATCAATTGAATAATTTGGGTCAAGGGCCCTACCACGTCCAAGACCTATCAATTCCTTTCTTGGGATCCCTCATATACTTGGAGAAAAAGGTACATAGTTTCTCATCAATTTCAGGCGTGTGTGCCACCTTCCCCTTCAGTGAGGGCCTGGGGCATTCTCCCCTCATCCTATTCCTGACCTCCCTTTCAAGGGGTTGATGGATTTTCCCCACCACATACTCTGCCACTTTGGCGTCAGGTGTCCACTCTGCCGACCTAGGATGGTAAATTTGGGTAGGCTCGAACATGTCCGAGTGGACCCCGTCCCCAACCGGGGACTGAGAGGAGTGGGACTCTGGATGCCAGGGACGCCCGAGTCCTTATCCTCATCGGAGGAGAAATCGTCCTCCGATACACCCTCTCCCTCTAAGGGAAACACGCCGTTGGGGTCTACAATAGTGGTGACAGTGTCGCAATTTTCTCCGGGCCCCTCCTCCTCCCAGCAGGGTGCATGTTTTAGCGTTCCCGCACTCTTGAGGAAGGTCTCCGTAAGTTTATCAAATCCTTCCAAGTGCCCCGCGTTATGCTTAACGGCCCTTTTATTCCCCATCTGGGAGCTACTTGGACCCACCACCACCAGATCTGGGTCACTGAACACCCCAGGGATGCTTTTCGCCAGCTTATCAACCTGATCCCTAAGAGGAGCCAGCGCCCTAGAAATAGCCAGAGAGAGGGCTTGGTCCACTGCTTGAGGGAGAAGTTGTGGGGCCATTCCTCCTCCACTTCCTGGTAGGAGGAGTAAAAATGGTCTTCTGGAGAAGACATGATAGCAGAGGGTGTGAGCACAGAACAAATGCCCTTAAAATCCTTAAGAGAGCCCCCTCGCCGGTGCTCCAACAGCTGGGCTTTCCCCGAAGCTGTTATAAGAATAGTCTGAGGCGCAATACCAATTACCACCACCAGGTGGCGCTGGTCACTAACGTGGCCGTGTGGGGAAATCACCGCGTAGCGGTGTCAAAATTAGGCGAGGGTTGGTCGGGAATCAAGCGGACACTAAAGGAGTGACCGGATTTCCAAACGCGCGTAAAGACCAGCGGGAGCGCTCGACGGAGCTGCCTCGCTCGGACCAGTCGCGCCTGACAAGATCTCACCGCGGGAGAAACTGCGAGGGGGAGAACACGCTCGGGCAAGAGCCTGCTGCGCAGGGAATATGAAACAATACCAAGGCAATAATGCTAATAACGTGCACAAGAAACCGGTATACAAACAGCAACAACGTCAGATTAAGCCAAGAATGTAAGGAATGCACTTAACTGACGAGCAGTGAAGAAAGAGGAAGCGGAAGGGACGTCCTGATATTATATACGATGGACTGTGATATGATTGGACTATAGTTGCCTTGGAGACTACCCCCTAATGGTTCATTGGTTGTGTAGTCTTTTGTTTAATGATTGTTGTGTTACATTTTCTTTGAACTGCTATGCAAATAAAGTGAGGAAAGATATGCATAATCCTCGCCTCCGTCCTGCCATAGAATTCATTAAACTTTATTTGATCTGATTTAGAAACATAGATCATAAAAGTGTACATAAAAACAGTAAATCCTTTTCCTAATACAATACAGTGAGAATTAATTAAAACCAGTAGGTAAAAACGGATGTTACAAAGCCCGGTTCGGAGCAACTTCAGGTTAACAGAATCGTAAAGTTAAATGCTTCGCAAGATCAATCTCATGTACTTCGTGCAAAATACGCAATAAGGGGTCCAAGTAAGATGTAACGCTCCAATACCTGACCAGTTTGCACTATATAAAACTGCAGAAAAACTAAAATTAAAAAGTGTTTTGCACACTTCTGTCATTGGGCTATATGTGGGCTACATCTGGGTGATATTTGTGCTACATTTGGGCTCTTTTTTCTCTGGTGGCCATCTTGGGAGACTTATTTGTTATGAAGTTTCCTAATTTCGTCATTTACTGCAGTCTCCTCAGTAGGAAATGCTTTCAGTTTTTTACTTTGATTCCATCAAGAAGGCATTCAGATGTGTCACACATTTGCCATACATTCAGAATGTTAGCACTCTAGTTGTTCATTAGATCACTGTAGTAAAGCTACTGTTCACCAGGGAGTTAACTGGAAGTCTACTGCTGGTATTGAAAGTGATTGTTTCAGTCTGCATGTCAGAATTTTCTAATGAAATAGAAGAGGATTTGAGATCTCACTTAAAACATGCCTTAAATGTTCTTTCTGCAGCACTAACCATAATTTCTATGGCAAAATGAACCCCCTCATGTTGTTCCTTTTTAAATTAAATGTTTTAAGTGTTACCAGTTTATTCCAATCAAGATGGCTTCAGGTGTGCCATAATTTTGTCATAAGTAAGTCAGTTAGCGCTCTAGTTGTTCTTTAGAACACTTTGGGAAGCTGCAGTAGAACACAAAGGCATCAACTGACAGGCTGCTCCTGTTGAAATATAACAGGAAGATATTTGAGATCTCACTTAAAACATGTCCTAATTTTTCTTTCTACAGCACTAACCATAATTTCTATGGCAAAATGAACCCCCTCATTTTGTTCCTTTTTAAATTAAATGTTTTAAGAGTTACCAGTTTATTCCAATCAAGATGGCTTCAGGTGTGCCATAATTTTGTCATAAGTAAGACTGTTAGCGCTCTAATTGTTCTTTAGAACACTCTGGGAAGCTGCAGTAGTACACAAAGGCATCAACTGACAGGCTGCAACAGTTGAAATATAACAGGAAGATATTTGAGATCACACTTGAAACATGTCCTAATTTTTCTTTCTACAGCACTAACCATAATTTCTATGACAAAATGAACCCCATCATTTTGTTCCTTTTTAAATTAAATGTTTTAAGTGTTACCAGTTTATTCCAATCAAGATGGCTTCAGGTGTGCCATACTTTTGTCAAAATTAAGGCTGTTAGCACTCTAGTTGTTCTTTAGAACACTCTGGGAAGCTGCAGTAGAACACAAAGGAATCAACTGACAGTCTCTGCCCTTGTTGGATGTACATGTTTTACTGAGAATGTCAGACTTCATTCTCACATGACTGAGAAAGATAATGTGAATTTACAGAAAATATGCTCTCATTTTAGCTTCTGGAGCACCTTCCAAAACTGTATGGGACAAGCATGTGAAAATAGTTTTCTCTCAAACATGATTCATGATATCCCAGCAGAAGGTTTTTCACAGGGTAAAATCACCTTAGAACACACCACAATTCCTGAAATTAGTATGGTACCATCAACAAATGAATTCTAATGTAACTAAAGTCTGTTATCACCCTTTATAGTTCTCCTTTTGGTAACCCTCAAAATCTTCGATTCACTACAATGCATTTCAATGGGGTACTATCATTTATATTGGTCTCAAGATGGCTGCCAGCAATTCCAGGATGAAGTGCTGACAGCCAATCAGATCTCACGATGACATGTGTGGTTAGGCTCCGCCCAGATATATATGTGTTTTCTTTTTCAAATTTCTCAGGAACTACTGAACGGATTTACGCCATTTAACCAAAAGGCACGACTCTGAACCAAGGGCTACCTTTTTGACAAATTTGGTGTAATTCCGTTCAGCAGTTCGGGCTGTAGCTGCGATGAAAGGTTCCTATGGAAAATTGCATGGGGAAAACATGTTTTGGGACCCCCCTTTTTTCTCGGCCCCCACTTGACGAATCACCCCGAGACTTTCAGGATAGGAGCGGACCGGAGCACCCCATGAGTTTCGAAAATTTCGCGAAGATTCGTCAACCGGCTCCAAAGTTATTTCAAATAGAATGTTGCGGATTTCCTATGGAAAATAGGTCCTAACTATAACTATCTACTAGCGACCGCCAGTAGATAATATATATATTTATATATATATATATATATATATATATATATATACTGGCAGCATGTTTGTCCTTACGTGTTTTGGCTAGAAATAGCCTGGTTCACAGGTGAGCAATGTTGTAGTGCTAATTACTCTCTGCTTTTTATCCCAGTGGGCAAGATACTACTGCACCCAGCATGCACCAGAAATGTAGATGTAATATTCCAACTATGTCAAATATCCATCCTGCTTAATAGCGTTTTTTAATAGACACAGTCTCAAATATCATTTGAATAAAAAGGTGCATGTTGAAAATTTAAAAGTCACATTTGTTTTACCAAATTGCCAGCTTTGCTCATTTCATGCTGCCTTACTGAAAATCCTTGCTTCCTTACAATGTATAGTTCAGTCAGAGTCGGCAGGAAGAGTAAGTACTCCTGCCTCTCGCTGCCTGCAGACTTTGCAGAGGGCGAAGGGCCTCTCAGCAGAAGCCCAGTAACCGAGAGCACTTCACACCCTCTCCTGAGAGGCACTCTGCTGCCCGCCGCTCATCCCTTGTCCTAAAGTGCTGAGACGACAGAGCCCTGGGGCACTGAGACGAAAGTCCTTCTCGGACTCCGGCAAAACAAACCATCCCCTCGCAGGTCCGCGCACTTCCAGCTGGGAGTGGGCGTGGCATTTTCTAACCTTCCTGAACTTCATAGGCCTACTGCCTACGTAATGACTGTACACAATAATAAACAGGAGACGCCTCTTAGAGTTGCCTGAAATGTCCAGGACAGCAGATAGCGGAGCAGGTGCAAGCACAGGGAGGGCAGGACTGTAAATAAAATAAATTTCCTAAAGACAGGGTCGCTGTCCAGGACTGGCGGGCAGTGCCTCAGCTGCGTCGACCCCCGTCTCTGTATCTGCTGTACAAAAACGACACCGCCCACGCCAAGTCACACTCCCTCGAGCACACCGTCCGTCTGAGACTGCCTCCAGCGGAGCCGGGCACCTGTTCCAACCACAGGAAGCCCACCTCACAGAGTCCAGTCCGCCAACCTCACTCCGAGGGGTGCACCTCACCCAGCGCCGCCCGGGATATAACTGGACTGTTTCTGCGATGCTGGGGGCACACCTCACACCTCCCATCCAAAGTCTGCTCCGACCTCTCTACAGTGCCACGCCTCACTCACCTCAGCTCTGGGTACTAGGGGACTGTTCTCCAACATCACTCTGAGAGGCATAGACCCAGTCCACAACCGCCTCTGAACCTCTTCCACGTGGAGCACACCTCACTTACTTAGTACAGCCCATTCATTCCGTGGCTCCTGCTTCACGTTACCAGCACCACTTCACACATCCCAGCCCTGGGCACAGACCTGCTGTTGCCACCGACATCTCCACATGCACGAGCACATGAACCCCGCACTACGCATCCAGAATGGCGTAGTTTAAGTTGCACTATAAATGCCACAGGCGCTTTCAATCAGCAATCCCACTCGAAGCATCTGCGCTGTTTCCTTAAGAAATTGTTATAGCCGCGTCCAACGACCTGCGCTTGACCCCGTCATACCTGTTGAGCCATCTCCTCCAAGCAGAGCCCCCGAGCATGGGGCTGTGGTGAAGTCCCGAGAGGCGCACGCCTGAGATTCTGCTCACCTGGATGCTCACTACCGGAGTTATTTCCAATTAAACAGATTAGATACCGCCCTGTCACCGATTGCGTCAGCAAGACGTAGGTGACTGAAGGCTGCGCACGTGCTCTCTTTCCATGCTGCTTTAAGTCTCTCTGATTTGCCCGAATTCCAACACTTCCGTTATCTAGCATACAAACAACACAGACAATGACTACTCAAATATACAAAACGCACGAGCATCTTTTTTTTTTTATAATTTCAGCCGTTTCGCGCACCCAGCGTGAATTCGGCTGAAATTATTTAAAAAAAAATCTTTTTGTGGCCCTGGGGATCCTTGTGGGACCCCCTGAGCAGGCCTAGGGGGTCAGGGTGTTTCTACCCTGCCCCTTTTTCTTGTTTTTTAACATTGTTTTAACTGTTTTCTTGTGACTTGGTTATCGAGTCACATGATGGCTGCCAACACTTCCTGGTTTGAAGTGTTGGCAGCCAATCAGAATGAAGCTCGTGCTCGGGAGGGTTTGCGAATCCTCCTCGGTGCTCAGATATAAACATTTTCTATTTTTTGAATATCTCAGCAGCTACTGAACGGATTTACACCATTTAAAAAAAAGGTCGCTTTCTGGACCAAGACCTACCTTTTTGCCAAATCTGGTGGAGTTCCGTTCAGCAGTTCAGGCTGTAGCCGTGTCTAAAGTTCCTATGGAAATTAACATGGGGAAAACGTGTTTTGGGACCCCCTTTTTTCTCTGCCCCTCTTGACGAATCACCCCGAAACTTTCAAGACAAGAGCTGACCTGCGTGAACCATTAGTTTTGAAAATTTTGAGAAGATTCGTCAAACGGCGCCAGAGATATTGGCAAAAAATAAAAAAATAAAAAGCTTTTTGAATAGAAACAAGGTTCCTAACTATAACCACCTACTGGCAACCGCCAGTAGGTAATATTAATATATATATATATATATATTCACTGAAAAAACCATAAGGTTTTAGGGACAGTTATAGTTAGTTGGACATTGCACTCGTACAAAACCCGTGAAATTCCCCCGTTATAGTTAGTTCAGGTAACTATAACTCGCGCCTCCGCAATGCACTGCTGATGACGTCACATATTACATCACTCATGACATGGTCAGTGACATCACTGATGACATCACTGATGACATCTCAAATGACATCACTGATGACATCATCCAGTGACTGTGTGTTTCTGTAAAGTTTAAATATTTTTAATATATATAGGGAAAGGCGTATTGAAGAATGAGTGGGTGTATAAGTGTCTGTATGGATGATTTAGTAGGTGCGTGACTAACTCGATAAGTGAGTGATTAAACGTATCTTACTGAATGCATGGGTTAGTGACTAAACTGGGTGAATGTCTGTATCCGTCTGTCTTTTGCTGTGTAAGTGGTGCATGGGTTTGTGAATAGCTACATGAGTGTCTATATGAGTTATTGATTGGTTGTCTGAGTATCTGTATGGGTGCCTGAGTGTTTGTGTGGGTGGGGTGTGTGCGACTCTGTGCATAGATGTGTGAGTGGGTGATTCACTGGGTGGATGGTTTCAAGAGTGCATCTGTGATAGACTGTATGGGTGGGTAAGTGTGTGTAAGAGTGTGTTAGTGAGTGAATGTATGTCCCAGTGGTACATGTGTGAGTAACTACATATCTGAAAGGCAGTATATATGTGTGTTGGAGTATATAAATAGCTATAAGCGAGAGTGTGTGATTGTGAGAGTGACTGTATGGATGAGTGTGTGCTTGTATCAGTGATTGTATAAGAGCGTAAGAATGTGCTAGTATTTGTATGAGTAAGTGAGCTGGTGTGTGTATAACTGTATAGGTGAGTAAATGGCAGTGTGTTTAATTATTTGCATGACTGACTAGGTGTGTGAGTACCTCTATGGATGAGTGGCAGTGTTTGAGTGTCTATATAGGAGTATGAGTGCATATGATAGTCCTGTACTGAGTGACCATAAGTATGAGTGACTGTACGGGTGAGTGAGTGGAAGTGTGTGTGTAGACCTAAGAATCAGTGAGTGGGTATGTAGTTATTGGTGTTGGAGTGTCTATGGTTTTGAGAATGGCAGTCTGTAATTTAGAGTGGGTGTATCAAAGGTTATATTAGGGTGTGAGGAGGTGCATTAAATTCTCACATGGATGATGTCATCAGTGATGTCATTTGAGATGTCATCAGTGATGTCATCAGTGATGTCACTGACCATGTCATGAGTGATGTAATATGTGACGTCATCAGCAGTGCATTGCGGGGCGCGAGTTATAGTTACCTGAACTAACTATAACGGGGGAATTTCACGGGTTTTGTACGAGTGCAATGTCCAACTAACTATAACTGTCCCTAAAACCTTATGGTTTTTTCAGTGAATTTCTAAGGTTTTTTAAATGCTAATTTCTAACTATAACGTGCCTGAAACCTATGGTGTTTTCAGTGAATTTCAAAGGTTTTTTAAATGCTAATTCCTAACTATAACGTGTCTGAAACCTATGGTTTTTTCAGTGAATTTCAAAGGTTTTTTAAATGCTAATTCCTAACTATAACGTGTCTAAAACCTATGGTTTTTTCAGTGAATTTCAAAGGTTTTGTAAATGACAATTTTTAAATGTATTAATTGTTATATTTATTTTTTTGATACTGATTTACAACATTTTTTTAAACTATTTATTTTTAGATATTTTATTTTTTAAATTACATTGTAATTACATTATACATTACATTACAAAATATACTTTCTCAGAATGAATTACTTTAGTTTAAATACTTTGCAAATAGGCAATAGACTTTTAAGTACAGTAGTTACAGTTGTTGCAATGGGCAACACAATTTCAAAAACAAAGCAACATTGAGCTCATGTGAATTTCTAGTTAAATGCAATTAGTTACTTTATGGATTACTTTTCTAACCACAGGACTGGATCCTAGATTCAGTCCTGGGACATCTCCTGTAAACAGTTGAGTAAAAGCGTTTTGGTTACAGTAGTGATTTTTAAGGAATATTATTGTATTTTAAAAGTTGACACTTAGAAACTTTTTCATATAGAATCACCAATGTTATCCTATGGGAGGAAATTCACTTAGCAGGTAAGTAGTGTTATCGTTACTTTTTCTTACTCAGTGGTGGATCCTGGAACCAGCACTGGTGCATCTCCTGTAAACAGTTGAAAGAATGCGTTTAAGTCACACATGCGATTTTTAAGGAAAATTTGTAGTTTGTGAAAATCGACACTTTGAAACTTTTCTGCTGAAAACCAGACAATGGATTCCTATGGAAGGAAATTCAAGTTACTGGTAAGTACGGTTAGAATTACTTTTCAGGGTCAGTGCTGGGCTAAAAGATGCAGCACTGGGTTCTCTCCTGATAACAGGTGAGTAAATCGGAATTCATAGTTCGGCTGATTTTAGAGAAATATTATAAAGTTCCAAAACTCCACACTTAGAAGAATTTCCAAGTGAAACCAGTCAACGTTAGCCTATGGAAGGAAATTCAAGTTACTGTTAAGTACGGTTAGAATTACTTTTCAGGGTCAGTGCTGGGCTAAAAGATGCAGCACTGGGTTCTCTCCTGATAACAGGTGAGTAAATCGGAATTCGTATTTCGTCTGATTTTAGAGGAATATTTGTATGTTTCAAAAATCGACACTTAGAAACTTTTTCAGCAAAAAGCAGGCAATGATATCCTATGGAAGGAAATTCAAGTTACTGGTAAGTACGGTTAAAATTACTTTTCAGGATCAGTACTGGGCTGAAAGATGCAGCACTGAGGTCTCTCCTGATAACAGGTGAGTAAATCGGAATTCGTATTTCGGCTGATTTTAGAGGAATATTATAAAGTTCCAAAACTCCACACTTAGAAGAATTTCCAAGTGAAACCAGTCAATGTTAGCCTATGGAAGGAAATTCAAGTTACTGGTAAGTACGGTTAAAATTACTTTTCAGGACCAGTACTGGGCTGAAAGATGCAGCAATGAGGTCTCTCCTGATAACAGGTGAGTAAATCGAAATTCGTATTTCGGCTGATTTTAGAGGAATATTTGTATGTTTCAAAAATCGACACTTAGAAACTTTTTCAGCAAAAAGCAGGCAATGATATCCTATGGAAGGAAATTCAAGTTACTGGTAAGTACGGTTAGAATTACTTTTAAGGATCAGTACTGGGCTCAAAGATGCAGCACTGAGGTCTCTCCTGATAACAGGTGAGTAAATCGGAATTCGTAGTTCGGCTGATTTTAGAGGAAAATTTGCACAATGGTGAAGGAAGGGGTGGGGCCTAAGGTGACATGTCTGCAAACACGCCCTGTGGCGCGTTTTAAGTTGGACAATTAATTCCTCCTCAATCCCGAGGGTCCCTAGGGGCCAACTAGCCCACCAGGTACCTCCAGTATGCGCCAGGGGCTGCGTTGCAGAGAGGTGTTCAGAGGCCACGCCCTTTTTACAACACTCTGCAACGCAGCTCCGTGGCGCTTACTGGAGGTACCTGGTGGGCTAGTTGGCCCCTAGGGACCCTCAGGATTGAAAAGGAATTTATTCCCCATCTTAAAAACGCGCCACGGGGCCTGTTTGCACACATGTCACCTGAAGCCCCGCCCCTCCCTTCACCACTGTGCAAACGCGCCCCGTGGCGCATTTTAAGTTGGGGGATTAAGTCCCCTTGAATCCTGAGGGTCCCTGGAGTCCAACTAGCCCACCATATACCTCCAAAAAGCACCACAGAGCTGCGTTGCAGAGAGGTGTAAAAGGGGCGTGGCCTCTGTACACGTCTCTGCAACGCAGCCCCTGGCGCATACTGGAGGTTCCTGGTGGGCTAGTTGGCCCCAGGGACCCCCAGTATTCAAGGGGATCGTTCCCCCTCTGCAAACGTGCCAGAGGGCGCGTTTGCAGAGTACTACAGGGAGGGGCGGGGCCTCCGGCACGATGCCGGTCATTTTTTTTTTTCTATTTTTTTTTAATGGGAGGGGGCTGCGTGGCCCCCTTCCCTTGCCCACTTTTGGCCCCGGGGACCCCATCCCCCGGGGCCTGAGCATTTTTTTTTTTTTATTTAAAAAAAAAAAAAATGGGAAGGGGGCCGCGTGGCCCCCCTTCCCTGGGCCTGTATTGGCCCCGGGGACCCCATCCCCCGGGGCATGGCCTCGATTTTTTTATTTTTTTATTTGGAGGGGGGCTGCGTGGCCCCCCTCCTCAGGCCATTTAAGGCCCCGGGGACCCCATCCCCCGGGGCCGGCCTTGCACTTTTTTTTCTTTTTTAAAATTTGGGGAGGGGGGCTGCGTGGCCCCCCTCCCTGGCCACTTATGGCCCCGGGGACCCCATCCCCCGGGGCCTGGCCTCTGGTTGGGGACTGTGGGGGGGTCCCCAATCCCCCACAGTCCCAGCTGGCTCCCCGCCTCCTGCGCGAGCCGGCATTGCTTTCCACATGGGGAGCAGCTAACATGCTGCTCCCCATGTGGAAAGCAATCAGCTTGGATATTGGAGGCGAGAGCAGGTTTCCTGCTCTCTCTTCCAATATCCAAAGCAAGTTTGCAATGACAGGACGGGAGCCGCGAGGCTCCCGTCCTGTCATTGCAAACAGCAGTGTCCAGGGGTAGGCACCCCGGGACACTGCAGGAGCCGGCCCTGGTGGGTGGCGGTCCCCAGGGCCATCACTGGCTCCAGGAGGGGGCCGCGCGGCCCCCCTCCCCACATTTTCAAAGCCCCGGGGAGGTGGTGGTCCCCGGGGCTTCGAGGGTCCAAAACGGACCCCCATTTTTAATTTTTTAGTGCCCCGGGGAGGTGGCGGTCCCGGGCGTGTGGGGGGCTGGAGCCCCCCACACAGGTTAAAAATAAATAAAACAGAACCCCCGGAGAGGTGGCGGTCCCCGGGGCAGCGGGAGGGCAAAGAGCCCTCCCGCACCATTTTTGTTAAAGCCCCGGGGGTGGCGGTCCCCGGTGCTTGGGGGGCCTTAGAGGCCCCCATACATAAATTTAACCCCCCACCATGCCCCCGGGACTTGGCCCACCCGGGGGCAAATTAACTATCGAAGCGCGGGAGACCGCGCTTTGATTTTATTTTTCGGCAGGATCCGCGCACCCTGAGCGCATCCTGCCGATTTTTTTTTTTTTTAAATGCTTTTTTTTGCCCAGGGGGTCCTTGTGGGACCCCCTGAGCAGGCCTAGGGGGTTAGGGTGTTTCTACCCTGCCCCCTTTGTGCGCTTTGCGCACTTGTTTCTGTCCCTCGGTTCTACCGAGGGACAAAATAACTGCCAACACTTCCTGAATCGGAATGTTGACAGCCAGCTGACAACCAATTAGCATGCAGCTCGTGATCGGGAGGGTACGCGGACCCTACTCGGCCATAGATATATATGTGACTTTACTTGTGAATTTCTCAGGAACTACTGAACGGATTTACACCATTTAAGCAAAAGGCACCAGTCTGAACCAAGGGCTACCTCTTTGCCAAATTTGGTGTAATTCCGTTCAGCAGTTCGGGCTGTAGCTGCGACTAAAGGTTCCTATGGAAAAATGAATGGGGAAAACACGTTTTGGGACCCCCCTTTTTTCTCGGCCCCCGCTTGACGAATCAACCCGAGACTTTCAGGGTAGGAGCGGAGCGGAGCGCCCCAACAAGTTGGAAACTTTCGCGAAGATTCGTCAACCGGCGCCAACGTTATTTCAAATAGAATGTCGCGGATTTCCTATGGATAATAGGTCCTAACTATAACTATCTACTGGCGACCGCCAGTAGATAATATATATATATATATATATATATATATATATATAAATCCTCCCGCCGTAGGTAATATATATATATATATATTTGGAATACTGAGTCCGCCTATTTTAACGGTCAATGACTACGAGTTAATGCGCAGTCTACATGAACTACGTGAGGAAAGCACTGGTACAGAGCCATCAGGCATTGAGAGCTTCCCTAGGTTAGACATGGCAGGACTGACACAGTTCAAGGCGAAATCAACTTTCAATCCAATCATGTTGCACGACAACATCGACGTGTACAATGAGCTTGTGACTAGTCAATTAAAAAAGCTACATGTGTCCACCTTACATGCACGCCGTAAGTCCACCTATCTGAACAATTGCTATGGGCAACTCATGAAAAAACTGCAATGCAACGATAATGTAATTATTCGTCAATCTGACAAAGGTGGAAATGTTGTCCTTTGGCCCCGGGAGTGTATCTAGAGGAAGCTCTCCTCCACTTAAACGATCGCCAAAGCTACAGACGGAGTGATTGGAAAACCGTCAAATTGGCTTGGAATGACTATTACGCTAAGTTGATAGCATGGAAGAGTGCTGGTCTACTGAGTGCGGACGAACTTAAATTTCTCAAGATCAACCATCCAGTAATTCCAGTCATTTATCTTATTCCCAAGATACATAAGAACTCGATTAAACCACCCGGAAGGCCGATGATATCAGCTAGGAACAGCATCATGGAGAACACCTCGCGGTATGTTGATTATTTTTTGCAGGAACATGTTAAAAGTTTACCCTCCTACCTGCAAGATACTAGTGACTTCTTGAGAAAGATCAGTGATGTGATATGGCAAGATGATTATTGGCTGATTACTTTAGATGTCACCGCGCTGTATACCAGCATTCACCACTTGGACGGCATCCAAGCTGTTGAACATTTTTTGGGGACTAAACCTTTGTGCATGTTGAACCACAACAAAATGCTTTTGGACATGATTTCAATATGTTTGAATAACAATTTCTTCCTGTTCCAGAATCAGGTCTTTCAGCAGATAAGAGGTGTAGCTATGGGGGCTTGCTTCTCCCCCAGCTATGCCTGTTTGCATATGGGACTGTGGGAGGAGCAAGTCCTCAGTACCATGTTTGCAGATGTACTAGCTGAAAATGTGATAACATGGTATCGCTATATAGATGATTTATTTCTTGTCTGGAAAGGTAACGAGGAAGCAGCTGTCATGTTCACCCAGCAGATCAATGATAATGATTTGAATCTGCGGTTCACAGCACACATTAGTAAGGAATCAGTCAATTTTTGGGACGTAGAAGTATACATTCATGAAGGAAAACTGGAGACTAGACTACATTGCAAGCCGACCGCCGGTAATACGGTGCTCCACGCTGCTAGCCACCATCCAGAGCATCTGATACGCAGCATTCTGAACAGCGAAATGCTGCGCATCGGACATATATGCAGCGTGGATGATGACTGTATCAAGGCTCAAAATGAGAGCAAGAGCAGGTTCCTGGCTAGGGGCTACTCTGTCGAGATGATTGACAAAGCAATGATCAAAACTTAGTCAATAACCAGATCGACAGCCTTGTGCAAGATACCTAAATCAGACGGCACGCATAACACACCTTCCCCGACTGTTGATCCACCAAGACTAATTGTAACTTATAATCGCCAGCACCGTGTCCTGCGCAAAATATTCAATAAGACCTGGGTCGTAGTACATAACGACCCAGTAATTGGCAGAACGGTGGCAGAGGTTCCTAAAATCACGTTCAGAAAAGCACGGTCCATGAGTGATATGCTGGTTAAAAGCAGTCCAGAGGTTATCACTCCTAAATCATGGTTACAAACAGCTAAAGGATTCATTAGATGTTCAACATGCAAAGCATGCAAACATGGAAAGAGTAGAACAACTTATAAGATCCCCTTTCATGACGTGCCCATCAGTATATCAAAGAGGCTTACATGCAAAACTGAATTTGCCATTTATGTGCTGGAGTGTTCGTGTGGCCTGCAATATGTTGGAAGTACCAAGTTGCAGGCACACAAACGGATACTCCAGCACATGAGGGCTATCAGTAACAGTGACTCATCCTATCCAGTTGCCAAGCACTTTAAGGAGGTCCATGGCAATTGCCTGGATCACCTTAGTTACTTCGTGGTGGACACGGTTCCGCCACTTAGGCGTGGTGGTGACCGTGAAACTCTGCTCAGGAAACTGGAAACAAGGTATATCCTGGAGCTGGACACAAAGACGCCCAAGATTTTCACACCTGCCTATAATTCATTGAGCCCCATGTCATAAGTCTGATGCACACTTTATAACATCTTTAACACTCGACCTCCTAATATGAAATTCTAGTTGTTTTAATATTTTTTAAGGCAGCACTTTTATTGCACGCGCACTTATTTCAATGAAGAGTAGACACAGGGCCCACATGGGCATCATCCCTTATATTTTGATTGTTGCTAATGCTGCATTGAATGAAATCATCTTTGCACTATTATGATATAATATCGATAAATCAATGAGTCACTTTTCCAATTAAAAATTAGTTTTATCTTGAATCAGCAGTTGATATAGATTTGATTAGCTAATTTGCACATATGTATACATTTTAGATATTTATGAGGTAATAAATATTTATGTTTAAACTTTTAACATTTCAGGGAAGCATAGCAGCTTTTCAGTTACCAAGCTGCACCCATTTAGGTCCAGCATGCATATGGATATTGGGTTGGTACGGCTCTTGTTATATGAGGTTGTCATAACCTTTTAACTGGTCAGTTTGTACATTTGCACTTTCAAGATTTTTGGGTTGATATTTTTAAGGGATTGATCCATGTATCATTGCACAGCAGCAGGTTCAGTAGGGGTAGCCGCCGTAGGAGGCTTTTGGAATGCAGTATTTGCAATTACCCATCTGGGTGTTATTCTCGGCATTGTTCACTCATCCATGACTGCCCACTGATATCAAATGTGATTTTATTTTTGCCCGGCTACAGTGTTCCCCGTTTCCTTTGAATTAATGATTATTTATTGGCATATTTGCACATTATTTGTTTATTTGCACAATTCATTAATTAGCTGGTATGCTCAAGGCAATGTTTACACGATACATAGAGTTGTACAATACCTTTACTATGTCTATTGGCATCATATCACATGGTGTTGCACTGTCACTTTAAAATCTGGGTCACTCCTCATGGCGTCATGTGATCTAGGCCTTCCGGGGGCCGAAACGCGTCATGCGGTAGTGCTGGGTGTAACAATCAAATAAATATCTTGCATGAAGATTTCTGGGTCTGTGTTCGTCTTTCCAATCTATTTGGAGTAACTGGGCGAAGTTCCTGTGCATATATACATATATATATATATATATATATATATATATTCACTGAAAAAACCATAGGTTTCAGGCACGTTATAGTTAGAAATTAGCATTTAAAAAACCTTAGAAATTCACTGAAAAAACCATAGGTTTCAGGGACGTTATAGTTAGAAATTAGCATTTAAAAAACCTTAGAAATTCACTGAAAAAACCATACGTTTCAGGGCCGTTATAGTTAGTTGGACATTTCACTCGTACAAAACCCGTGAAATTCCCCCGTTATAGTTAGTTCAGCTAACTATAACTCGTGCCCCCGCAATGCACTGCTGATGACGTCACATATTACATCACTCATGACATGGTCAGTGACATCACTGATGACATCACTGATGACATCTCAAATGACATCACTGATGACATCATCCAGTGACTGTGTGTTTCTGTAAAGTTTAAATATGTTTAATATATATAGGGAAAGGCGTATTGAAGAATGAGTGGGTGTATAAGTGTCTCAATGGATGATTTAGTAGGTGCGTGACTGACTCTATAAGTGAGTGATTAAATGTATCTTACTGAATGCATGGGTTAGTGACTAAACTGTGTGAATGTCTGTATCCGTCTGGCTGTTGGTGTGTAAGCGGCTGCATGGGTTTGTGAATAGCTACATGAGTGTCTACATGGGTTATTGATTGGTTGTCTGAGTATCTGTATGGGTGCCTGAGTGTTTGTGTGGGTGGGGTGTGTGTGACTCTGTGCATAGATGTGTGAGTGGGTGATTCACTGGGTGCATGGTTTCAAGAGTGCATCTGTGATGGACTGTATGGGTGGGTGAGTGTGTGTATGGGTGTGTTAGTGAGTGAAGGTATATCTCAGTGGTATATGTGTGAGTAACTACATATGTGAAAGGCAGTATATATGTGTGTTTGAGTATATAAATGGCTATAAGTGAGAGTGTGTGATTGTGAGAGTGGCTGTATGGATGAGTGTGTACTTGTATCAGTGATTGTATAAGAGCGTAAGAATGTGCTAGTATTTGTATGAGTAAGTGAGCTGGTGTGTGTATAACTGTATAGGTGAGTAAATGGCAGTGTGATTAATTATTTGCATGACTGACTAGGTGTGTGAGTACCTCTATGGATGAGTGGCGTTGTGTGAGTGTCTATATAGGTGTATGAGTGCATATGATAGTCCTGTACTGAGTGACCGTAAGTATGAGTGACTGTACGGGTGAGTGAGTGGATATGTGTGTAGACCTAAGAATCAGTGAGTGGGTATGTAGTTATTGGTGTTGGAGTGTCTATGGTTTTGAGAATGGCAGTCTGTAATTTAGAGTGGGTGTATCAAAATTTATATTAGGGTGTGAGAAGATGCATGAAATTATCACATGGATGATGTTATCAGTGATGTCATCAGTGATGTCATTTGAGATGTCATCAGTGATGTCCTCAGTGATGTCACTGACCATGTCATGAGTGATGAAATATGTGATGTCATCAGCAGTGCATTGCGGGGGCGCGAGTTATAGTTAGCTGAACTAACTATAACGGGGGAATTTCACGGGTTTTGTACGAGTGAAATGTCCAACTAACTATAACGCCCCTGAAACCTATGGTTTTTCAGTGAATTTCTAAGGTTTTTTAAATACTAATTTCTAACTATAACGTCCCTGAAACCTATGGTTTTTTCAGTGAATTTCTAAGGTTTTTTAAATGCTAATTTCTAACTATAATGTGCCTGAAACCTATGGTTTTTAGGTGAATATATATATTTAGTATACTATGTATACATGTGAAAATGTGTCGGTCCACCTGTTTACCTCGGTGGCACGGACAAAATTGGTGGAACTGACGTCAGCACGCCGACGAGGTCCTCTTATGGCTCCTATGACGTCATACGGTGTCGCGAGCGGAGCCGTGCTATTATGGCATCGTCGTCGACGTGGGAGAGCTAGGAAAGAATTTCCGTGGAATGCTGGCTCAGGGGATATTCACCTAAGTGTTCAGGCTAGTCCTTTGGGAGCAACTATTTATATTGCCACTCCAGAAACCGAAACCAGTGATCCGAGGGCAGAGGCCCTGCAGATGGCACACGAGGTGGGGAGCCCAGTCGTGTGCACTGGCGGGGCAGTGAAGAGACAAGCACCACTACCCACAGAAAAGGTAACAAGGGCACTGAATAACACAGGATCTTCTCTTTGTATCTGGCAGGAACAACAAGGTTAAAATGCCCCAGTTCCAAAATGTAGATTTAGTGCTACAACGGTCTTCAAGAGGACCTGCGATGAATGCCGCTTCTGCCTTCCGTACACTGGAGGCGGCACATGGGTCACGCGGTACGGTCATACTGCGGTGGGACGCACACTCGTTGACCTCTCATGGCACTGCTCCACACTTCGGGGACAACGCTTTCCATTAGCTGTGTTTTCTGATGACGTGTCGCACCAGCCCCGTCCAACAGCAGAACCCCTTTAGATCCAAACAGACTCTTCCACTCTCTCACCCGAAGTGAAACCAGGCTACGCGGACACTTTCACAATACAACAGCCGGGAATGCACTTTTCGGTAAAAAAAAAACATTCCTTCCTCCTAATTTATCAAATAAACGACTCACTGAAGAACAGGGGCCAGCTTCGATCGGTAAACAGCCGTTACAACAACTTTTTTACTTCGCGATACCATTACAACGCATGCATTACCACGCATGCGTTGTACATTGCGAAGTCATTACTACACATTTTTTAGAACGCATGGTCATTTACCACGCATGCCTTTACAACAAATTTTGTTGTAAAGGTATGTATGGTAAATGACCATGAGTTCTAAAAATGTAGACGATCCACGTCGTTGTAAGGAAACAGACGCTGTTCCGTTTCCTCACAACGACGTGCACCGCCCCTCAGAGACGACATGAAGCAGGAACCACGAGGAGAGAGGAACCACGAGGAGTGAGAGGTAAGGGGGATTGGGCATGGGGTGGTGGTTACTTTTCTAGGGTTTAGGATAGTGCAGTGGTGTTTGGGTAGTGTAGGGGGTCGTGCTGAGGGTAGTGTTTTAGGGTTTAGGGTAGTGCAGTGGTGTTTGTCTAGTGTAGGGGGTCGTGCTGGGGGTAGTGTTTTAGGGTTTAGGGTAGTGCAGTGGTGTTTGTGTAGTATAGGAGGTCGTGCTGGTGGTAGTGTTTTAGGGTTTAGGGTAGTGCAGTGATGTTTGTGTAGTGTAGGGGGTCATGCTTGGGGTAGATTTAGGGTTTAGGGTAGTGCAGTGGTGTTTGTGTAGTGTAGGGGGTCGTGCTGGGGGTAGTGTTTTAGGGTTTAGGGCAGTGCAGTGGTGTTTGTGTAGTGTAGGAGGTCGTGCTGGGGGTAGTGTTTTAGGGTTTAGGGTAGTGCAGTAGTGTTTGTGTAGTATAGGGGGTCGTGCTGGGGGTAGTGTTTTAGGGTTTAGTATAGTGCAGTGGTGTTTGGGTAGTGTAGGGGGTCGTGCTGGGGTAGTGTTTTAGGGTTTAGGGTAGTGCAGTGGTATTGGTGTAGTGTAGGGGGTCGTGCTGGGGGTAGTGTTTTAGGGTTTAGGGTAGTGCAGTGGTGTTTGTGTAGTGTAGGAGGTCGTGCTGGTGGTAGTGTTTTAGGGTTTAGGGTAGTGCAGTGATGTTTGTGTAGTGTAGGGGGTCATGCTTGGGGTAGATTTAGGGTTTAGGGTAGTGCAGTGGTGTTTGTATAGTGTAGGGGGTCGTGCTGGGGGTAGTGTTTTAGGGTTTAGGGCAGTGCAGTGGTGTTTGTGTAGTGTAGGAGGTCGTGCTGGGGGTAGTGTTTTAGGGTTTAGGGTAGTGCAGTGGTGTTTGTGTAGTGTAGGCGGTCGTGCTGGGGGTAGTGTTTTAGGGTTTAGGGTAGTGCAGTGGTATTGGTGTAGTGTAGGGGGTTGTGCTGGGGTAGATTTAGGGTTTAGGGTAGTGCAGTGGTGTTTGGGTAGTGTAGGGAGTCGTGCTGGGGGAGTGTTTTAGGGTTTAGGGCAGTGCAGTGGTGTTCGGGCAGTGTAGGGGTTTGTGCTGGGGGTGGTGTTTCAGGGTTTAGGGCAGTGCAGTGATGTTTGGGCAGTGTAGGGGGTCATGCTGGGGGTAGTGTTTCAGGGTTTAGGGCAGTGCAGTGGTGTTCTGGCAGTGTAGGGGGTCATGCTGGGGGTAGGGATTT
The DNA here is from genome assembly GCA_963921515.1 of Calotriton arnoldi. Taxonomy (NCBI): domain Eukaryota; kingdom Metazoa; phylum Chordata; class Amphibia; order Caudata; family Salamandridae; genus Calotriton; species Calotriton arnoldi. The sequence continues at coordinate 89,718 of CAWUFW010012815.1, forward strand.
AGGGTTTAGGGCAGTGCAGTAGTGTTCGGGCAGTGTAGGGGGTCATGCTGGGGGTGGTGTTTCAGGGTTTAGAGCAGTGCAGTGGTGTTCGGTCAGATTAGGGGGTCGTGCTGGGGGTGGTGTTTAGGGTTTAGGGCAGTGCAGTGGTGTTCGGGCAGTGTAGGGGGTCATGCTGGGGGTGGTGTTTCAGGGTTTAGGGCAGTGCAGTGGTGTTCGGTCATTCTATGGTGTCTAGAAGGGTGACTTGTTTCATGGTTTACGGCAGTGCAGTGGTGTTTGGGCAGTGTAGGGTGTTTTGCAGGGGGTGGTGTTTCAGGGTTTAGGGCACTGGTGATCGGGCAGTGTAGGGGGTCTTGCTGGGGGTGGTGTTTCAGGGTTTAGGGTAGTGCAGTGGTGTTCGGGCAGTGTAGGGGGTCTTGCTGGGGGTGGTGTTTCAGGGTTTAGGGCAGTGCAGTGGTGTTCGGTCAGTGTAGGGGGTCGTGCTGGGGCTGGTGTTTCAGGGTTTAGGGCAGTGCAGTGGTGTTCGGGCAGTGTAGGGGGTCATGCTGGGGCTGGTGTTTCAGGGTTTAGGGCAGTGCAGTGGTGTTCGGGCAGCATAGGGGGTCTTGCTGTGGGTAGTGTTTCAGTGTTTAGGGCAGTGCAGGGGTGTCTGGCAGTGTAGGGGGTCGTGCTGGGGGTGGTGTTTCAGGGTTTAGGGCAGTGCAGTGGTGTTCGGGCAGTGTAGGGGGTCGTGCTGGGGCTGGTGTTTCAGGGTTTAGGGCAGTGCAGTGGTGTTCGGGCAGTGTAGGGGGTCGTGCTCGTGTTTCAGGGTTTAGGGCAGCGCAGTGGTGTTCGGGCAGTGTAGGGGGTCGTGCTGGGGGTGGTGTTTCAGGGTTTAGGGCAGTGCAGTGGTGTTCGGGCAGTGTAGGGGGTCGTGCTGGGGCTGGTGGTTCAGGGTTTAGGGCAGTGCAGTGGTTTTCGGGCAGTGTAGGGGGTCTTGCTGGGGCTAGTGTTTCAGGGTTTTGGGCAGAGCAGTGGTGTTCGGGCAGTGTAGGGGGTCGTGCTGGGGGTGGTGTTTCAGGGTTTAGGGCAGTGCAGTTGTGTTCGGGCAGTGTAGGGGGTCTTGCTGGGGGTGGTGTTTCAGGGTTTAGGGCAGTGGCGTTCATGCAGTGTAGGGGTCTTGCTGGGGGTGATGTTTCAGGGTTTAGGGCAGTGCAGTGGTGTTCGGGCAGTGTAGGGGGTCTTGCTGGGGGTAGTGTTTCAGTGTTTAGGGCAGTGCAGTGGTGTTCGGGCAGTGTAGGGGTTCGTGCTGGGGGTGGTGTTTCAGGGTTTAGGGCAGTGCAGTGGTGTTTGGGCAGTGTAGTGGGTCGTGCTGGGGGTAGTGTTTCAGGGTTTAGGGCAGTGCAGTGGTGTTCTGGCAGTGTAGGGGGTCGTGCTGGGGGTAGGGATTTAGGGTTTAGGGCAATGCAGTAGTGTTCGGGCAGTGTAGGGGGTCATGCTGGAAGTGGTGTTTCAGGGTTTAGGGCAGTGCAGTGGTGTTCGGGCAGTGTAGGGGGTCTTGCTGGGGGTGGTGTTTCAGGGTTTAGGGCAGTGCAGTGGTGTTCAGGCAGTGTAGGGGATCGTGCTGGGGTGGTGTTTCAGGGTTTAGGGCAGTGCAGTGGTGTTTGGGCAGTGTAGGGGGTCGTGCTGGGGCTGGTGTTTCAGGGTTTAGGGCAGTGCAGTGGTGTTCGGGAAGTGTAGGGGGTCGTGCTGGGGCTGGTGTTTCAGGGTTTAGGGCAGTGCAGTGGTGTTCGGGCAGTGTAGGGGGTCTTGCTGGGGGTGGTGTTTCAGGGTTTAGGGCAGTGGTGTTCAGGCAGTGTAGGGGGTCTTTCTGGGGGTGATGTTTCAGGGTTTAGGGCAGTGCAGTGGTGTTCGGGCAGCATAGGGGGTCTTGCTGGGGATAGTGTTTCAGTGTTTAGGGCAGTGTAGTGGTGTCTGGCAGGGTAGGGGGTCGTGCTGGGGGTGGTGTTTCAGGGTTTAGGGCAGTGCAGTGGTGTTCGGGCAGTGTAGGGGGTCGTGCTGGGGCTGGTGTTTCAGGGTTTAGGGCAGTGCAGTGGTGTTCGGGCAGTGTAGGGGGTCGTGCTGGTGCTGGTGTTTCAGGGTTTAGGGCAGTGCAGTGGTGTTCGGGCAGTGTAGGGGGTCGTGCTGGGGCTGGTGTTTCAGGGTTTAGGGCAGTGCAGTGGTGTTCGGGCAGTGTAGGGGGTCGTGCTGGGGCTGGTGTTTCAGGGTTTAGGGCAGTGCAGTGGTGTTCGGGCAGTGTAGGGGGTCTTGCTGGGGCTAGTGTTTCAGGGTTTTGGGCAGAGCAGTGGTGTTCGGGCAGTGTAGGGGGTCATGCTGGGGGTGGTGTTTCAGGGTTTAGGGCAGTGCAGTTGTGTTCGGGCAGTGTAGGGGGTCTTGCTGGGGGTGGTGTTTCAGGGTTTAGGGCAGTGGCGTTCAGGCAGTGTAGGGGTCTTGCTGGGGGTGATGTTTCAGGGTTTAGGGCAGTGCAGTGGTGTTCGGGCAGTGTAGGGATTCGTGCTGGGGGTGGTGTTTCAGGGTTTAGGGCAGTGCAGTGGTGTTTGGGCAGTGTAGTGGGTCGTGCTGGGGGTAGTGTTTCAGGGTTTAGGGCAGTGCAGTGGTGTTCTGGCAGTGTAGGGGGTCGTGCTGGGGGTAGGGATTTAGGGTTTAGGGCAGTGCAGTAGTGTTCGGGCAGTGTAGGGGGTCATGCTGGAAGTGGTGTTTCAGGGTTTAGGGCAGTGCAGTGGTGTTCGGGCAGTGTAGGGGGTCTTGCTGGGGATGGTGTTTCAGGGTTTAGGGCAGTGCAGTGGTGTTCGGGCAGTTTAGGGGATCGTGCTGGGGTGGTGTTTCAGGGTTTAGGGCAGTGCAGTGGTGTTCGGGCAGTGTAGGAGGTCATGCTGGGGTAGTGTTTTAGGGTTTAGGGCAGTGCAGTGGTGTTCGTGCAGTGTAGGGGGTCGTGTTGGGGTAGTGTTTTAGGATTTAGGGCAGTGCAGTGGTGTTTGTGTAGTGGGCAGCGCATGTGCTGCGTCGCTAGGCGAGACCTAAAAAGCATTGCACCAAGATGGCTGCCAACACTTCCTGGATTGAAGTGTTGGCAGCCAATTAGAGCCAAGCTCGTGCTTGTGTAGTTAGGTCCCGCCCAGATATATAAAGATTTTTTCCTTTAATATCTCGAAAACTACTGAACGGATTTACACCATTTAAAAAAAAGGGCGCTTTCTGAACCAAGCACTACCTTTTTGCCAAATTTGGTGTACTTCCGTTCAGCAGTTCGGGCTGTAACCGTGTCTAAAGTTTCCTATGGGAAATTGATTTTTTGACCTCTATTTTTTGAATTTCTCAGGAACTACTGAATGGCTTTACACCATTTAAAAATAAGGGCGCTTTCTGAACCAAGGGCTACCTTTTTGCCAAATTTGGTGTAATTCCGTAAAGCAGTTCGGGCTGTAACCGTGTCTAAAGTTTCCTATGGGAAATAACATGGGGAAAATGCGTTTTGGGACCCCCCTTTTTTCTCGGCCCCCGTTGATGAATCACCCCGAAACTTTCAGGATAGGAGCTGACCGGAGCGCCCCACTAGTTTTGAAAATTTTGCGAAGATTCGTCATCCGGCGCCAAAGTTATTGGGAAAAGAAAAAACGCTTTTCCTATGGAAACTAGGTCCTAACTATAACTATCTACTGGCGACCGCCAGTAGATAATATATATATATATATATATATATATATATATTATCTACTGGCGGTCGCCAGTAGATAGTTATAGTTACAACCTATTATCCATAGGAAATCCGCGACATTCTATTTGAAATAACTCTCTTGCCGGTTGACGTATCTTCGCAAAATTTTCAAACTTTATGGCCCGCTCCGGTCCGCTCCTACCCTGAAAGTCTCGGGGGATTCGTCAAGCGGGGCCGAGAAAAAGGGGGTCCCAAAACGCGTTTTCCCCATGCAATTTTCCATAGGAAACTTTAGACACGGCTACAGCCCGAACTGCTGAACGGAATTACACCAAATTTGGCAAAGAGGTAGTTCTTGGTTCAGAAAGAACCCTTTTTGTTAAATGGTGTAAATCCGTTCAGCAGTTGCTGAGAAAATCAAAAGTAAAAAGTTAGTGATATCTAGGGCCGCGGATCCTCCCGAGCACGAGCTTTATGCTAATTGGCTGTCAACACTTCAAACCAGGAAGTGTTGGCAGCCATTTTGTCCCTCGGTAGAACCGAGGGACAGAAACAAGTGCGCAAAGCGCACAAAGGGGGCAGGGTAGAAACACCCTGACCCCCTAGGTCTGCTCAGGGGGTCCCACAAGGACCCCCTGGTCAGAAAAAAGCATTTAAAAAAAAAAAAACGATCAGGCCCGCAGGCCCCGCCCCCTTCCTTCACCACTCTGCAAACGCGCCCCCTGCCGCGTTTGCAGAGGGGGAACGAATTCCCCTTGAATACTGGGGGTCCCTGGGGGCCAACTAGCCCACCAGGAACCTCCAGTATGCGCCAGGGGCTGCCTTGCAGAGAGGTGTACAGAGGCCACGCCCCTTTTACACCTCTCTGCAACGCAGCTCTATGGCGCTTTTTGGAGGTATATGGTGGGCTAGTTGCACCCCAGGGACCCTCAGGATTCAAGGGGAGTTAATCCCCCGACTTAAAACGCGCCACGGGGCGTGTTTGCACAGTGGTGAAGGGAGGGGCGGGGCTTCAGGTGACATGTGTGCAAACAGGCCCCGTGGCGCGTTTTAAGATGGGGAATTAAATCCTCTTCAATCCTGAGGGTCCCTGGGGGCCAACTAGCCCAACAGGTACGTCCAGAAAGCGCCACAGAGCTGCGTTGCAGAGAGGAGTAAAAGGGGTGTGGCCTCTGTACATGTCTCTGCAACGCAGCCCCTGGCGCATACTGGAGGTTCCTGGTGGGCTAGTTGGCCCGTAGGGACCCTCATGATTCAAGGGTACTTAATCCCCCAACTTAAAATGCGCCACGGGGCGCGTTTGCACAGATGTCACCTCAGGCCCCGCCCCCTCCCTTCACCATTGTGCAAATATTCCTCTAAAATCAGCCGAAATACGAATTCTGATTTACTCACCTGTTATAAGGAGAGACCTCAGTGCTGTATCTTTCAGCCCAGTACTGATCCTCAAAAGTAATTTTAACTGTACTTACCGGTAACTTGAATTTCCTTCATAGGCTAACATTGACTGGTTTCACTTGGAAATTCTTCTAAGTGTGGAGTTTTGGAACTTTAAAATATTCCTCTAAAATCAGCCGAAATACGAATTCCGATTTACTCACCTGTTATCAGGAGAGACCTCAGTGCTGCATCTTTCAGCCCAGTACTGATCCTCAAAAGTAATTTTAACCGTACTTACCAGTAACTTGAATTTCCTTCCATAGGATATCATTGCCTGCTTTTTGCTGAAAAAGTTTCTAAGTGTTGATTTTTGAAACATACAAATATTCCTCTAAAATCAGCCGAAATCCGAATTCTGATTTACTCACCTGTTATCAGGAGAGACCTCAGTGCTGCATCTTTCAGCCCAGTACTGGTCCTGAAAAGTAATTTTAACCGTACTTACCGGTAACTTGAATTTCCTTCATAGGCTAACATTGACTGGTTTCACTTGGAAATTCTTCTAAGTGTGGAGTTTTGGAACTTTAAAATATTCCTCTAAAATCAGCCGAAATACGAATTCCGATTTACTCACCTGTTATCAGGAGAGACCTCAGTGCTGCATCTTTCAGCCCAGTACTGATCCTCAAAAGTAATTTTAACCGTACTTACCGGTAACTTGAATTTCCTTCATAGGCTAACATTGACTGATTTCACTTGGAAATTCTTCTAAGTGTGGAGTTTTGGAACTTTAAAATATTCCTCTAAAATCAGCCGAAATACGAATTCCGACTTACTCACCTGTTATCAGGAGAGACCTCAGTGCTGCATCTTTCAGCCCAGTACTGGTCCTGAAAAGTAATTTTAACCGTACTTACCGGTAACTTGAATTTCCTTCATAGGCTAACATTGACTGGTTTCACTTGGAAATTCTTCTAAGTGTGGAGTTTTGGAACTTTAAAATATTCCTCTAAAATCAGCCGAAATACGAATTCCGATTTACTCACCTGTTATCAGGAGAGACCTCAGTGCTGCATCTTTCAGCCCAGTACTGATCCTCTAAGTAATTTTAACCATACTTACCGGTAACTTGAATTTCCTTCATAGGCTAACATTGACTGGTTTCACTTGGAAATTCTTCTAAGTGTGGAGTTTTGGAACTTTAAAATATTCCTCTAAAATCAGCCGAAATACGAATTCCGATTTACTCACCTGTTATCAGGAGAGACCTCAGTGCTGCATCTTTCAGCCCAGTACTGGTCCTGAAAAGTAATTTTAACCGTACTTACCGGTAACTTGAATTTCCTTCATAGGCTAACATTGACTGGTTTCACTTGGAAATTCTTCTAAGTGTGGAGTTTTGGAACTTTAAAATATTCCTCTAAAATCAGCCGAAATACGAATTCCGATTTACTCACCTGTTATCAGGAGAGACCTCAGTGCTGCATCTTTCAGCCCAGTACTGATCCTCAAAAGTAATTTTAACCGTACTTACCGGTAACTTGAATTTCCTTCCATAGGATATCATTGCCTGCTTTTTGCTGAAAAAGTTTCTAAGTGTTGATTTTTGAAACATACAAATATTCCTCTAAAATCAGCCGAAATCCGAATTCTGATTTACTCACCTGTTATCAGGAGAGACCTCAGTGCTGCATCTTTCAGCCCAGTACTGGTCCTGAAAAGTAATTTTAACCGTACTTACCGGTAACTTGAATTTCCTTCATAGGCTAACATTGACTGGTTTCACTTGGAAATTCTTCTAAGTGTGCAGTTTTGGAACTTTATAATATTCCTCTAAAATCAACCAAAGTACGAATTCCAATTTACTCACCTGTTATCAGGAGAGAACCCAGTGCTGCATCTTTTAGCCCAGCACTGACCCTGAAAAGTAATTTTAACTGTACTTACCAGTAACTTATATTTTCTTCCATAGGAATCCATTGTCTGGTTTTCAGCAGAAAACTTTCAAAGTGTCGATTTTCACAAACTACAAATATTCCTTAAAAATCGCCTGTATGACTTAAACGCATTCTTTCAACTGTTTACAGGAGATGCACCAGTGCTGGATCCAGGATCCAACACTGAGTAAGAAAAAGTAACGATAACAGTTTTTACCTGTTAAGTGAATTTCCTTCCATAGGATAACATTGGTGATTCTATGAGAAAAAGTTTCTAAGTGTCAACTTTTAAAGTACAATAATATTCCTTAAAAATCACGACTGTAACCAAAACGCTTTTACTCAACTGTTTACAGGCGATGTCCCAGGACTGAATCTAGGATCCAGTCCTGTGGTTAGAAAAGTAATCCATAAAGTAACTAATTGCATTTAACTAGAAATTCACATTGAGCTGAATGTTGCATTGTGTTTGAAAATGTGTTGCCCATTGCAACAACTGTAACTACTGTACTTAAAAGTCTATTGCCTATGTGCAAAGTATTTAAACTAAAGTAATTCATTCTGAGAAAGTATTTTTTGTAATGTAATGTATAATGTAATTACAATGTAATTTAAAAAATAAAATATGTAAAAAAAAATTGTTTCTAAAAAATTTGGAAATCAGTATGAAAAAAATGTATATAACAATTAATACATTTAAAAATTGTCATTTACAAAACCTTTGAAATTCACTGAAAAAACTAGGTTTCAGACATGTTATAGTTACAAATTAGCATTTAAAAAACCTTTGAAATTCACTGAAAAAACCATAGGTTTCAGGGACGTTATAGTTACAAATTAGCATTTAAAAAAACCTTTGAAATTCACTGAAAAAACCATAGGTTTTAGGGACAGTTATAGTTAGTTGGACATTGCACTCGTACAAAACCCGTGAAATTCCCCCGTTATAGTTAGTCCAGCTAACTATAACTCGCGCCCCGCAATGCACTGCTGATGACGTCACATATTACATCACTCATGACATGGTCAGTGACATCACTGATGACATCACTGATGACATCTCAAATGACATCACTGATGACATCATCCACGTGATAATCTGATGCACCTCCTCACACCCTAATATAACCTTTGATACACCCACTCTAAATTACAGACTGCCATTCGCAAAACCATAGACACTCCAACACCAATAACTACATACCCACTCACTGATTCTTAGGTCTACGCACACATCCACTCACTCACCCGTACAGTCACTCATACTTATGGTCACTCAGTACAGGACTATCATATGCACTCATACTCCTATATAGATACTCAAACACCGCCACTCATCCATAGAGGTACTCACACACCTAGTCAGTCATGCAAATAATTAAACACACTACCATTTACTCACCTATACAGTTATACACACACCAGCTCACTTACTCATACAAATAGTAGCACATTCTTACGCTCTTATACAATCACTGATACAAGCACACACTCATCCATACAGCCACTATCACAATCACTCACTCTCACTTATAGCTATTTATATACTCCAACACACATATATACTGCCTTTCACATATGTAATTACTCACACATGTACCACTGGGACATACATTCACTCACTAACACACTCTTACACACACTTACCCACCCATACAGTCTATCACAGTTGCACTCTTGAAACCATCCACCCAGTGAATCACCCACTCACACATCTATGCACAGAGTTGCACACACCCCTCCCACACAAACACTCAGGCACCCATACAGATACTCAGACAAGCATTCAATAACTCATATAGACACTCATGTAGCTATTCACAAACACATGCAGCCACTTACACAGCAACAGACAGACGGATACAGACATTCACCCAGTTTAGTCACTAACCCATGCATTCAGTAAGATACGTTAAATCACTCACTTATAGAGTCAGTCACGCACCTACTAAATCATCCATACAGACACTTACACACCCACTCATTCTTCAATACGTCTTTTCCTATATATATTAAAAATATTTAAACTTTACAGAAACACACAGTCACTGGATGATGTCATCAGTGATGTCATCAGTGATGTCATTTGAGATGTCATCAGTGATGTCATCAGTGATGTCACTGACCATGTCATGAGTGATGTAATATGTGACGTCATCAGCAGTGCATTGCGGGGCGCGAGTTATAGTTAGCTGGACTAACTATAACGGGGGAATTTCACGGGTTTTGTACGAGTGCAATGTCCAACTAACTATAACTGTCCCTAAAACCTATGGTTTTTTCAGTGAATTTCAAAGGTTTTTTAAATGCTAATTTGTAACTATAACGTCCCTGAAACCTATGGTTTTTTCAGTGAATTTCAAAGGTTTTTTAAATGCTAATTTGTAACTATAACATGTCTGAAACCTACAGTTTTTTCAGTGAATATATATATATATATCAAAGAAGAATCCTGCTCCAACAAAGAAGAGGCACGTACATCAGGTATGTAGGAATAGGGCTCATTTATTGAAAGTCAGGTCTCCCACGACCCCACATTGGAAGAGAGACGCGTTTCGCCTGCGGAGCTGACCGGAGCGCCCCACTAGTTTTGAAAATTTCACGAAGATTCGTCATCCGGCGCCAAAGTTATTGGGAAAAGAAAAAATGCTTTACCTATGGAAACTAGGTCCTAACTATAACTATCTACTGGCGACCGCCAGTAGGTAATATATATATATATATATATATATATATATATATATATATATATCAAAGAAGAATCCTGCTCCAACAAAGAAGAGGCACGTACATCAGGTATGTAGGAATAGGGCTCATTTATTGAAAGTCAGGTCTCCCACGACCCCACATTGGAAGAGAGACGCGTTTCGCCTGCGGAGCTGACCGGAGCGCCCCACTAGTTTTGAAAATTTCGCGAAGATTCGTCATCCGGCGCCAAAGTTATTGGGAAAAGAAAAAACGCTTTTCCTATGGAAACTAGGCCCTAACTATAACTATCTACTGGCGACCGCCAGTAGATTATATATATATATATATATATATATTCACTGAAAAAACCATAGGTTTCAGGCACGTTATAGTTAGAAATTTGCATTTAAAAAACCTTAGAAATTCACTGAAAAAACCATAAGGTTTTAGGGACAGTTATATTTAGTTGGACATTGCACTCGTACAAAACCCGTGAAATTCTCCCGTTATAGTTAGTTCAGGTAACTATAACTCACGCCCCGTAATGCACTGCTGATGACGTCACATATTACATCACTCATGACATGGTCAGTGACATCACTGATGACATCACTGATGACATCTCAAATGACATCACTGATGACATCACTGATGACATCATCCAGTGACTGTGTTTTTCTGTAAAGTTTAAATATGTTTAATATATATAGGGAAAGGCGTATTGAAGAATGAGTGGGTGTAGAAGCGCCTGAATGGATGATTTAGTAGGTGCGTGACTGAGTCTATAAGTGAGTGATTAAACGTATCTTATTGGATGCATGGGTGAGTGACTAAACTGTGTGAATGTCTGTATCCGTCTGTCTGTTGTTGTGTAAGCAACTGCGACCCTTGACCTTGCCAGGTAGGTCGCTCCCCCACCACACAGCTCCGCCTGTGCTGTCTGCCCGCTGCTCCTGTAGGTAAGATCGCCCTCCGCTTGTGGCCCCGGTGCCAGTTTTGTCTGCTTGTCTCCCCTTTTCCTTTCTGTGCCCCTCGCTGCCCCACTGTTGTTGTGCCCGTGATTTGCCTGCTCTCCCCCCGTTTTTCCTTCTGTGCCCCTTGCTGCCCCACTGTTGTTGTGCCCGTGATTTGCCTGCTCTCCCCCCGTTTTCCTTCTGTGCCCCTCGCTGCCCCACTGTTGTTGTGCCCGTGATTTACCTGCTCTCCCCCCCGTTTTTCCTTCTGTGCCCCTCGCTGCCCCACTGTTGTTGTGCCCGTGATTTACCTGCTCTCCCCCCGTTTTCCTTCTGTGCCCCTCGCTGCCCCACTGTTGTTGTGCCCGTGATTTACCTGCTCTCCCCCCGTTTTTCCTTCTGTGCCCCTCGCTGCCCCACTGTTGTTGTGCCCGTGATTTACCTGCTCTCCCCCCGTTTTTCCTTCTGTGCCCCTCGCTGCCCCACTGTTGTTGTGCCCGTGATTTACCTGCTCTCCCCCCGTTTTTCCTTCTGTGCCCCTCGCTGCCCCACTGTTGTTGTGCCCGTGATTTACCTGCTCTCCCCCCCGTTTTTCCTTCTGTGCCCCTCGCTGCCCCACTGTTGTTGTGCCCGTGATTTACCTGCTCTCCCCCCGTTTTTCCTTCTGTGCCCCTCGCTGCCCCACTGTTGTTGTGCCCGTGATTTACCTGCTCTCCCCCCGTTTTTCCTTCTGTGCCCCTCGCTGCCCCACTGTTGTTGTGCCCGTGATTTACCTGCTCTCCCCCCGGTTTTCCTTCTGTGCCCCTCGCTGCCCCACTGTTGTTGTGCCCGTGATTTACCTGCTCTCCCCCCGGTTTTCCTTCTGTGCCCCTCGCTGCCCCACTGTTGTTGTGCCCGTGATTTACCTGCTCTCCCCCCGGTTTTCCTTCTGTGCCCCTCGCTGCCCCACTGTTGTTGTGCCCGTGATTTACCTGCTCTCCCCCCGGTTTTCCTTCTGTGCCCCTCGCTGCCTATCGCCATTCCCGCCGCTGCGTCCCTGCGGCCCCGCCCCCTGACTGCCCATTCGCTGCCCCTGCCTCCCGCCTCCCAGCTGCTCCTCCCTCCCACCTCCCCATAAATGGCGGCCGCTGCACGGTGAGGAGAGCGACCCTTGACCTTGCCAGGTAGGTCGCTCCCCCACCACACAGCTCCGCCTGTGCTGTCTGCCCGCTGCTCCTGTAGGTAAGATCGCCCTCCGCTTGTGGCCCCGGTGCCAGTTTTGTCTGCTTGTCTCCCCTTTTCCTTTCTGTGCCCCTCGCTGCCCCACTGTTGTTGTGCCCGTGATTTGCCTGCTCTCCCCCCCGTTTTTCCTTCTGTGCCCCTTGCTGCCCCACTGTTGTTGTGCCCGTGATTTGCCTGCTCTCCCCCCGTTTTTCCTTCTGTGCCCCTCGCTGCCCCACTGTTGTTGTGCCCGTGATTTACCTGCTCTCCCCCCCGTTTTTCCTTCTGTGCCCCTCGCTGCCCCACTGTTGTTGTGCCCGTGATTTACCTGCTCTCCCCCCGTTTTTCCTTCTGTGCCCCTCGCTGCCCCACTGTTGTTGTGCCCGTGATTTACCTGCTCTCCCCCCGTTTTTCCTTCTGTGCCCCTCGCTGCCCCACTGTTGTTGTGCCCGTGATTTACCTGCTCTCCCCCCGTTTTTCCTTCTGTGCCCCTCGCTGCCCCACTGTTGTTGTGCCCGTGATTTACCTGCTCTCCCCCCGTTTTTCCTTCTGTGCCCCTCGCTGCCCCACTGTTGTTGTGCCCGTGATTTACCTGCTCTCCCCCCCGTTTTTCCTTCTGTGCCCCTCGCTGCCCCACTGTTGTTGTGCCCGTGATTTACCTGCTCTCCCCCCGTTTTTCCTTCTGTGCCCCTCGCTGCCCCACTGTTGTTGTGCCCGTGATTTACCTGCTCTCCCCCCGTTTTTCCTTCTGTGCCCCTCGCTGCCCCACTGTTGTTGTGCCCGTGATTTACCTGCTCTCCCCCCGTTTTTCCTTCTGTGCCCCTCGCTGCCCCACTGTTGTTGTGCCCGTGATTTACCTGCTCTCCCCCCGGTTTTCCTTCTGTGCCCCTCGCTGCCCCACTGTTGTTGTGCCCGTGATTTACCTGCTCTCCCCCCGGTTTTCCTTCTGTGCCCCTCGCTGCCTATCGCCATTCCCGCCGCTGCGTCCCTGCGGCCCCGCCCCCTGACTGCCCATTCGCTGCCCCTGCCTCCCGCCTCCCAGCTGCTCCTCCCTCCCACCTCCCCATAAATGGCGGCCGCTGCACGGCCGCGCAGCGGACGTGCGCAGCGGGCGCGCCGCTGGCGCGCCGAGGCGCGCCTAAGGCAAGCCCGTCTGCGCCCGTCCGCGACTGGACCGCGCCCAGCGCCAGAACCCCTGGATCCCACCGATGCAACACCACTCGACGGACCTACGACGCCGCCACACTCACCGCACTCAATGCCGGCCGGAACCCTGCCTGCTACCGAGCCTCACCGAGACGCACCCACGGACCCTTCACCTGCCAAACCTGCCGGTTCACCTGCCCCCTGACGTGCACCACCTCCGCCAAGTCGAGCAACAGCAGCAACCACCTGAAATGCATCCTGCTGAACACCCGCTCCGTCCACAGGCACGCCGTGGAACTCTGGGACCTGCTCGACGCAACAGCACCGGACATCGCCTTCCTCACCGAAACCTGGATGAACGCCTCCTCAGCGCCTGACATCGCCATAGCCATCCCGGATGGATACAAGATCACCCGGAAGGACCGCGTCAACCAGACGGGAGGAGGCATCGCCATCGTACACAAGAACACCATCCGCATCTCGACTAACTCCGACGAGACCTTCACCGCCGCCGAACACCTACACTTCCAGATACACACGGACCCCAAGACCACCCTCCGAGGCACCCTCATCTACAGACCCCCGGGACCACGCACACTATTCAGCGAAGACATCGCAGACTTCATCAGCCCGCACGCCATGCCCTCCGCCGACTACATCCTCCTAGGGGACCTCAACTTCCACCTGGAGAACAACAACGACAGAAACACCACCGCCCTGCTGGACAACCTCGCCAACCTCGGACTCAAGCAACTGGTGAACACGCCCACCCACTACGCCGGCCACACGCTTGACCCCGTCTTCTCGTCCAGCAAGCACATCTCCTTCAGCCACGCCACCGGACTCCACTGGACCGACCACAGCTGCGTCCACTTCAGCTTCAGAAAGACTGCGACCCACCACCACCCGCAACAGGCTCCCCGCCGGAGCTGGAGCAAGATCACCGCCGAGCAGCTCACCGCCTCCCTCAGCCAGAACACACCCACCGACACAACGGACCCAAACGAAGCAGCCAGCAACCTCGCCAAGTGGCTGACCGCCTGCGCCGACGACCTCGCACCACTAAAAAACCCTCCCAGCAGACCCGGAAGCAAGAAAACCCCTTGGTTCACCAACGAACTCAAGGAATCCAAGAAGAACTGCCGCACTCTCGAGAAAACCTGGCGACTCGTCCAGACCACAGACAACAGGACCGCCCTCAAGCACGCCACCCGCAAACACCACCAGCTGATCCGTGCCACCAAGAAGTCGGCACTCAAAGAACGACTGGACAACAACGCCCATGACAGCAAGGAACTTTTCAGCATCGTCAAAGAGTTCTCCAACCCCAGCGCCGGAAACAACGACATCACCCCCTCGCAAGACCTCTGCAACTCACTCTCCGCGTTCTTCCACCGCAAGATCACCGACATACACAACAGCTTCGACGCACAAACAACGCACCCTACCGCCGAACCAATGCCCGCCACCACCACCCTCTGCAACTGGACCCCGATCAACACCGAAGACACCACCCGCACGATGAACTCCATCCACTCCGGATCACCAACCGACCCCTGCCCACACCACGTCTTCAACAAAGCCGACGCCACCATCGCACCCCATCTCCGGGACATCATCAACTCCTCCTTCCACACCGCCACCTTCCCGGAGAGCTGGAAGCACACCGAGCTTACCGCCCTCCTGAAGAAACCAACGGCGGACCCCACCGACCTCAAGAACTACCGCCCCATCTCGCTCCTTCCGTTTCCGGCCAAAGTCATCGAGAAGACCGTCAACAGACAGCTTGCCGCCTTCCTCGAGACGAATGGATCCCTCGACCCCTCGCAGTCCGGGTTTCGGGCCAACCACAGCACCGAGACCGCCCTTATCGCAGCCACCGACGACATCAGAACCCTAACCGACAACGGGGAAACAGCTGCCCTCATCCTCCTGGACCTCTCCGCGGCGTTCGACACCGTCTGCCACCGCACCCTAGTGAAGCGCCTCAGCAACATCGGAATCCGAGAGAAAGCACTGGAATGGATCATCTCGTTCCTCGCCGGAAGAACCCAGAGAGTCCGCCTCTCCCCGTTCAGATCCGAAGCCACCGAAGTCATCTGCGGCGTTCCACAAGGATCCTCACTCAGCCCGACCCTCTTCAACATCTACATGAGCCCCCTCGCAGCCATCGCACGCCGACACAACCTCAACATCATCTCCTACGCCGACGACACCCAGCTGATCCTCTCCCTCACCAACGACCCCACCACCGCCAGAGCCAACCTGCACGACGGGATGAGAGACGTCGCCGACTGGATGAGGAACATCCGCCTTAAACTGAACTCAGACAAGACGGAAGTCCTCATCCTGGGCTCATCACCCTCCGCCTGGGACGACTCCTGGTGGCCCCCGGCCCTGGGCACCGCACCCAAGCCAACGGACCACGCACGCAACCTGGGCTTCATCCTGGACTCCTCCCTATCGATGACCAGACAAGTCAACGCCGTCTCATCTTCATGCTTCAACACCCTGCGCATGCTCCGCAAGATCTTCAGATGGATCCCCACTGAAACCAGGAAGACCGTCACCCAGGCACTCGTCACCAGCCGACTGGACTATGGGAACACCCTCTACGCCGGAACCACAGCCAAACTTCAAAAGAGACTCCAGCGCATCCAGAACGCCTCCGCACGACTCATCCTGGACATCCCCCGACACAGCCACATCACCGTACACCTGAAAGACCTGCACTGGCTCCCCGTCAGCAAGAGAATCACGTTCAGACTCCTCACCCACGCACACAAGGCCCTCCACGACCTGGGCCCAAAGTACCTCAACGACCGCATGTCCTTCTACACGCCCACACGCCAGCTACGATCAACCAGCCACGCCCTCGCCACCGTACCACGCATCCGCAGAACCACCGCCGGAGGAAGATCCTTCTCCTACCTGGCGGCCAAGACCTGGAACTCCCTCCCCACTCACCTTCGGCGAACCCAGGACCATCTCGCCTTCAGGAAGCAGCTCAAGACCTGGCTGTTCGAGCAGTAACTTACCCCCTCCCCCAGCGCCTTGAGACCCTCCCGGGTGAGTAGCGCGCTCTATAAATGCCGTGATTGATTGATTGATTGAATGGGTTTCTGACTAGCTAAATGAGTGTCTATATGGGTTATGGATTGGTTCTCTGAGTATCTGTATGGGTGCCTCAGTGTTTGTGTGGGTGGGGTGTGTGAGACTCTGTGCATAGATGTGTGAGTGAGTGATTCACTGGGTGCATGGTTTCAAGAGTGCGTCTGTGATGGACTGTATGGGTGGGTGAGTGTGTGTATGGGTGTGTTAGTGATTGAATGTATATCTCAGTGGTACATGTGTGAGTAACTACATATGTGAAAGGCAGTATATATGTGTGCTGGAGTATATAAATGGCTATAAGTGAGAGTGTGTGATTGTGAGAGTGGCTATATGGATGAGTGTGTACTTGCATCAGTGATTGCATAGGAGCGTAAGAATGTGCTAGTATTTTTATGAGTATGTGAGCTGGTGTGTATAACTGTATAGGTGAGTAAATTGGAGTGTGATTAATTATTTGCATGACTG
Source organism: Calotriton arnoldi (assembly GCA_963921515.1). Taxonomy (NCBI): domain Eukaryota; kingdom Metazoa; phylum Chordata; class Amphibia; order Caudata; family Salamandridae; genus Calotriton; species Calotriton arnoldi. The sequence continues at coordinate 106,295 of CAWUFW010012815.1, forward strand.
ACTAGGTGTGTGAGTACCTCTATGGATGAGTTGCGTTGTGTGAGTGTTTATATAGGTGTATGAGTGCATATGATAGTCCTGTACTGAGTGACTGTAAGTATGAGTGATTGTACGGGTGAGTGAGTAGATGTGTGTGTGTAGACCTAAGAATCAGTGAGTGGGTATGTACTTATTGGTATTGGAGTGTGTATGGTTTTGAGAATGGCAGTCTGTAATGTAGAGTGGGTGTATCAAAACTTATATTAGGGTGTGAGAAGATGCATTAAATTCTCACATGGATGATGTCATCAGTGATGTCATCAGTGATGTCATTTGAGATGTCATCAGTGATGTCATCAGTGATGTCACTGACCATGTCATGAGTGATGTAATATGTGACGTCATCAGCAGTGCATTGCGGGGCGCGAGTTATAGTTACCTGAACTAACTATAACAGGGGAATTTCACGGGTTTTGTACGAGTGCAATGTCCAACTAACTATAACTGTCCCTAAAACCTTATGGTTTTTCTGTGAATTTCTAAGGTTTTTTAAATGCTAATTTCTAACTATAACGTGCCTGAAACCTATGGTTTTTTCAGTGAATTTCAAAGGTTTTTAAATGCTAATTTCTAACTATAACGTGTCTGAAACCTATGGTTTTTCAGTGAATTTCAAAGGTTTTTTAAATGCTAATTCCTAACTATAACATGTCTAAAATCTACGGTTTTTTCAGTGAATTTCAAAGGTTTTGTAAATGACAATTTTTAAATGTATTAATTGTTATATTTATTTTTTTCATACTGATTTACTACATTTTTAGAAACAATTTTTTTTTACATATTTTATTTTTAAATTACATTGTAATTACATTATACATTACAAAAAATACTTTCTCAGAATGAATTACTTTAGTTTAAATACTTTGCACATAGGCAATAGACTTTTAAGTACAGTAGTTACAGTTGTTGCAATGGGCAACACATTTTCAAACACAATGCAACATTCAGCTCAATGTGAATTTCTAGTTAAATGCAATTAGTTACTTTATGGATTACTTTTCTAACCACAGGACTGGATCCTAGATTCAGTCCTGGGACATCTCCTGTAAACAGTTGAGTAAAAGCGTTTTGGTTACAGTAGTGATTTTTAAGGAATATTATTGTATTTTAAAAGTTGACACTTAGAAACTTTTTCTCATAGAATCACCAATGTTATCCTATGGAAGGAAATTCACTTAGCAGGTAAAAACTGTTATCGTTACTTTTTCTTACTCAGTGTTGGATCCTGGATCCAGCACTGGTGCATCTCCTGTAAACAGTTGAAAGAATGCGTTTAAGTCATACAGGCGATTTTTAAGGAATATTTGTAGTTTGTGAAAATCGACACTTTGAAACTTTTCTGCTGAAAACCAGACAATGGATTCCTATGGAAGGAAATACAAGTTACTGGTAAGTACTATTAGAATTACTTTTCAGGGTCAGTGCTGGGCTAAAAGATGCAGCACTGGGTTCTCTCCTGATAACAGGTGAGTAAATTGGAATTCGTACTTTGGTTGATTTTAGAGGAATATTATAAAGTTCCAAAACTCCACACTTAGAAGAATTTCCAAGTGAAACCAGTCAATGTTAGCCTATGAAGGAAATTCAAGTTACTGGTAAGTACGGTTAAAATTACTTTTGAGGATCAGTACTGGGCTGAAAGATGCAGCACTGAGGTCTCTCCTGATAACAGGTGAGTAAATCAGAATTCGTATTTCGGCTGATTTTAGAGGAATATTTTAAAGTTCCAAAACTCCACACTTAGAAGAATTTCCAAGTGAAACCAGTCAATGTTAGCCTATGAAGGAAATTCAAGTTACTGGTAAGTACGGTTAAAATTACTTTTGAGGATCAGTACTGGGCTGAAAGATCCAGCACTGAGGTCTCTCCTGATAACAGGTGAGTAAATCGGAAATCGTATTTCGGCTGATTTTAGAGGAATATTTTAAAGTTCCAAAACTCCACACTTAGAAGAATTTCCAAGTGAAACCAGTCAATGTTAGCCTATGGAAGGAAATTCAAGTTACTGGTAAGTACGGTTAAAATTACTTTTCAGGACCAGTACTGGGCTGAAAGATACAGCACTGAGGTCTCTCCTGATAACAGGTGAGTAAATCGGAATTCGTATTTCGGCTGATTTTAGAGGAATATTTGTATGTTTCAAAAATCAACACTTAGAAACTTTTTCAGCAAAAAGCAGGCAATGATATCCTATGGAAGGAAATTCAAGTTACTGGTAAGTACGGTTAAAATTACTTTTCAGGATTAGTACTGGGCTGAAAGATGCAGCACTGAGGTCTCTCCTGATAACAGGTGAGTAAATCAGAATTCGTAGTTCGGCAGATTTTAGAGGAATATTTGCACAATGGTGAAGGGAGGGGGCGGGGCCTGAGGTGACATCTGTGCAAACGCGCCCCGTGGCGCGTTTTAAGTTGGGGGATTAAGTCCCCTTGAATCATGAGGGTCCCTAGGGGCCAACTAGCCCACCAGGAACCTCCAGTATGCGCCAGGGGGCTGCGTTGCAGAGAGTGTAGAGAGGCCACACCCCTTTTTACACCTCTCTGCAACGCAGCTCTGTGGCGCTTTCTGGATGTACCTGTTGGGCTAGTTGGCCCCCAGGGACCCTCAGGATTGAAGGGGATTTAATTCCCCATCTTAAAACGCGCCATGGGGCCTGTTTGCACACATGTCACCTCAGGCCCGCCCTCCCTTCACCACTGTGCAAACGCGCCCCATGGCGCGTTTTAAGTCGGGGATTAACTCCCTTGAATCCTGAGGGTCCCTGGGGTGCAACTAGCCCACCAGCTACCTCCATTAAGCGCCACAGAGCTGCGTTGCAGAGAGGTGTAAAAGGGGCGTGGCCTCTGTACACCTCTCTGCAAGGCAGCCCCTGGCACATACTGGAGGTTCCTGGTGGGCTAGTTGGCCCCAGGGACCCCAGTATTCAAGGGGAATTACTTCCCCTTCTTAAAACGCGCCAGGGGGCGCGTTTGCAGAGTACTGCAGGGAGGGGAGCGGGGCCTCCGGCACAATGCCGTTTTTTTTTTTTTTTTTTTAATGGGAGGGGGGCTGCGTGGCCCCCCTTCCCTCGGCCACTTTTGGCCCCGGGGACCCCATCCCCCGGGGCCTGGGCTTTTTTTTTTGTTTTATTAAAAAAAACGGGAAGGGGGCCGCGTGGCCCCCCTTCCCTGGGCCTCTATTGGCCCCGGGGACCCCATCCCCCGGGGCATGCCCTCTTTTTAAATAAAAAATATGGGGGGGCTGCGTGGCCCCCTCTTCAGGCCATTTAAGGCCCCGGGGACCCCATCCCCGGGGCCGGCCTTGCCCTTATTTTTCTTATTTTTTTATTTGGGGAGGGGGGCTGCGTGGCCCCCCTCCCGGGCCACTTATGGCCCCGGGGACCCCATCCCCGGGGCCTGGCCTCTGGTTGGGGACTGTGGGGGGTCCCCAAACCCCCACAGTCCCGCCGGCTCCCCGTGTCCTACGGGAGCCGGCATTCCTTTCCACATGGGGAGCAGCTAACATGCTGCTCCCCGTGTGGAAAAGCAATTGGTTTGCATTTTGAAAGAGAGAGCAGGTTTCCTGCTCTCTCTTTCAAAATGCAAACCAAGTTTACTATGACAGGACGGGAGCCGCGAGGCTCCCGTCCTGTCATAGCAAACTACAGTGTCCCGGGGGTAGGCACCCCGGGACACTGCAGGAGCCGGCCCTGGGGGGTGGCGGTCCCCAGGGCCATCAAGGGCTCCAGGAGGGGGCCGCGCGGCCCCCTCCCTACAATTTGAAAGCCCGGGGAGGTGGTGGTCCCCGGGGCTTGAGGGTCCAAAACGGACCCCCATTTTCAATGTTCTTAGTGCCCCGGGGAGGTGGTGGTCCCCGGGGCATGTGGGGGGGCTGGAGCCCCCCCACACAGGTTTTAAAAAATAAATAAAAAAAAGCCCGGGGAGGTGGCGGTCCCGGGGGCTGCGGGAGGGCTCAGAGCCCTCCCGCACCATTAATGATAAAGCCCCGGGGGTGGCGGTCCCCGGGGCTTGGGGGCCCTTGGAGGCCCCCCATACATAAAATAAACCCCCCAGCATGCCCCCGGGACTTGGCCCATCCAGGGGCAAATTAACATCGAGCGCGGGAGACCGCGCTCGATTTTTTCGGCAGGATCCACGCTCCCTGAGCGCATCCTGCCGATTTTCTTTTTAAAAAAAGCTTTTTTTGCCCAGGGGGTCCTTGTGGGACCCCCTGAGCAGGCCTAGGGGGTTAGGGTGTTTCTACCCTGCCCCCTTTGTGCGTTTTGCGCACTTGTTTCTTTTTTTTCTCTCGGCGGATCCGCGCACCCTAATCGCATCCCGCCGATTTTTTAAAAAAAAAAATGCTTTTTTCTGCCCAGGGGGTCCTTGTGGGACCCCTGAGCAGACCTAGGGGTCAGGGTGTTTCTACCCTGCCCCCTTTTGCGCTTTGCGCACTTGTTTCTGTCCCTCGGTTCTACCGAGGACAAAATGGCTGCCAACACTTCCTGATTTGGAGTGTTGACAGCCAATTAGCATGCAGCTCGTGATCGGGAGGGTACGCGGATCCGACGCGCCCATAGATATATATGTGATTTTAATTGTGAATTTCTCAGGAACTACTGAATGGATTTACACCATTTTAGCAAAAGGCACCAGTCTGAACCAAGGGCTACCTCTTTGCCAAATTTGGGGTAATTCCGTTCAGCAGTTCGGGCTGTAGCTGCGACTAAAGGTTCCTATGGAAAAATGAATGGGGAAAACGCGTTTTGGGACCCCCTTTTTCTCGGCCCCCGCTTGACGTATCACCCCGAGACTTTCAGGGTAGGAGCGGACCGGAGCGCCCCAACAAGTTGGAAGCTTTCGCGAAGATTCGTCAACCGGCGCCAACGTTATTGCAAATAGAATGTCGCGGATTTCCTATGGATAATAGGTCCTAACTATAACTATCTACTGGCGACCGCCAGTAGATAATATATATATATACACATCGAGGAGAGAGCCTTCTTAAATCTGGCTGAAACAAATGTCGGCCTTGGAACAAGGACCAGGGACTTATCGAAAGATGGGCATGTAACAATTGGTATTTAGGCCTATAATCAAAATAATCGCTACTCCTAAATATAGCAACATATGAATGCAGGTGTGATTGATTTTATTATGTAGAATTTTTATTATTTATTTTTGGACAAGACACTGATTGGGTCTACTTGAATCAGCCGCTGAAGACTGACATCCATAGATTCACCAAAAATAAAAACAGAGGCGCTTTACATAATATTGAGGGTTGAATGGATGGGCACAGGAACAATAACGTGCATGTATCAATCCGATCATTAAATAGTTCTGGCCTGTTTGATCCTTCACTTTCTCATGGTCCCATGCATAAACGTGTTTCCGGTAAGTGGAATTTAGGTCCTCAGAAACTTCAAGATATGGATGTAAGTTCCACATTCTGATTCTTTGCATTAGGATTTCTGCAATTTTATTTTCGTAAAACTTGAAGCGTAATTCCTGCATTTGTAAGCCAAAAGATTTGGATGCTAATGTGTGCTTGTTCAAGAGCTCGCCCTTGCTAATTGCAATGAACAGCCAAAGACTTTGCATAGTCGTAATCGATTTGCTGGCAGATTGTTACCTTGGAATCACACAAATGCAATCATGTGAAACGACCTAAACAGATGAACAACTCAATTTTTAACGTGTAAGAAAAGGTGTTTCTGTAAAAAAAAATATATACTTTCCTTGTGGGGAAAATAAAAATGACTGCAGATGCGTATCTTGAATCATTTCTGCATAAAGAATTTTTCCACACTTGAAATTGCTCCATGTGCAAATTTTGCACATTTTAGTACTGCAGGAAATCTGCAAGTACCACAGATTTTCTGAAGGACTCACAGATTCTTTTTTAGTGAATCACTGAAAAGTCGTAAATGTACCCCAAATGTAGGGGTAATTCTACAGGAGCAGACTTCTAACTTTGTGCTTTCTAGGACCAGAGCTTCATCTACACCAGCATTGTAAGTGCCTAATTATTCTAAACTTACTTTCAGGGGTACATTGGAAGGATTTTCTTTTGAAAATACCACCTTTACATTTAGAAAATGTAGCTTTTTGCACTAAATTGCACAGTTGTAAGTACAATTGTCTATATTCACGTATAAGATGCTGACTACTGCTTTCAGCGGATAGCATGCTATCTTTGAAAACAACTTATGCACAATATTTCCACTTGTGTACCATGTTCCCTATGTAACATTACTTTGCAATATTTCTGTATTTTATTTATATGGTATGGGAAAATGAACAAAACATTTCCTACATACTTAAATAAAAAATTAGACTATGAAAACTATTATTTTTAGAATTACTCTAGATAAAAAATGTTAGCATATAAAAAGGCTGCTCGCGATGGTAATTATTAGATGACATTCCAGATTTTCATGAATATAAGACTAATAAAATTTGAAATAGTGTCTGCCAAAGGACATTTTGAAGATTCTTTTGAAATATTACCATAGTAAAAAGGTGAGTAAGGTACAAATGAGCAGACGATGACATAGGAAATAGACAATCATCATAAAATTAAAGGTGCTTAATACTGTCAGCCTAGTAGCCAGCTTGGCCGCAATACCGTTTTGGGTGGAAATATGAGTTTCCACCTCAAAGTTTATTACGCCTTGGCTTCAGCTTGCCGGCTCAGCCTTTCTTGGTTTGAGCACTCTCTCTGTGCCTTACAGAACTCCTACCTGGAGGGCCCACTATTAACTTGTCATCCACCAAGCTCAGGCATTGTGGCTAGAGAGGCAATATCCTCGCAGTTGAGCTCTGGGACAGCCACCACTGGCACCCCTTCCATAGGTACCGTGGGAGCTTTAGGGCCTGGTTTTCCATGCCCCCTGCCTCTCCCTTTCTTTGCAGATCCCTGGACCATTCTCCAGGCTCTCTTGACTCCCCTCCTGGGCAGCAATGGACCCAGTGGTCACTCAGACTTACCCAGGTGTGAGCTGAGCTCCACTTCCTTCCAGGCATTATGGTCTAAGTTATTCCCTAGCAAACAGTCCACAGGCATGGCAGGGCTCAAAGCTACCTTAAACCCACCTGAGACCCCTCCCACTTGAAGTGAACCAGATCCACTGGGTAGTGGCTCTCTCAGTTGTATGCTGCCACAACCTTTTAAAATGTATTGGGTATCACCTAGTTTTAGGACACCAGATGACACCTTACAGTAGTCATAATCACGCCCATGTTTCTCAGAGCCTCCACCCTCTGCTCATTAATGGTGACCCACTGCCTATACTTGGAAGCATTGGAAGGTATGTGGGATTTAGGTTCCATCTCTCACCCAGGGACATGATGAAAACCTCAGCTGCCCCCATACTGACTGTGATCATCTCCACCCCAAGCTCTACACTGGCCAAACCCTGGGACTGCACACTACTGGGAGGCTATGTCCTCTTAGGACAATTGGCATCTCCCTTGGTGTGACCATACTAGTAGCACTCATAGCACTTAGGGACACACGCACCAATATTTTTATCTACAAACCTTTATTCTGGTGGCCTATGGAAACTGGGACCCTTTCACCTGTGAACTGGTTTGTGGGCCTTGAGAGAACTCTTTCTTGTTTTTATCTCCCCCTCCTTCTTCTGGTTGGAACATTGACCACCCTTTTGGGAGTCCCCCCCAGATACCTTTATGTGGAGCCTGGTGCTGATCCAGTGGTCCGCCTCGTGATCAAGCTCACTGGGGTCAGTGAGCTTGCTATCCACAAGGTGTTGTTGCAGATCTGTAAACCTATGACTGAACATGTGCTCTCTAACAATCAGATTATACAGCAGTTGGTAATCCTTCTCTTCACTGCCCTTCACCCAACCATCCAGTGCTTTGCAAAAATGGTCCGCGCAATCCATCCAGGTCTGCGGGGGCAGCTTTTGGTTGTCCCTAAACTTCTGCCTATACCTTTTCAGGGTCAGCCCATAGTTCCTAGTTAGGGCCCTCTTCATGAGGGGATGCTTCATCATGTCCGCTTTCTTTCCCTAGGGCTAACTGGACATCCCTCCTTCATTGGGAATGTGTGTCCTAAGACTAGCCCCCAATCCTCTTCAGGAGCCCAGTTTATCTCTAAGGCAACCTCATAGGCCTCAAAACAGTTGTCTACGTCATTCCCCACAACAAAGGTAGGCGCCCGGTCTTTTGGGATGTGGACCATCTTTTGTACAGTGGACACTGGGGTAATGCTGCCACCATTGCTGCTGGACTCTGAGGCTTGTCTAGCTTTGAGCTCCAGCTCCTTCAGGCATATCTCATGCTCCAGCAGCATTTTATTTTCTACCACAGACCTCTTAGCCTCAGCCTTAGCCTTGCTCTCTTCCACCTCCAGTTTCACAATGTCAATTGCAGCTTCAGCTCCCTTTCTGCATTGCTGTCCTCCCAATCCTCTGGGGACAGGTTCTTTCAAGACACACTGGTTCCTGCTCTCACACTGGGCTCTCTCACAGTGGGCAGCTTGTTTCCCTTCTCTGGGAGCTCCTGCTCAGGGCCATCAGCCAGGTCATCCTCTACACCTAAATTAAGTCCCTCCTCATCTGGATCCTCCTTGTTAAGATCCTCCTGCTCAGACTCTTCGGGTTTGGATCGCTTCCTTGTGATCCCCTCATAGGCACTGAGAGCTATCTGAAGGCCCAGCTTTGTGGCCTTCTTTCCTGCACACAGCTTCCTCTCCTTGCAGAGTTTCTGCAGCTCAGCTCTGCTGAGGCTATCCCAATTAAGGATCTCCATCTGCAAGACAAAGAGATAGCAAACTTAAAATTAGAAAAAGACAAAACAGCCAATCAGAAAACTAGGGAGCACTTTTAAATCTCAAATAGGTCTCAGATCACTTATCTGGGATTTTAGTGTAACACAAAATCACTGTATGGCACTACACAAACACAAGTCTTAACCCTCACTGCTGACCTGAATACCAATGTAAGAAATTGGGTTACTGGTTGAGGGGGTGAAACCCTACTCAGCAGCAACCACAATCTTTGTCATAGTGAGGTCACAAGCAAACCCTAATTTAACCTGTGCTCAATCCTCTGGTAGCTTGGCACAGAAATGTCAGGCTTAAATTACAGGCAATGTGTAAAGTATTTATGCAGAAATTCAAATAAAGTGAAATACAACACAAGAAAAAACCCTTTTTTAATAAATAATTTGGGACCAAAACAACAAAAATCCAATCAGTAGAATGGGATGTATGCAATTTTAAAGATTTAAGTAAAAATAGCTGCAAAAATCACAAAGCACCAACTGTGGTTATCTGGTTGACTCTGCCATGTTTAGGAGAGACAGCACATGCACTTTAGCACTGGTTAGCAGTGGTAAAGTGCACAAAGTCCTAAGGCAAAAAAAAGAAGATCAGCAAAAATAGGAGGGGTGAAGCCAATAAGTTTGGGGGTAGGCCACCCTAAGGCTGACTGGTCTAACTACATGATATTTGTTCAAAGCCCTGTGACAAATGAGGCTAAGGGAAAGCTTCTTGAGTTGGGTACGTCTCCTATATGCCGCCGTCATTGGGAGGGTAAGAACAGGTCCGTCATTCTCAGCCACATGGTAAATTCAGGGAGGAACGAGACAGGGGTGCTGCTTTTCCCCTCTATTGTTTGCCTTGTTTATGGAGCCACTGACCTGTTTATTTGGTGAGAGAGCAGATGACTGGGGAAACCAACTGTTGCGCACATCACAAATAAAATCTTGATATATATGGATGATGCCTTACTTTTTCTGGTAGACCTATGCACTGCTCTTGAGGGCGTGATGGAGTTCCTGTCAAGATTTGGGGCCAGGTATTGTACTGCGGACTAATTGGGGTAAGTCCTGTCTGTTCCTAAGATATGCCACACAAGGAGAGCCCCCCAGTAAGCTTTGGCACACGCTTAGTGTGGACACCAGATACTTTCAAATATCTAGGGGTATGGATTTATTGGTCAGACCAGCAACTAATTAGAGGCAACCTGGGTAGAGTGGTGAGCAACATCCGCTCCTCCACTCACTTCTGGAAGGAAATTTCGTTATCTCCAATGGGTAGGTTGGCAATCATGAAGATGCTGATCCTTCCAAGACTGCTCTATTATTTTGTAGCCCTACTGGTGGTCTTGTAGTGTTTCTTTTTCAAACACCTGAATAGTGTTTTCTTTCTCCAATGTTACCAGTGGCGTGAGGGATTTGGGTCTCCTGAGCCTAGAGATGTATTACCTGCCTGCTCAGTTGCTTTGGCCAATAAGAAGGTTTGAGGATCCAGTGGGCTGAGACACATTGGAAGTTGGGAGCTCATTGAGCGGTACTTCTTTGATTGATTGGATGATGGGGGAGTGCTACATTGACAGGGCCACTGCCACACGCACTCATGGTTAGCAGTGGTAAACACAGGCCAATGGAAGAACGTCTCCCTATTCCCGGAACTTCGTCTTTGGGTTCCATCTACGTTTATTGCACTGTCAGGATGCGCGGACAGAAAGTTATGGACAGAAGCTGGAATATGTACAATGGGTAATTTACTGGCCGATTGTACATATATGACTTTCACAAGTATTTCAGATGAGATGAGGATTAGCATTGGGCAATTTCTGGCCCATGTGGTGGTAATAGAAGCCACAACACAAACTTGTCCCACCACCCCAGAGGGCAACACCACATCCGGTTTTCTCACACATCTCCTTTCACTCAGGAGTTCTTGACGCACAGTGACTCTTCTCCATGGTGCATTATCACTGGCCTTTGATGCAGACACATCACGATCCAGGCTGGTCTGGGAGGCTTCAATGGGTAGTGTAATATCTGAGGACACATGGAACAAGATATTGGAGTATGCACAGACTGTTACCCCTAATGCACAATTTAAATTAACGTAGCTCAACTAAACTACATCCACCAGACATACCTCAAAGGATAAATCAGATGTATCAGGAGGCCAGCAACTCATGTCCCAGGTGCATGCAGTCACCAGCACACTTTTACCATATGGTCTTAGAATGCTGTCATATTCAGGCGTTTGGCAGGGGGTGAGGTAGGTACTTGGGAGGTGACAACAACCAACGCAACATTTATTGGGTCAGTTCCACAGGCCTAAGCATGTATGACTAACTTGTGGATTCATGGAACTGTCATTGATAGTTGCTAAAATAAATATAGTGACGTGCTGAAAGGCAAGAGTGGCTGCAGACTTGCACAAATGGCTACATGATGTGGTCAGGGGTGTAGAGCAAAGGTGACCGCCCTTGAGGTTTCCATACGCATGATAAAAGAGTCATTCGATAGATGATGAGTGGGACCCTATTTTTCTTGCACTGGAAGGCAAAACAGATGTGCCACAACCATAACGAGGTTAACCTGATTAGAAGGCTTGAGGCACGCAGTACTACTACCGAATGTGTGCTTGGACTTTCCACCACAGCTGGGGTCTACTAACCCTGATATTCTTCTGCTCTGACGACTCATAGTATCTAATGGCAGCCTGACTGACTATGGGGGAGTGGTTGTTGTAAAGTTCTTAGTTATATGTTCTCTTATAAATCCTAGATGGTACTAATTTACGCACTTTCCTTCTGTGTCGGATATTACCCTGCAGAGATGGCATCCGTTGAGTAGCATTCTTATATGTAAAACGAAATAAAGATCTATTTTCCAAAAAAATATGCAGGTCACAGGTTTGAATCCCAGCAAAGACAATTTGAATATTCAGCCTTCTGAAGTCGATAAATGTGAGGCCCTTAAGTTGCTGTAACAATCGGTATTTCCAGGATGAAACTTTTAACATGTGAACCTGTAATTCCAGAAATTGGCCCGGAATTATGAGTTCACATGTGGAAGTCCGCACAGTAGCACCCAATTCTGCATTCCTTCGAAGTTAATGTGTGATTAACATACAACCCCCTCCCTCTCTTTCACCATCTGCTTGCTGTCTTTTTCACCTCTTTGAGGACTGCTCCACTTGCACCTTCCTGGTCAGCATCGCATGGAGTGAGCATGTTTCCTTTGACCCTTCCTTGATGAGCAAACCTCCAGCACAATGGCGGCTTGATAGTGAGTGAGCCAGAGAGTTTCTGTGATCTTAACGTGTGCTTTGGTGCTGGAACTCACAATTCTTTTGCCCTGAGGGCCAGACTTCTCTCTGTCCCTCTTCATTTGTGATACATGCAGATATATGCAATGCTGAATGTGTATCCCTTTGTCAAGGTTTGCTAGTATTCTTTGGTTGTGAGATATCCAGCGTTCATGTCACCGTAACTCTTAATTCTAAACTGGTGAATTGTGTCCCCTAACTATAATGTGGTATAATGTGTCCCCCGGGGCCTGGGCATTTTTTTTTGTTTTATTAAAAAAAAAAAACGGGAAGGGGGCCACGTGGCCCCCCTTCCCATGTTAGCCTATGGAAGGAAATTCAAGTTACTGGTAAGTACGGTTAAAATTACTTTTCAGGACCAGTACTAGGCTGAAAGATACAGCACTGAGGTCTCTCCTGATAACAGGTGAGTAAATCGGAATTCGTATTTCGGCTGATTTTAGAGGAATATTTGTATGTTTCAAAAATCAACACTTAGAAACTTTTTCAGCAAAAAGCAGGCAATGATATCCTATGGAAGGAAATTCAAGTTACTGGTAAGTACGGTTAAAATTACTTTTCAGGATTAGTACTGGGCTGAAAGATGCAGCACTGAGGTCTCTCCTGATAACAGGTGAGTAAATCAGAATTCGTAGTTCGGCAGATTTTAGAGGAATATTTGCACAATGGTGAAGGGAGGGGCGGGGCCTGAGGTGACATCTGTGCAAACGCGCCCTGTGGCGCGTTTTAGGTTGGGGGATTAAGTCCCCTTGAATCATGAGGGTCCCTAGGGGCCAACTAGCCCACCAGGAACCTCCAGTATGCGCCAGGGGCTGCGTTGCAGAGAGTGTAGAGAGGCCACACCCCTTTTACACCTCTCTGCAACGCAGCTCTGTGGCGCTTTCTGGATGTACCTGTTGGGCTAGTTGGCCCCAGGGACCCTCAGGATTGAAGGGGATTTAATTCCCCATCTTAAAACGCGCCATGGGGCCTGTTTGCACACATGTCACCTCAGGCCCCGCCCTCCCTTCACCACTGTGCAAACGCGCCCCATGGCGCGTTTTAAGTCGGGGGATTAACTCCCTTGAATCCTGAGGGTCCCTGGGGTGCAACTAGCCCACCAGCTACCTCCATTAAGCGCCACAGAGCTGCGTTGCAGAGAGGTGTAAAAGGGGCGTGGCCTCTGTACACCTCTCTGCAAGGCAGCCCCTGGCGCATACTGGAGGTTCCTGGTGGGCTAGTTGGCCCCAGGGACCCCAGTATTCAAGGGGAATTACTTCCCCTTCTTAAAACGCGCCAGGGGCGCGTTTGCAGAGTACTGCAGGGAGGGGGGCGGGGCCTCCGGCACGATGCCGTTTTTTTTTGTTTTTTTTTTTTAATGGGAGGGGGGCTGCGTGGCCCCCCTTCCCTCGGCCACTTTTGGCCCCGGGGACCCCATCCCCCGGGGCCTGGGCATTTTTTTTTGTTTTATTTAAAAAAAAAAAAAAAATGGGAAGGGGCCGCGTGGCCCCCCTTCCCTGGGCCTCTATTGGCCCCGGGGACCCCATCCCCCGGGGCATGCCCTCTTTTAAATAAAAAATATGGGGGGGCTGCGTGGCCCCCTCTTCAGGCCATTTAAGGCCCCGGGGACCCCATCCCCCGGGGCCGGCCTTGCCCTTATTTTTTTTTTTTTTTTATTTGGGGAGGGGGGCTGTGTGGCCCCCCTCCCGGGCCACTTATGGCCCCGGGGACCCCATCCCCCAGGGCCTGGCCTCTGGTTGGGGACTGTGGGGGTCCCCAAACCCCCACAGTCCCGCCGGCTCCCCGTGTCCTACGGGAGCCGGCATTCCTTTCCACATGGGGAGCAGCTAACATGCTGCTCCCCGTGTGGAAAAGCAATTGGTTTGCATTTTGAAAGAGAGAGCAGGTTTCCTGCTCTCTCTTTCAAAATGCAAACTAAGTTTACTATGACAGGACGGGAGCCGCGAGGCTCCCGTCCTGTCATAGCAAACTACAGTGTCCCGGGGGTAGGCACCCCGGGACACTGCAGGAGCCGGCCCTGGGGGGTGGCGGTCCCCAGGGCCATCAAGGGCTCCAGGAGGGGGCCGCACGGCCCCCTCCCTACATTTGAAAGCCCCGGGGAGGTGGTGGTCCCCGGGGCTTGGGAGTCCAAAACGGACCCTCATTTTCAATGTTCTTAGTGCCCCGGGGAGGTGGTGGTCCTCGGGCGTGTGGGGGCTGGAGCCCCCCACACAGGTTTTAAAAATAAATACAAAAAAGCCCCGGGGAGGTGGCGGTCCCCGGGGCTGCGGGAGGGCTCAGAGCCCTCCCGCACCATTAATGATAAAGCCCCGGGGGTGGCAGTCCCCGGGGCTTGAGGGCCCTTGGAGGCCCCCATACATAAAATAAACCCCCCCAGCATGCCCCCGGGACTTGGCCCACCCAGGGGCAAATTAACATCGAAGCGCGGGAGACCGCACTTCGATTTTTCTCGGCAGGATCCACGCTCCTGAGCGCATCCTGCCGATTTTCTTTTTAAAAAAATGCTTTTTTGCCCAGGGGGTCCTTGTGGGACCCCTGAGCAGGCCTAGGGGTTAGGGTGTTTCTACCCTGCCCCCTTTTTGCGCTTTGCGCACTTGTTTCTGTCCCTCGGTTCTACCGAGAGACAAAATGGCTGCCAACACTTCCTGATTTGGAGTGTTGACAGCCAATTAGCATGCAGCTCGTGATCGGGAGGGTACGCGGATCCGACGCGCCCATAGATATATATGTGATTTTAATTGTGAATTTCTCAGGAACTACTGAATGGATTTACACCATTTTAGCAAAAGGCACCAGTCTGAACCAAGGGCTACCTCTTTGCCAAATTTGGGGTAATTCCGTTCAGCAGTTCGGGCTGTAGCTGCGACTAAAGGTTCCTATGGAAAAATGAATGGGGAAAACGCGTTTTGGGACCCCCCTTTTTCTCGGCCCCCGCTTGACGTATCACCCCGAGACTTTCAGGGTAGGAGCGGACCGGAGCGCCCCAACAAGTTGGAAGCTTTCGCGAAGATTCGTCAACCGGCGCCAACGTTATTGCAAATAGAATGTCGCGGATTTCCTATGGATAATAGGTCCTAACTATAACTATCTACTGGCGACCGCCAGTAGATAATATATATATATACACATCGAGGAGAGAGCCTTCTTAAATCTGGCTGAAACAAATGTCGGCCTTGGAACAAGGACCAGGGACTTATCGAAAGATGGGCATGTAACAATTGGTATTTAGGCCTATAATCAAAATAATCGCTACTCCTAAATATAGCAACATATGAATGCAGGTGTGATTGATTTTATTATGTAGAATTTTTATTATTTATTTTTGGACAAGACACTGATTGGGTCTACTTGAATCAGCCGCTGAAGACTGACATCCATAGATTCACCAAAAATAAAAACAGAGGCGCTTTACATAATATTGAGGGTTGAATGGATGGGCACAGGAACATTAACGTGCATGTATCAATCCGATCATTAAATAGTTCTGGCCTGTTTGATCCTTTACTTTCTCATGGTCCCATGCACAAACGTGTTTCCGGTAAGTGGAATTTAGGTCCTCAGAAACTTCAAGATATGGATGTAAGTTCCACATTCTGATTCTTTGCATTAGGATTTCTGCAATTTTATTTTCGTAAAACTTGAAGCGTAATTCCTGCATTTGTAAGCCAAAAGATTTGGATGCTAATGTGTGCTTGTTCAAGAGCTCGCCCTTGCTAATTGCAATGAACAGCCAAAGACTTTGCATAGTCGTAATCGATTTGCTGGCAGATTGTTACCTTGGAATCACACAAATGCAATCATGTGAAACGACCTAAACAGATGAACAACTCAATTTTTAACGTGTAAGAAAAGGTGTTTCTGTAAAAAAAAATATATACTTTCCTTGTGGGGAAAATAAAAATGACTGCAGATGCGTATCTTGAATCATTTCTGCATAAAGAATTTTTCCACACTTGAAATTGCTCCATGTGCAAATTTTGCACATTTTAGTACTGCAGGAAATCTGCAAGTACCACAGATTTTCTGAAGGACTCACAGATTCTTTTTAGGTAATCACTGAAAAGTCGTAAATGTACCCCAAATGTAGGGGTAATTCTACAGGAGCAGACTTCTAACTTTGTGCTTTCTAGGACCAGAGCTTCATCTACACCAGCATTGTAAGTGCCTAATTATTCTAAACTTACTTTCAGGGGTACATTGGAAGGATTTTCTTTTGAAAATACCACCTTTACATTTAGAAAATGTAGCTTTTTGCACTAAATTGCACAGTTGTAAGTACAATTGTCTATATTCACGTATAAGATGCTGACTACTGCTTTCAGCGGATAGCATGCTATCTTTGAAAACAACTTATGCACAATATTTCCACTTGTGTACCATGTTCCCTATGTAACATTACTTTGCAATATTTCTGTATTTTATTTATATGGTATGGGAAAATGAACAAAACATTTCCTACATACTTAAATAAAAAATTAGACTATGAAAACTATTATTTTTAGAATTACTCTAGATAAAAAATGTTAGCATATAAAAAGGCTGCTCGCGATGGTAATTATTAGATGACATTCCAGATTTTCATGAATATAAGACTAATAAAATTTGAAATAGTGTCTGCCAAAGGACATTTTGAAGATTCTTTTGAAATATTACCATAGTAAAAAGGTGAGTAAGGTACAAATGAGCAGACGATGACATAGGAAATAGACAATCATCATAAAATTAAAGGTGCTTAATACTGTCAGCCTAGTAGCCAGCTTGGCCGCAATACCGTTTTGGGTGGAAATATGAGTTTCCACCTCAAAGTTTATTACGCCTTGGCTTCAGCTTGCCGGCTCAGCCTTTCTTGGTTTGAGCACTCTCTCTGTGCCTTACAGAACTCCTACCTGGAGGGCCCACTATTAACTTGTCATCCAGCAAGCTCAGGCATTGTGGCTAGAGAGGCAATATCCTCGCAGTTGAGCTCTGGGACAGCCACCACTGGCACCCCTTCCATAGGTACCGTGGGAGCTTTAGGGCCTGGTTTTCCATGCCCCCTGCCTCTCCCTTTCTTTGCAGATCCCTGGACCATTCTCCAGGCTCTCTTGACTCCCCTCCTGGGCAGCAATGGACCCAGTGGTCACTCAGACTTACCCAGGTGTGAGCTGAGCTCCACTTCCTTCCAGGCATTATGGTCTAAGTTATTCCCTAGCAAACAGTCCACAGGCATGGCAGGGCTCAAAGCTACCTTAAACCCACCTGAGACCCCTCCCACTTGAAGTGAACCAGATCCACTGGGTAGTGGCTCTCTCAGTTGTATGCTGCCACAACCTTTTAAAATGTATTGGGTATCACCTAGTTTTAGGACACCAGATGACACCTTACAGTAGTCATAATCACGCCCATGTTTCTCAGAGCCTCCACCCTCTGCTCATTAATGGTGACCCACTGCCTATACTTGGAAGCATTGGAAGGTATGTGGGATTTAGGTTCCATCTCTCACCCAGGGACATGATGAAAACCTCAGCTGCCCCCCATACTGACTGTGATCATCTCCACCCCAAGCTCTACACTGGCCAAACCCTGGGACTGCACACTACTGGGAGGCTATGTCCTCTTAGGACAATTGGCATCTCCCTTGGTGTGACCATACTAGTAGCACTCATAGCACTTAGGGACACACGCACCAATATTTTTATCTACAAACCTTTATTCTGGTGGCCTATGGAAACTGGGACCCTTTCACCTGTGAACTGGTTTGTGGGCCTTGAGAGAACTCTTTCTTGTTTTTATCTCCCCCTCCTTCTTCTGGTTGGAACATTGACCACCCTTTTGGGAGTCCCCCCCCCCAGATACCTTTATGTGGAGCCTGGTGCTGATCCAGTGGTCCGCCTCGTGATCAAGCTCACTGGGGTCAGTGAGCTTGCTATCCACAAGGTGTTGTTGCAGATCTGTAAACCTATGACTGAACATGTGCTCTCTAACAATCAGATTATACAGCAGTTGGTAATCCTTCTCTTCACTGCCCTTCACCCAACCATCCAGTGCTTTGCAAAAATGGTCCGCGCAATCCATCCAGGTCTGCGGGGGCAGCTTTTGGTTGTCCCTAAACTTCTGCCTATACCTTTTCAGGGTCAGCCCATAGTTCCTAGTTAGGGCCCTCTTCATGAGGGGATGCTTCATCCTGTCCTCTTTCTTTCCCTAGGGCTAACTGGACATCCCTCCTTCATTGGGAATGTGTGTCCTAAGACTAGCCCCCAATCCTCTTCAGGAGCCCAGTTTATCTCTAAGGCAACCTCATAGGCCTCAAAACAGTTGTCTACGTCATTCCCCACAACAAAGGTAGGCGCCCGGTCTTTTGGGATGTGGACCATCTTTTGTACAGTGGACACTGGGGTAATGCTGCCACCATTGCTGCTGGACTCTGAGGCTTGTCTAGCTTTGAGCTCCAGCTCCTTCAGGCATATCTCATGCTCCAGCAGCATTTTATTTTCTACCACAGACCTCTTAGCCTCAGCCTTAGCCTTGCTCTCTTCCACCTCCAGTTTCACAATGTCAATTGCAGCTTCAGCTCCCTTTCTGCATTGCTGTCCTCCCACTCCTCTGGGGACAGGTTCTTTCAAGACACACTGGTTCCTGCTCTCACACTGGGCTCTCTCACAGTGGGCAGCTTGTTTCCCTTCTCTGGGAGCTCCGGCTCAGGGCCATCAGCCAGGTCATCCTCTACACCTAAATTAAGTCCCTCCTCATCTGGATCCTCCTTGTTAAGATCCTCCTGCTCAGACTCTTCGGGTTTGGATCGCTTCCTTGTGATCCCCTCATAGGCACTGAGAGCTATCTGAAGGCCCAGCTTTGTGGCCTTCTTTCCTGCACACAGCTTCCTCTCCTTGCAGAGTTTCTGCAGCTCAGCTCTGCTGAGGCTATCCCAATTAAGGATCTCCATCTGCAAGACAAAGAGATAGCAAACTTAAAATTAGAAAAAGACAAAACAGCCAATCAGAAAACTAGGGAGCACTTTTAAATCTCAAATAGGTCTCAGATCACTTATCTGGGATTTTAGTGTAACACAAAATCACTGTATGGCACTACACAAACACAAGTCTTAACCCTCACTGCTGACCTGAATACCAATGTAAGAATTTGGGTTACTGGTTGAGGGGGTGAAACCCTACTCAGCAGCAACCACAATCTTTGTCATAGTGAGGTCACAAGCAAACCCTAATTTAACCTGTGCTCAATCCTCTGGTAGCTTGGCACAGAAATGTCAGGCTTAAATTACAGGCAATGTGTAAAGTATTTATGCAGAAATTCAAATAAAGTGAAATACAACACAAGAAAAATCCCTTTTTTAATAAATAATTTGGGACCAAAACAACAAAAATCCAATCAGTAGAATGGGATGTATGCAATTTTAAAGATTTAAGTAAAAATAGCTGCAAAAATCACAAAGCACCAACTGTGGTTATCTGGTTGACTCTGCCATGTTTAGGAGAGACAGCACATGCACTTTAGCACTGGTTAGCAGTGGTAAAGTGCACAAAGTCCTAAGGCAAAAAAAAGAAGATCAGCAAAAATAGGAGGGGTGAAGCCAATAAGTTTGGGGGTAGGCCACCATAAGGCTGACTGGTCTAACTACATGATATTTGTTCAAAGCCCTGTGACAAATGAGGCTAAGGGAAAGCTTCTTGAGTTGGGTACGTCTCCTATATGCCGCCGTCATTGGGAGGGTAAGAACAGGTCCGTCATTCTCAGCCACATGGTAAATTCAGGGAGGAACGAGACAGGGGTGCTGCTTTTCCCTCTATTGTTTGCCTTGTTTATGGAGCCACTGACCTGTTTATTTGGTGAGAGAGCAGATGACTGGGGAAACCAACTGTTGCGCACATCACAAATAAAATCTTGATATATATGGATGATGCCTTACTTTTTCTGGTAGACCTATGCACTGCTCTTGAGGGCGTGATGGAGTTCCTGTCAAGATTTGGGGCCAGGTATTGTACTGCGGACTAATTGGGGTAAGTCCTGTCTGTTCCTAAGATATGCCACACAAGGAGAGCCCCCCCAGTAAGCTTTGGCACACGCTTAGTGTGGACACCAGATACTTTCAAATATCTAGGGGTATGGATTTATTGGTCAGACCAGCAACTAATTAGAGGCAACCTGGGTAGAGTGGTGAGCAACATCCGCTCCTCCACTCACTTCTGGAAGGAAATTTCGTTATCTCCAATGGGTAGGTTGGCAATCATGAAGATGCTGATCCTTCCAAGACTGCTCTATTATTTTGTAGCCCTACTGGTGGTCTTGTAGTGTTTCTTTTTCAAACACCTGAATAGTGTTTTCTTTCTCCAATGTTACCAGTGGCGTGAGGGATTTGGGTCTCCTGAGCCTAGAGACGTATTACCTGCCTGCTCAGTTGCTTTGGCCAATAAGAAGGTTTGAGGATCCAGTGGGCTGAGACACATTGGAAGTTGGGAGCTCATTGAGCGGTACTTCTTTGATTGATTGGATGATGGGGGAGTGCTACATTGACAGGGCCACTGCCACACGCACTCATGGTTAGCAGTGGTAAACACAGGCCAATGGAAGAACGTCTCCCTATTCCCGGAACTTCGTCTTTGGGTTCCATCTACGTTTATTGCACTGTCAGGATGCGCGGACAGAAAGTTATGGACAGAAGCTGGAATATGTACAATGGGTAATTTACTGGCCGATTGTACATATATGACTTTCACAAGTATTTTAGATGAGATGAGGATTAGCATTGGGCAATTTCTGGCCCATGTGGTGGTAATAGAAGCCACAACACAAACTTGTCCCACCACCCCAGAGGGCAACACCACATCCGGTTTTCTCACACATCTCCTTTCACTCAGGAGTTCTTGACGCACAGTGACTCTTCTCCATGGTGCATTATCACTGGCCTTTGATGCAGACACATCACGATCCAGGCTGGTCTGGGAGGCTTCAATGGGTAGTGTAATATCTGAGGACACATGGAACAAGATATTGGAGTATGCACAGACTGTTACCCCTAATGCACAATTTAAATTAACGTAGCTCAACTAAACTACATCCACCAGACATACCTCAAAGGATAAATCAGATGTATCAGGAGGCCAGCAACTCATGTCCCAGGTGCATGCAGTCACCAGCACACTTTTACCATATGGTCTTAGAATGCTGTCATATTCAGGCGTTTGGCAGGGGGTGAGGTAGGTACTTGGGAGGTGACAACAACCAACGCAACATTTATTGGGTCAGTTCCACAGGCCTAAGCATGTATGACTAACTTGTGGATTCATGGAACTGTCATTGATAGTTGCTAAAATAAATATAGTGACGTGCTGAAAGGCAAGAGTGGCTGCAGACTTGCACAAATGGCTACAGGATGTGGTCAGGGGTGTAGAGCAAAGGTGACCGCCCTTGAGGTTTCCATACGCATGATAAAAGAGTCATTCGATAGATGATGAGTGGGACCCTATTTTTCTTGCACTGGAAGGCAAAACAGATGTGCCACAACCATAACGAGGTTAACCTGATTAGAAGGCTTGAGGCACGCAGTACTACTACCGAATGTGTGCTTGGACTTTCCACCACAGCTGGGGTCTACTAACCCTGATATTCTTCTGCTCTGACGACTCATAGTATCTAATGGCAGCCTGACTGACTATGGGGGAGTGGTTGTTGTAAAGTTCTTAGTTATATGTTCTCTTATAAATCCTAGATGGTACTAATTTACGCACTTTCCTTCTGTGTCGGATATTACCCTGCAGAGATGGCATCCGTTGAGTAGCATTCTTATATGTAAAACGAAATAAAGATCTATTTTCCAAAAAATATGCAGGTCACAGGTTTGAATCCCAGCAAAGACAATTTGAATATTCAGCCTTCTGAAGTCGATAAATGTGAGGCCCTTAAGTTGCTGTAACAATCGGTATTTCCAGGATGAAACTTTTAACATGTGAACCTGTAATTCCAGAAATTGGCCCGGAATTATGAGTTCACATGTGGAAGTCCGCACAGTAGCACCCAATTCTGCATTCCTTCGAAGTTAATGTGTGATTAACATACAACCCCCTCCCTCTCTTTCACCATCTGCTTGCTGTCTTTTTCACCTCTTTGAGGACTGCTCCACTTGCACCTTCCTGGTCAGCATCGCATGGAGTGAGCATGTTTCCTTTGACCCTTCCTTGATGAGCAAACCTCCAGCACAATGGCGGCTTGATAGTGAGTGAGCCAGAGAGTTTCTGTGATCTTAACGTGTGCTTTGGTGCTGGAACTCACAATTCTTTTGCCCTGAGGGCCAGACTTCTCTCTGTCCCTCTTCATTTGTGATACATGCAGATATATGCAATGCTGAATGTGTATCCCTTTGTCAAGGTTTGCTAGTATTCTTTGGTTGTGAGATATCCAGCGTTCATGTCACCGTAACTCTTAATTCTAAACTGGTGAATTGTGTCCCCTAACTATAAACACAAACATTTAGAAACTTGATTGCATTATGGCAATGCTAGTTTCTTATCTTCCTTACCTCTACTTTGCATAGTAAATATTGTGTGCTTTTCTGTAACTTTCCTCGTGGTCATGATCACTCAGTGATGGTGAACATCATCTTAGTAGTTACCATATTGGTGCTAGGATCGCACACCTCTTTATTCTCTTTTGCAGTATGAACAGCTCAGTTACTGACTTCAGAATGTATATGCCCCGGGAAACCCTAGGGTAGCTGTGCGCCTTATAAAATTAAAATAACATAACATATATTGTGTGTAACAAGAGTGCCCACTGTTGTAAGTGCATTTTTTGCAGGATTTCTTTGTTGCTTATTGAATTGTGGCATTTACATTTTTTGATTACTATTTTGCTGTACCTATACCTGTGTATTTCAGGTGTTATTAAAGGGTTATTCTTTATATAGTACAGAACAACTCTGGTGCTACATTCTATGTTTCTTGCAGCTAAAAAAAACGTGTTGTATTGTATTTAGTGTAAACATTCACACCAGTGTCTCTGAGCTAGACCATGATTGTTCAACCAAACAACTCAAGAGAGACTGGGAAGCTTGGAGGGCTGAATCTCTGTTGCAGATGCAGATTTACTTAAGGTTTGTGTTGGTGCTCGTGCAACACAGAGCAAAAATCCTTATTTTTTGGTGGAAAGCCAGACTTACTAAAAATAGAGTGATCTAGTTTTGCCTCAAATCCTAAAACCAAAGAAAACTGTTGCAAGTATGGCGTCAAGAAGCAGACATCTGACAAGTCTGCTGGTGTCTGGACATAGGAATTTGTGCTGGAGGCTCCCTAGAGGCAGACAATGCAAAGTCCCCTTTATGAATCAGAGTGAGGGTCTATGTAGCCCAGAACCACCAGACTTGGCATGAGTGCTGACAATGATGTCATTGTCAGGTGACTCTTACTAATTCTGATGCTGCACTGGCTTCTGTCCTTCATGCAACACAGTGCTGCCAATCTTCATGCAAGCTTGAGTGAAGTACAGTAGATCTGAGCCCTAGTGTCTTGAATAATAGGGAACACCTGCAACTCACCGCTGACATTGTTATGTTGTCCTTTGCCTTGGTGACTTTAATCATCGGAGAAAAAGCTTGACAGATTTGTTGGTGGAACAACACAAAAAGCTTACTCTTAGTGTGCTCTGCTATTAGGCCACCCTGCATTAAGCAGCTGTATCTGGACTTTCCATACTCTATAATGCCAAATAAAGGGGATGCTGCATCACCCTATCAATCAAGAAGGTATCATAGCAAATTGGCACCCTCATAGTTATATTGTACTGCTTAGCAAGCCCTCATGCATACATTAATTACCCAGAAATTGCAGAGCTAAACAGGCTTTAAAGTAAACTTTTCTTTAAGAAATATTCCTTCCAATTGTATGTGTTTTTATCTAGAAGTAATAACATGTGTATTACCGATAAACATGTTTCATATAAAGAATGGCCACCTCCGCCCTCGTGCATTCTTTAGAAAAATGCGAAGAAATCTGTAGCTGTCTTCTCTTCACAGGTATGCTTTTGCTAACAGTTGTGTACCTCCATTAATTGCTGTCACATTAATCAGGCAATGAAATCTCTCTTCAGCATTATTTAAGCCTCGTATATTAAAAGCTACACAAGTCTGACTATTCATGCATGAGACAGCCTATTCCCTCACAAGCTCTTCCAAATCCCATAGGAACTATCCTCCCAGGCTGTTTCAAATTAAGTCATTAACATGTCACATATGGAAAGCAAAAAACTGTGAACTACACACAAATAAGATAAAACACAATTAAAATATATTTATAGCAGCTCCTGACAAAGCTTATAATGTAATGAGAGGTCACATACCTATCAAACCCATCTGTGCTTCCTACAGTGCATGCAATTTTCATCTTTCTCTGTAAACTGGATGCATGCCACCTTTCTATTAATTACAATTAATAATGTTTTACAGCTTCAAAGTTGGCCAATTAACCATCTAAAAATCGTCCACAGTATCACAAACTTTTGAATCCTACTTGCCATCTATTTCCATAAGTGATCATAGATAACTAACTCATCCAGTGGATGTGCTACTAGTAGTTTTCTTGTTATCAACCATGTAGACTTTGGCTAATCTTGTTTTTGATTAAATTCGGATGACTAGGTTTTGTTTTTAACAGAACTGTCTTACTGTCAAAACCTACACGTGGTCACTCATATTCACTCTCACGTAGGTATACCGCCTGCTCTGGCGCCATCACTGGAGTATGGTCATTCATTCACTTCAGTCTTTTGGTGGTGATCACGTTCTGTGGAATCTTTGGCTGTATGTATCACCTAGACCTGCCCTGCCAGAGCAATCATGACTACAACTCCCAGCGGGCTTTACTGGGATGCTGAAGGCAGAGGCCATTTTGGATCTACCATTATTTAAGGAGACCACGCTCTGCTGCTTACACTCATCCCTTGACTGCCGTAGATAGCAGAGACAGTATGGTGGTTACTCATCTCTTGCATGAGTTATGTGGCTGCCCTGTAAAGGGGCTGGATCTGGATGTGGTCTCCTTTACAAATGGTATTGGTGAATTAACAATTTGCGGTTCTTCAATCTGCCTGAGACACTACCAGTAAGTCATTGTCATTACATATAATGGCATTACCTGATCTTGTGTTTAGCAAACATTACTTTGGATGCAGTGCTGTGTACAGTATCATTACCTTGAGTGTATTGAGTAGGTGAAAAGATGTGCTAACCTGCACACTGTAAGTGCACATATTTGTACTTTGTTGGGGGTAGTAGGTTTTGGGCTATCCAAGAACATCTAGCTGTGCCTAAGAACATTTAGCAGGGATTCTAATGTCATCATTAAGACATTGAAAACATAGAATGCTGCTTTTCTTGTGTCCACAGACAAAAAGGAAGCTCCAGATTAAAATTATGTAGATTGGAAAACCGAATCTATCAGATAAGGCCATTAAACAAAATAGATAACAAAACAATTCATTAAAAAAAATATATATTTTTATTGAAAATGTTTCCATTAATTCCACAAGAGGAGAACACAGTAATACCAAAAACCGCAGTTCATTTCAACGATCCGTTGATACTATAATTTAGAATAACATTAACATAGTTACATGATACCATATTTATCAATGCAGATAGCAATATTTAAAGGGAATGGCTCAGAGCGTAAAGTGCAAATAGTGCTTCAAGTGTAGGACAGGGTAAAACACATTTGTGCGTATTGCTGTAGGCCAGTCCGTTCCCATAACCTCTTAATACAGCAGCTAGACATAAAGAATTCCATAATTCCATAATGCCATATACCTCAATCACATCTCAGGGGGAAGGGAGAAACCCAGAGGGTAAAACTAAAGTGCAGATAGTGCTTCACATTATCAGCAAATATATAGAGATTTCATACATATTCAATTAAAACAGCTTCTAAAGAAGAACTTGCCAAAAGGCCTACTCATTCCCCATGTGCCGGCAGGCGTGTCCCAGCCCATGTCTAGAAAGGGGCTCAGATCTGCTTTCCCCTTTTCCTAGCTTTCCTACCTTTTTGGATATCCAAATTATTTTCTAAGTTGTACATCGACAACAGTCGAGCTAAGCATTAATGGAACATGGATGACGCCATGTTGAAGCTATAATAATACGTACAAACAGCCATAGCTATAAAGACAAAAAACTGTCCTCACCTAGTGACCATATCATTATGTGTGCCCAGTAGTATTAGATGGGGGGTGGGTCATAGTGATGTCCAGGGACAGTGCAGTATCCATGAACTTGGCTATCTCTTGTTTCAAGAATTCCAATGCCTGGCAAGAGCTGAACATATGCACCAGGTCTGCTTCCTGGTTTTGACAATGGGGACAGCAAATACCTGCATTACCTCCCCATTGAGCAATTTTTGCCAGTGTATAATATAGGTAAAAAAGTGTTTTAAAATGTTGCGCCTGCAATCCTGCAGACAACAATAAAGTGCTACCTAACTCCAAAGATTCATAAAAACAACAATCTATAGTGTCTGGCTTCTTGTACCATTTGCCGACGTGTTTTTCCAAATCATACGCATGCCAGAACTCAGGTATTCATTAATTTGGCTAATTGTACACCTGTCATCATTACCCACGACCTCCATCAAGGTCAGTTTGGCATATCCACTAGGACCCCTTCCCATTTTTTGAAGAAAGTTGCGAATCTGAAGGTATTTAAAGAATTCACTCTTATCTAACCCATAGTCCTGCTGTAATTCTTCAAATGATGCTATTGTATCTTGCATATAGACATCTCCTGGTATCTTATGCCCCCTGGCCTCCTGTTCTGAGACAGCAAGAATCCTAGAACAGGGAGGGAAGACATTGAGATCCCGGTATTAGGGTGTAGTAGCTAAATTTCACTATTCCAATTATTTTCCTCATTATTGTCCATATCTTCAAAGCTGGGCGGAGAGTCTTGAACTTAACCTTCTTGAAATAGCTTGGGTCAACCATCTAAGGAAACCACGTTTAGCTCTTCCCCTATAAGTAATTCATATTTGGGAGGAATGCTCTCTCCAGCTCTACAGTTATCCTCATTCTCCTCAATGAGGGATCTCATATATTGTAGACAGCAGCCCACTGATAAAACTTTAAATTGGAATCGGCCCAGCCTCTTCTTTCTCTAGTTAACATCAGAAATTTGAGAGACCTTCTGGCTTTAGCATATGACCAGATAAAGCTGCTAGCCATATCATCCATCATTTTAAATCATCAGTTTTCAAATTCAAGTAGGATTGCCCTGAAGAGTTACAACACATTGGGTAAGAATAGCGTCTTAACACCATTGCAGCGGCTGATAATGGACATATGTAGATTATCCATCTTCCGTAAATCTCTTTTCGCTTTATGAAGTAATGTAGCTAAATTATATTCAACAATCTGATCTGAATCTGATGTAATACTAACTCCCAAGTAAACTGTTTCTCCCACAGTACAAACATCAGCAGTTTCTACGTTTTTATTGGCTGCCATCTGAGTCTTATACTGGTTTAGTGAATAACCAGACAATTTCCCAAAGTCTGAGGCTTCTTTTCCTACCTCCCGCATTGATGCCCCTGGGAAAGATGTCATGGCTGCAATATCCTCGGTATACACCAAGATCTTAGTGCTCTTGCCGTGAAAGTGCATAGGCTTGATTAAAGCATTGGATTCCAGCCTCCTAATCAGAGGATAAATGTAAAGGTCAAACAATACAGGTGAGCAGAGGCACCCCTGTCTTGTTCCTCTCGTAATCTTGATAATATCAGATTGCCCCCCATTTTTTGGAGCTGGGCCTTAGGATTTTGGTAGACAGATTGAATCACCCCAAAGTAGCCCTGCCCTATTCCATACCATTTCATAACTGCCCAAAGATAATCCCAAGCAACCCTGTCAAACACTTTCTCTGTGTCTAACAGGGCCAGAATCATAGGATTCTCTGAGATTGCTTCTGTATCAAACAGCGTTATAATGCGGCGGACATGATCCATAGTCCACCACCCCAGTATAAAGCTCTGTTGCAGAGGAAAAACCAGCTTAGCAATAATTTGGCATATCCTTGTTGCTAAGGCTTTAGAATATAGCTTGGTGTCACTATTGATTAATGTGACAGGTCTGTATGACCCGGGGTCTTTCGGGGGCTTCCCTTTTTTGAGAAACACCACTATGTTAGTCATAGCCGAAGACTCAGGTATCTGTTGTCCTTTTTGTTCCTTGAGGATTAACGTGACCAAATCGGCACATGCAGCTGAGAAGAATGCTTTATAAAATTCTAATGGGATTTTATCAACCCCGACAACCTTGCCGAAAGGGGCAACTAAAAAATCCCGATCTTCACGGCTAATTTTATTTCCATAAATTAGTTCAAGATATTTCTTGATATCATTACCATCCTTGACCCCTTGGCATGCTACAATACTTCGTAGAAGTCTCAGAACACCTCACAAATTCTACCGGGGCCGGTGAGGAAGTGGCCCCCTCTATCCATATTTTCAGTGATCTCCCCATATGTTACTTTCTGCCTGTTACGCACTGCTAGCAAGTGACCCACACGCTCACTATATTTGTAGCACTCCTTGTTACGGGACAATCACTTTTCCGCAGCTTTATTTGAGATGCTATTAATGGCCGATTCTGCTAGGGCAAAGTTTTGCTGGACCACCACTAGGTCGTCTCCTCCTGAGGCAGCAATGATAAGTTGAGCCTCAGCATCAGCTAGTTCCCCATACAGTCTTTTCAACATCTGAGGTTGTATATTCTGGCAATTCAGGCTAAAACTAATTGTCTCCCCTCTGATGCCTGCCTCAAAGGCATCACAAACTATCCCAGGTGGAGCGCTGCCCCTTTTACAGACTAGAAACTCAGGAATCCAGTTATTCATATGGGCAATATATTTCACATCAAAGAGTAAGACTCTTTCGAATGACCAGGCCTGCACTGATGCTACACCGCTTCTATTCAGTATTTTAATGACCAAGGGATTATGGTCTCACATGACTCATTGGTTTTTCTCAGTTAGTATCCTGTGGACCAAGCTGAGGGATACAAAAAAAAGTCCAAGCAGACATGTTTCCTGAGGGGGCCGAAAAATGTGTATCTGGGATCTGCTGCCTTAGCTTTATGCCAGACATCCACATACGTGCGATTGCTCTTAAGATGCTGTAACGCCTGAAAAACTCTAGGCTTTTGGCCTGAATAGCAATTATCCATCAAATCAAGTAGCCCAACGGACAAGTTGATGTTCAGATCCCTGCACATTATGATTGGCAGGGGCCATAAAGCCAATTAGTTATTCAAAAAAACAAATAATGCGGGAACATCTGAATTTTATCCATAAACAGAACAAAGTGCAGTTGTACTCCCTGCAAACTGGCATTCAGCAATCACCCATCTGCCATACTTTCAGATGAGCATCATTTAAATCTGAAAATATTTCTGCGAACTAATATAGCCACCCCTCGAGTATTTGTGCTCTGTGTCGTGCATTCTCCTAACATAAAACCAAAAGATTCAAGCGTTTTTTTCCCTTGATCCCTCTATCTGCGTTTCTTGCATGCATAAGATATCCGCTCGGAGAACTTTGAGGCCTTCAGAGATGTTTCATCATTTTACAAATGTTAACAGAGGCAATTTGTAACTTAGTTGCATAGACCATATAGGTACTCTAAGTTATGTAGCAGCGTCTACAAAATTAATTTACCCTACATCAAAACCAACCCTACCTGTAACCTAAAAAATACCAACTACGATTGTTTAACTTTCCTTCCTTCCTTTCCTTCATCTTGAGTGGTGCACCTAATCACCCCAACACCCCCACAGGGACCCCCTCTAAAATACCATCCCAGTTCTGACTCTACCTCTACCCCCACCCATCTTTCTTCCATCCACCCATCCCCCTTGTCCCCACCCCCTCAGCCTATATCATGAAGCAATCAGTTCACTGCTAGCCTGAATGATGGCTCCCATGCTCAATCTCATCTCCAGTTCCCCGACTCAGATACCAACCCTTTTTAAACCTTGAAAAACTGTGAGACGTAGATAAAAAGAGAATATTGCTTTGAACCCCATACTTCACATATAGGTAAATCTATCTCTGTCCAATATTACTCAATTAGACCAAAAGAGAAGAAAAAACAGAGAGCCCCACAATTTCATACATAGCAAGCAGTGTTGAGAAAACTCAACTGTCGGATATTACAAATCAGGACCCGCCTGAAAGTTCACACATATATTCTTTACCCTTAATCTCTGTGGTAAACACCCAGGTTTTGTTATTAAAAACCCATCAAATATGCCCACTTTTCTATTGCCTGACATGGCTTAGTGAGCAATCTTAGTCTCCATCTCCTCTTGACAGTTACATGGCAAAAGTCTGGTCTTACAAAAAAAGAGTGACCCTCAAAATTTCATTTAACGTCAGGCCGGGCATTCTCAAAGCTGACTTGCTGGAGCAAAAAGTTCCCAAAGTATACAATGATTGCCCTAGGCCTACTTATACTCTCAGCTTGTGAGGATCTTGGCTTCTTCATCATTAGGGGAAATCAATGTGCTCTCTTGATTTCATGATCCCAGTTCCTGGAAGTTACCTCAGGAAAAGTCCCCCTGAGCAGGTTTA
Source organism: Calotriton arnoldi (assembly GCA_963921515.1). Lineage (NCBI taxonomy): Eukaryota > Metazoa > Chordata > Amphibia > Caudata > Salamandridae > Calotriton > Calotriton arnoldi. The sequence continues at coordinate 137,013 of CAWUFW010012815.1, forward strand.
CAATGAAAGTCCTAACATCATTGCATTTGACTCCTTTCTCTAGATCAAGAAATCACAAGTTATTACGTCTCTGCTTTTTCTCAAAGTCATTGAGTTTCCATTGTATATCTGAGATTTGAGACCCTTGAGTGTCTGATTGGTTCTTCAGCAACCCCACATCGGCCTCTATTATTGCAGCACAGTTTTCTGAAAAAGCTATCCCCTCTCCAATCTCGACATAGGTTTTAGTAATTTTCCTTATTGCTCCCTGTAGCTTCTTAGTAGCCAACCTAGCCTTGTGGCCATCAGAGTGAGTCTCCTCCTGATACTGTTTAATGGAGCTATATATTAACTTTAAGGATGGCTCCTCTGCCTAGTCCATAGTAACCAGAAGCTCTCCACACCCTAGGGGAGCCTAGCGTTAGACCTCTGGCTCCTTGTACACCTGCTGTGTTGCAGAGTAATCCCATTTTAGTACAGAGGCTGACAGGTTCTAATTTACCTTTGCGGACTTTTGAGTTTGGCTTTGGTATTTTGACTTTCTATATTGCTGTGCTTGCCTAATCATAGTGCCCGGCATATCTGGTGATCTGCTTAAGATGATACCTGAGGCTGACAAACAACTTTCCTCTTCCCACTCCCCTGGACTGGAGGTGTCGGAACCATCAGTGAGTGAAAAGAATTTATCTCCAAATTCCAGAGAGTTATCAAGGGCTTTTTGCATGTTGGCCCCATCTACGAAAGCCTTTGTGTCCTTACTGTGTATTTTGTCTAATATGAGGCCTTCCCTTGCCTCTCTTGCTTCATTCACCCCTGTCAGACTAAGCAAAGGAGGTTCCATCATCCCAGAAGACTGCAAAACTATATTTTCGGGCTTCCCTGCTAGATCTAGGTAATTCCAATTGCGGTGCCCCACATAGGCAACTAAGCCTATGCCTGTTGCATTACTGTCCGGGGGTCCAATAGGTGGGACTGGAGTCAATGAAGCACCAGAGGGAATCACCACCTTAGCCGCCATTCCCTTCAATTGGGAAGCTTGTGTCGCAGATGAATCAAAAGCAGCCTCCACATAACTATCCTTTTCCAAAAGAAAGTCCTCCCCTGTCTGAGCATGCCCGGACCCATCACTGACCTGGGGATTAGGCTTCACTGTCATGCTGCTGGATTGCCACAAGACCTCGTTTTCCTGAGTGCAGCCTACTCCTCCTCCTGGGGAGGCAGTTCCTGGTTTATCAAACCGGTCCAGTCCTGATTCTGCTTCTGCGGTAAGCCCTCCACTTCAGATCATATTAGCGTTGTCGGACACTCTGTCATAGTCCACCTGCCCGGATGAGGCGTCTGAGGGCTGTTCCCCCAGAGCCTGCGCCACAGTTACCGTGGATGAGAAGAACTCTGCTATTGGGTGTTGTGGTCCATGGGTCAGTTCACCATTATCTGTGCTTTTCCTCTCATCCCCTGGCTGGGTCTCGGTGCTTTTAGTACCTTTGGATCCCGGTTTCTTTTCCCCCTTTGTTCCTTCATACCGCTCTGATCCTGTTTGGGATGGGGCAGACCAGAGGAGTTCGGTGCCACCTGTGAAGTCTCCACCATTCGGTCCTGGGTCAGCCATGCACTTTTGGTGGCATGTCTCTCCCTGGGAGGCTTGCGCCGGAAGCCACCCAGATTTCAGCAGACTTTAGTGCACAATGAGCTTGCCATACTTCATTCTTGCGGCCTGCCAAACCACTCGAGCTACCATTGCCGTAATTGCCGCTCTATCCTCATGCAAGCGGCATGTCTGTGTCCTCGCTTGTAACCGCGTTTCTGGACACCAGCCACAGCACCTACACATAATGCAGAGTTCCTTTGTGCTCTGCCTTACAAATCACACCGTCTGTTTGTAACTGGAGAGAAGTGGAGCCATACGTGGCCGCTTACATGGGTGCCATCTTGCTTTTTCTAGGATAACAATACAATTCAAGTAATGTGACACTCATAACAACTGGTTGTTGCACAGGAAGGTCAAGGGGTGAGCAATGTAGCACTGTTTAAATTAATAAGTATTAACTTGTCCTTTACTCATGCAGTCTTTTCCGTCGCCCTTTCAGAATTCTGTACAATCAAATATACCACTAAATGGTAAAGACAGTCTATTTATTTATGCTATTTTTGAGCATCATATTAATTAACATTGGATTCAGGGTTGTCGACATCGCTTTCTATGTCTACCTACATACAGCATCCTCCCTAAAATGTTCCACTTCATTTTTTGCCATTCTGAACCTCTAGGTTTATCACAAGACATTGCTGTAATGTCGTGTGATCATGTGCAATAGGACCTTTGTGGCCCTCGGCTGACTCCTTAGAAACTTACGTAATCAGTTGGGAGATCTTTGACTGTGTCTGAGTGGGGTCAATACAGTTTATGACATAGTTCGTTCAGTTACTGGTTGCATGCCGAAGAATAAAGACATGTGTTACAGAGCTCGGTATGTAGTGTGATAATTTGCGTGCTCCAGAGCCGGGAAGGACACAACAACTGGTGACGAGTAGGGGATATGTGCCCGAAGGAGCAAGACTGCTCTCCCTGAGAGTTTACTGAGGTCCAGCAAACTACTTGTGCATGCCACATTTGCCACAAGAAGCAATTTACGGTTGACATATGTGGAGTTAAAGCACCGCTTGTGTTCGTACAAGGCCCACAAAGAAGGTGAAGGCCCTACAGAGGAGCACAATCAGAAAGCCCGCTTACTAGTGAGGCCTAAAGAAGAGATACTGCGAAACAGAGTAAAAAAGAGCCATCATCCATACAAAGAAGAAACGCTGAAGGAAGCAACACCCAGGTACAAAGAAGCACTAAAGGCAGTGACAGCCAAGTGTAAGAAAGTGCTAATGGCAGAGAAGACCAGGTGCAAAGAAACGCTAAAGGCAACAACAACCAGGTATGATGCACAAAGTTGAAAGCGGTGATGAACAAGTGCAAGAGACAAAAATGTTACTCACCATCAAGAAAGAAGATGTGCCGTACGACATAAGCCTGGTTTCGATGACCCAGATGTAAGCACACAGCTGATGCTTACAGAAGGTGCAGGTCCAAGTGAGCAGCGACCATCATCGGGACAGCATATACTCTCAATGTCAGTAAGTCCCAACACAAGTTATAATTCTTGCTGTGTTTTTGAAACCACCAACAACATTCAATACCGTCAAAAAACTGAATATTGTTGCCAGATGCACTGCATAGTTCTAAACGTCCGATGACTTCATAGATGCTCTAGAAGAAGTAGATGACAAAAAGATCATCAAATACTTAAAGAATCTTGCAGGTGATGGAGTGAAAGAAGTGACAAAGAAAATATCACAAGCTGATGAAGTCTTGTACCGTCAAATCAAAGCAATGTCGGAAGCCAAGTTCAATCCAATGCCGAATGTCGGCTATGAAAGGTACATTTTCAACCAGGCAAGCCAACAAGCTGGTGAAATGATGGATGAGTTTGTCAAAAGACTTAATACCCTCATCAAGCACTGAAAGTTCAGTAAATTCAATGACGAAGAAGCAATGAGTCTCAGAGTCATTGATGGTTGCCTCTCTCCATTTCATTCAGACAATGCATGCTGAGAGAGACTCTCAGTCTAGAAAAGGTACTCATGGCTGCAAGAGGAAAGGAACATGCAGATCGACAGGCTGCTGATATGGAAGCTGGAAGAGTCCACAATGAATCAATGCTGATAATGATAAGTAAGCAGAAACACAAAGTGGAGGCCCATAAGACGATGTCTCTGAAGAAAAAGAAATTGTGTTTCCGATGTGGATTCTCATTTCTACATGAAGGTAAATGTCCTGCTAGTGGACAGATGTGCAAAGGCTATGGGAAAGAAAACCATTTCCTAACGGTCTGCAAAGCGAAAGAGAAAGTATGTGTGTCATGGTGAGAAGAGAAAATGGGCACCAGAAAGTTCCAGAGGCCTTCTAGCCACGCCGACAAGGCCAAACAGCAACATCAATTGAGGCAACTACAGACAAATCTAAGCCAATCATCATAAAATTCATCTTCCAAAGGCTCTTTAACATCATCATAGAGCGACAGTGAAGAAGATGGATGTGCAATGGTGATGTCGACCGCAGAACAATGTGCACATGTAGGATTGGCTGCTTGCAAAGAACACAAGTCAAAGAGAGATCCCCATATGAAGCTACCAAGCTCATTTGGAAATTGCCCCAACATCACACTAAAGGTGAATGGCTGCCCTACAACCTTTAATATAGACAGTGGTGCATCTATCAATATCATGCTGGGAGACAAATACAACAAACTCTCCGATGCCATGTTTAAAGCCATCGAAAACAAAGATGTACACATGGGCTGCTTCTACACCATTGCAAAGTTAGGGGTTATTCGTAGCGACCACGAGGCATAACGAAACGACAGTACAAGCACCAATTCATGTCCTCCAAGGTACTTCGTCGAGTGTATGTCTACTCAGTTTCAGCACTGCTGTTGTCATGGGACTGATATCCATCAACTACAACCTCAATGCACATTCTGAAATAGTAAGTCAATTCCCTTCGTTCTTTCATGGACTAGGGAAACACAAGACAATGAAGGTGCAACTTCACATTAATGAGGATATTCGTCCTGTTGCTCAGCGACACTGTCGGATTGCTTTTCATTTACAGGAGGCCCTTTAGAAAGGCCTAGAAACTCTATTTAAGCATGACATCATCGAGCTCTTTACTGATCCGATGCCATAGGTTTCGCCCATAGTCGTAATGTCAAAAAAGGATAGTGGAGGTGCAGTGCGCATTTGTTTTGATATGCGTAAGGCCCACAAAGCAATCAGGAGAGAAAGACATCCAGGTTCACACATAGTGGACATGATTACACAGCTGAACGATGCCTAAGTCTTCTCCCGTCTCTATTTGAACAAAGGATACCATCAACTCGAGCTGGAAGAGAACTGTAGGTATATTACTTCTTGCTCAACTCATGTTGGTTTGTTCAGATACAAACGAGTCAGCTTTGGTGTGTCGTCGGCTGCAGAAATCTTTCAGGATGTCATTCGCCGAGTAATTCAACCTGTCATCAGTGGCGGCTCGCCTAGGGGGTGCTGCTGGGCAGTGAGGCGGGCGGGGAGGGGGGGTAGTAAACTCGGACATACGATGGAACGGAGGAACGTAATAATTACTTTCCTCCGTTCCGTCGTATGTCCGAGTTTACTACCACCCCCACCCAGCCCCTCCCCCACCGCCCCTCAGCACGCCCTATGCGAGCCGCCACTGCTTGTCATACATGCTTTTATCTACAGTGATGATATATTAGTGTTTGGGACCACACGAAAGGAGCATGACAAAGCTCTTACACAAGTATGCCATCTGCTCGCTGATGCAGGTCTCAACTTAAATTCAGAAAAGTGTTTTCCTTGAAGGGGGAATGACTCCTGACCCTAAAAAAAGTACAGGTATTGTCATCCACTTTTCCCCCTCAAGATGTAGCCATGCTGAGGTCCTTCTTAGCCATGGCCAGCTATTGCTCCAGATATATTAGTAACCTTGCTACAGTGAGTGCCCAATTAAGAGATTTGACAAAGAAGAATATTACCTTCCGTTGGTCCTCTGAATGTGATTGAAGTTTCAAGAAAATCAAACACGCAATTGGAAATGCAACTGAAATGGCTTATTTTCATCCAAAGTTACTTACTGAGATCATAGCAGGTGCAAACCCAGTGGGGTTGGGTGTGATCCTTTCTCAACACAGTGGACATCCAAATGCTCAGAGAAGCTTTGTGGCCTATGCTAGCAGATTTCTATCTCAGACTGAACGTGCCTATTCTCAGCCAGGGAAAGAGAGCCCAGCTGTAGTGTGGGCTTGTGAACATTTTCATGTGTTTCTGTACGGAAAGCATTTCACCCTTGCCACTGACCACCAAGCGTTGCTCACCATTTTCGTAAATCCTAAAGCCAAGATGCCCCCTTAAATCGAGAGGTGGGGGTTGTGATTGCAAGAGTATGATTACACTATTGAGCATAAGCTGAGGAAGGATCAAAACCCTGCAGACTACTTCTCATGAGTGCCATTACAGCATCACAGTGCAACGCCTAAAGCAGCTGAAGAGTACATCAATTTCATAGTGAAGTCTAGCACCCCAGTAGCTCTATCCATTGAGCAGATCATTGCTGCTGCCAACACAGACAGAGACATACTCACACTCACGGATATCATTGCAACACAGTCATGGAGAAAACATACTCAAACTCTCACAGATGACGTTGAATATCAAAAATTCTAAAATGTGCAGGAAGAACTTTCCATCATTCAAGAAGGTATTATACAAAGAAGTTCATGAATTGTCATACATGAGAGTTTGAGGCAACAAGTCATTGAACTGGCATACAAAGAACATTGTGGCATTGTAGCCACCAAGAGAGCGCTCAGAGACTGAGTGTGGATTCCTCGCCTTGATGAACGAGTCGAGAAGGAACTGAAAGCATGTCATCTGTGTAACTGCTTATCTCCCAAGTATCCATTAAACATGTCTGACTTTCCTAAACAAGATTGAGAAAAAATTGCAATTGATTTCTTTGGACCCTTAAAGAATGGACATCAACTCATGGTAGTTATTGATGAGTAATCACGTTTTCTCTTTGTGGAAGATTATTCATCGACCACCCATGACAAAGTCATCGAGAGGCTGGATGATATTTTTGCAGCGTGGGGTGTTCCCTACATTCTTAAATTTTATAATGGTATACCCTTCAATAGCAGAGCGTTTAAGGACTTTCTTAGTCACTTGAACATCAAGAATCAGAAAAGTATGCCTCTCTGACCACAGGTAAATGCTATTGTTCAATGATTTATAAGCACCCTGAAGAAAGTGGTTCAGCTCACAGAGCTTGAAGGAATTGATTTTAGGCCAGCCTTATGTCCAGCCCTTCGTGCCTATCGGTCAACTCCCCATTCTACATCAGCTGAAAGCACTGCCACCTTGCTGTTTGGGAGAGCAATTGGGACAAAGCTACCACAATGGACCATGAGCTGAGTAATAGACACTGATGAGATTCATGTCATGGACCCTTCTCGCAAATGCAAGGAAGGCTTATGCAGATAAGCACTGAGGTGCTCAGGACACTGTTTTTAAAGGAGACCGGGTCCTAGTCAAAAACAAATTGAAACGCAAGACTGACACTGCATTTGATGCTGATCCATTGAGAGTCATGACAATTAAAGGACATATGGTGACCGCTCAACATCCCGGAAAGTCCATTACAAGAGGCCTGTCACATTTCAAGCATCTGCCTCGATGTTCATCGGCTCCAGACATCACGAGTGAGATACGTCCACCTGAGTGCCCAAGTCAAGCATCTGAGTCTATATCTTTGATTGCAGATTACAGTGCAACTCCTTCACCTCGTATGACTCGATCTGGAAGATTGGTGCGAGCACCTCGATGACTCATCGAGGAACTCTAATGTATGTATGTTGTCCGTACCTTTAATTTAGCAAAGAGGGAGATGTATTGTCATGTGATCATCTGCGGTAGGACCCTTGTGGTCCTCTGTGGACTTACAAAGTTAAGCAATCAGCTAGGAGGTATGTGGATGTGTCTGGAAATGGTCAATAAGGGCGGGCAGAGCTGAGGTAGTGCCTCTGCGCGGAGTTCCACGGAGTTTGAAAAAAACTCAGTGGAACTCCGCTTTGCTCCCTCCCCCCTCCCAAATTAATTAAAAATTAAAAAAGAAGGCACTTACCTGCGTGGCTGCCTCCTTCTCTGCCTGGCCGCTCTCCTCCCTGTCTTTCTTCTACAAAAAAACTCCTACGTCGTACGTCTTGCGCATGCGCACGCGCAAGACGTGCAATGTAGGGTTTTTTCATAGAAATATTTCCCTCACATGATCTGTGTTGCTCCGGGAGTGGGGGGAGTTCAATCTCTGACCTTCAGCCAGTGGTGGCTCCTCCGCTATTGCCGAGGAGCACTGCTTCACTGCTTTTAAGCAGTGTAACTAAAACTAAAATAAAAATAAAATAATAACAACTAAGTTATTATCATTTTATTTTTTCCTTGTTGCGGCAGCTTTGCAGGCATGGCGGGGCTGCTCTGCTGACAGAGCAGGGGAGAGGAGGAGTGGTTTGCACTTGAATGTTCTTTATACACGAAGAGGAGTGAGAAGTATATGGTAAGGGTATACCCTCGGCTTCCCTATTTTACTATGCAATAAACACAAGGAGAGGGGAGACCCAGTTATATGTGACAGTGTATTTCTTGCCTGTATCCGAGACAAGTGAGCGTAATACACACAGGTATATCAGTGCTTATATGGTCATATCACCCAGGGATGCCTTGGTGCACATGACCTTGCACCACAACATCCTGCACTCTGCTGAAGCATATCACCCTGTGCCATCTGTTAAAGATGATTATTTACAGCTGGCATGTGTGCATTGATGCCTGTACATTTGTTGGATTGTGTGCATGGTTAGCTGTATCAATATTACACTTTGTGAAATTAGCGCCTCTGGGAGTGTTTGTCGTTGTGTTGCATGCATGCCTTATGTGTACATGTGCGCAATATGTTTGGTGCCTCTAAGTGTATGTACTATTCAAGAGCCAAATGTACTGGCTTTGTCAATGACTGTGTAGCATTCAAGAAAACATTTACTTGTCACTGATCCTGTTTTGTAATGTCAAAATGTTATAGCAACATAAAAATTTACTTTTGCACATCATTTAAATGCCATGCTTTATTGACAGCTGGTGCAAGAGGATTTTAGGGCACCTATTGCCTCTCTTTGGTACCAGCTAATTCATAACGTAGGTGGACAGAATCTGTTAGTAAACACAATACTTTCTCATTCCTTTCCATACTTTCTTCCCTCTCTACACACTGCATGGTTTTGTTCCCTATTCAGGGCTCTGATCCCACATTCCACTGATCTGTTACTTCAAATATATGTGCAAGTTTTGATTTTGATTTTCCAGGTAGACCGCTATTACTCTAAAGATGAGCAATATGGTTCGGACAATGCAATATTCTCAGTAGGTTTAGAAGCACTGGGTTTATGGTTTTGAATATTCTGTAAGGTGGGGGTCTTTCCTCATTACTTGCTGCTAATTATCAGGGTTCCAATTAATCGGAAGAGTGGAGGATAGAATAAGATTCTCATTGATTTAGAAGGCATCGCTAAAGTTTTGTTGAAAAGGAAATCAATGTTACGGTCCAAACTTTTCCCTCTAGATGTTATTTTCCTTTCTTTGTAAATGTCTCAATTTAGCCTTCAAATTGAAAATTTTGAATTGAGAACCAAGGCAGCAAGCAAGCTTATTTTGGTCAGAGATACACAAAGAAAACCTTCAATAAATACACTTTATTGTTTCTCCTTCTTAATTAATTCCTGACATTGTTTAATTCTTTTATGGAAATAGGTCAAAGAAATAACATTTCAATTTAATCGTTTTTATCATTCGCACTCTTATTACTGGATCAGAATCTACACATTTATACCCGACTAACCAATATGTGTTTCATGTCACATCTCTGTTGATTCCTCAGGGCAGTAATTAAGTAATTCTCCAGCAATTCAATAATGAGATGTAATTTTAAAACTAGAAAACACATGGAAAATATTACTGCAAACGAAAAGCTTCTGTATCAAAAAGCTCACAATTTCTATAATACAAGTAATAGAGCTATCAACATATATCTTAATATTACTAATTCCTTATCAGGTCTGGCATTTTGCCATATAACTCATAACATGCCTTTGACTGTCATTAGATCCATACACCAATACCCCTCAGCTCCTCAAAACACAATTTTGCGTACCATGGAATAACCAATTACTAGGAGAGTTACTTTACTCGAATCTTTACATTAATCCCAACTGTTATTTCCTAAAGTGTTCACTCTTTTCAAATGAAAGTACTCTGAGTATTTCACCACTGTCAGTCAAATATCGGATAACATTATACTTAGTTTAGTAGATATTTAATATAGTTGTGTCTAATTAGAAGTAGCATTTACTTGCTTCCCAAAGTTCACATACACATGTGTTTAATGGCACCAATCAGGTTCTTTTGGTGCCACCCTTAGTCACTGCAGTGTGTATCATTTCTGTTCTATAATTGTATCACACATAAGGTATTTATTAAAACTAAAGAAGTAAGCCTCATACTTAGGAAATAGTATTCAAAGAGAAATGGTAATTAGCTCAATCTCATCTGCAACAAGGGCAAATTAGCCTGCAATGTGTACAACGAGTTATCCTGTGCTCCTTAACGTGGCAGTTCTTAGATACTGTCACTAATTAAGTGTCTACTATTTAATGATAATGCCACTTGGGTGTTTGAACAAAATATCGATTTTTTTATAAAGGGAGACAGATATATCAGAAAAACAATATCTTGATACAAAAATATCGCGAAGCAGAAATAACGCCAAAAATATAAATTTTTTCAGGTAAGCAATACCGTTGGTAAGAATATCATTGTTGTTAATATCGTTTTCAATAATATAGCTGTAAACAATATAATATTTTAATTATCTTAATGTGTTTTAGTTCATGTATTCATTTTATCTGTTATTGTTTGTATAATTGTTAATAATAGTTTAAATATTGTTTGTAATTTTAAGTGATTTATCATTTTAATCTAATTGTTAATAGTCATCATCATCATCAACAAAACCTTTATTCTGTTAAAAATTAACCATAAAAGCAAAACACAAATAAATAAAAGATACAGTTGCATATCATAAATAATGCAAAGTACCATGATACAATCAAATAAAATAAACACGAGAATCAAGTCATCATTAGTTCATATATTGATTCCCTGTTAGACACAAGCAGAATACAGTTTATCATTTAATAAAATCAGAAAACTTCAAAATATAAAAAGGTAACAAGAAATACAGTACTTGCCCACCCTCTTTATTGCTTTCAGCACAGCAGCAAGGTAGTTGTACACCATAAAACAGACGTGATCAGTTAGCAGCAATGGAAGATAAAACAAAGCTGGTTTACACTGTTTAAAATTAAGGGACTTTAAGAGAGAAATGTTAAACTGAGATCTCTCATCACAGTATAAACCACAGAAAAACAACATATGAAGTTGCGATTGAGAGGTAATCGAATCACAAGGGCAAGGTACCAGGTTTTTCCAGTTATTCTCGTTTGAAGGATAGGCCTCCAAAAAATGAACAAGGCCAAGCCTAAACCTTATCAAAAGGTACCTGCATTGTCTATTCACCCTTAGCAAGTATGGCTCGATATTAGGGGTGGTACATAGAGGGAGAAAAGATGACACTAGTCCCTTTTTTTCTTCGACATCCAATCGCTTTGCTTCAAAATGATTAAAAAGTTCCCGTCTGAAAGTTGTTTTGTCATGTGTCATAATAATCTCAGGGTTAGTAAAAAGTTCAAATCGATTCATTTCCAATAAAATGTTTTTAACATACATAAGCCATTTACAGTTATACACCACTGCTAGCTCCAAACTGCGTCAACTTTCCAAAATTGTGCTACATTATTATTGGTTGAGGCACTAACCAGTTGATTCTACGCCTCCTCTCTAATAGCCTTCTTTCTTCCTTTATTAATTTCTTTATAAAGGGCTCTACATTTCCTTATCTCTATCGGATCCCTTGGTGAACTCTTTAGGGCACACAGGAGGGTGAAATGGGCACGTGAACAAGCTCTATTAAACCATTTAGCTGGTTTCGGAGGGCCTTGCCTATTAGATGTCTCTAGTTGATCCTTAACCATATTACAGATCTTTTGGAAGGCCTCAAAAACAGACCTGAGTTAGTATCATTGCTAAGACAAAAATCAAATTGCTCCCAACATCTACCCACTGGTTTAGTTTAAAAAAATGTCCCTGAGTCAGTATCACGCCATTTCCTTTGAATGCTCCTATTTTTTATATACCTAAGGGTACACTCCATCCTATCTACAGAAGACCTCATGTATCCTGTTACAAGATTCAATGCCAGTATATTATATTTTAATATATTATGGGATATCGAGGACCTGAAAATCAAAGACTTTATTAGACCATGATTTGGATAGTAAGATGAAATCTATTGTTGATCCTCTACCCCTCCCTACAAATGTTGGTTGATGGGGAGCAGTATTCACACTCAAGTCCATTGCCATTATAAGGACATGGGACCTAATCAATCTGTTTAATTTGTCCCCACATGGGTTATGTTCAAAGTGTGTAAAGGTGAAAGTAAAGGTATCTTCTAGCCCGCATTCTCGATCATCAGCATTAGAGCAGGGCCTAAGATTAAAATTCCCTCCCCACAATATTACACTGTCATTTGTTACGTGTAATAGCAACAACTCTAAACTACGGGCAAGGGATTCAATAATTTGCACATCACTTTTCATGAAGTTGTTATGATAAAAATTGACAATGATGATTGTGGGACAGCCATGAAAACCCAGAGCAATACGTTGATAAAAGGGGAATACAGCAATGGTTTTTAACACTTTACACGTGAGAGAGGGACATATCAGTTTCAGAAGCCCAACACTATGAGTTTGAGTTTGAGTTTTAGATTTATAAAGCGCCTGGTTACACCAACTGGTGTGTCCCCGCGCTATATACTTCAACTGACACTTCCAAGAATCATTTATCTGCAGTTCGAATATGGCTCTTATCTACTGTGTAAAAAGCCATGTTTTTAATTTTTTGCGAAAAACTTTCTGTGATTGTTCCTCCCGAAGGGACATGGGAAGCTCATTCCAGCTCTTGGCTGCCAGATAGCTATAAGAGCGTGCACCCATGCGTGCTCTCTTTATCCTTGGGACTTTGACCTGATGTGTCCCAGTAGATCTTAACTGGCGTTCCGTCACATATGGTAGGAGTAGGTTGTGCAGATATGTAGGGCCTTTTTTCTGCAGAATACAATGACCAAAACATAGTGCCTTGAACATGATCCGCTTCTGAACAGGCAACCAGTGCAGTGTTTCCAATGCATTCTTAGAAGGTGCCCTTCAGGTGTCAGTCTTGCATGGGTAGAGATGGAAGTAAAACCATGCATATGGATATCAGTTATGCCCAGGTTTCTTGCAGACAAATAAGTTGATATTTAGAGGTGATAGATACCGAATTGCTGTCAGACAATATACTATTAATGCTTGCAACTTTCCAAAAATCTACATTCAGATCAGGAGGTACAGGACCATTATCCACAAGTTCATTGCAGCCAACTTCCTTATTCTATGATTGATCATAAATATCCTGCCCATTCAGAGGTGGATCAAAAAAAAGGATGTACCAGAATCCACTGTTGGTGTTTTCATTATAAAGGGGGTAAAATCCTTCTTAATAGGAATACTCACAGGCAGGGTGGGAAAGCCCCTTTTTAAACCCCCTTTACCTCTACCTGACTGAACTAACTGTGCTGCATATAAACTTTTATTACTTCTTGTCAGTCAATCCACCTTTTCCAAAGGGGCAAAGGGATTATAGGTAGGGATAACAAAGGTATCAATATCAGATGTGTGTGCTGCAGAACTCAATCTAGTTCGATAAAAATAGCCCAATGGAACCGGATTGATGCCTTGAGTCGAGCCACGATAGTTCCCATACTGGTCTAGAATAAAACCCACCGACTTCGAGTCGCAAAAATTAATCACCACACAGTCACCAGTGTCAGCTTTAAAGGAATTGCCCAGCCAGCAAACCCTCCATACACCTAATTAGGCATTTGACAGAACATGACAGTTGATGTTTTTCAAAGTTTTCTCATACCAATGGGTCACTTTATTTTTTAACTCATGTTCAGATTCCATAAAGGAGGATTCCTGGGGCGGGACATTTTTTAAAACAATATCATATGGCGTGCATTGTGGATTGGGCTGCAGGGTCTCCAAATTATAATTTCCATTAATGTTGGACATACCAGGTTTAGGGTTGGTTGCACTTCAAGAAGTCTTAGGTGGGGAAATAGGTCTACCACTGGGTGACTTGTTGTGCAGGGGGTTGCAAGAGAGGCAAATGGAGCGTCAACTTTAGGCTAAAGGCACACTAGTTGATTAGTACTACCATCCACCAATGGCACAAACGATGACTCATGGCCTGGGGATTAGTAGCCCCCTCTTGCCACCTTTTCTAGTAGTCTAGATGTAACTTAGGCTATAAGCTCTATCAGGGAATCACCAATACTTGTTAGCACCATCACTAAGGGTGACAGTACTTTTTCAAGAGTGGTTTCCAAACCATGCACTCCCCCTCCACCGTTCACTGAAATTTTGTGTAACACTGGCCCAGGTCCCTGCCACAGATGTCGTTTGCTTCCAGCCGTCTTCCCCAAACTAAAGGAACTTGTGGCCTTAGTCTTTTCTTTCCTTTCCCCATCAAGGTGTGTACCGCCCTAGTTCCTGCTTTCTTTCTTTTACTCAGGGGGGAGGCTGTATCATCCACCTGCGAGTTATTTCCAACACATATTGCAAGGGAAGGTTTCGGGGTCATAGGCAATATCATTATCTCAGAGTCATCCTCATGGCCACAATTATTAGTAACATGGCTAAAGCCTCCTGATACCCCAGGTCCCCAATGGGAGTTGGCCGCTGGCTCAATTTGCTTTGGCTCATTAGGTGAGAGTAAGGATAGAGATTATTTTGTAGTGATGAGCCTTTCTTCAACTTGTACTATTTAAGAATAAATTGCAGTCATAGCAGTAGACAAAAAATCAGATATGAGTCGACCCCTGATTCTACTTATTGATGGTAGCAATTGCACTGGCCTTTCTCTTACCCATAGCTCCTAATGTCCATTGAGCCTCTTCCGTCTGCGGTATGCCTGTGCTTGGCCCGGGCTATGCCTGGGCACGACCCGGGCACGCCGCACATGTCCTGCACTGCGGGAGTGCCTAGCCTCTGAAGAACTCCTCGCTGGTGGGAACGTGCGGGAAACGTCCTTGAAGTCCCCCGAAACACCAGCAAAATGTGAGGCAATGGCAGGTGTATGCAAAGTGAGTTGGGGGGTGTATGGGCCCTGTGTCCTCGTCACATCCCAACATGGCGCTGTCAGCGGCGCAGGGTCTAAACTCTGTGAATTGGAGGCTGTTGCGGTGGGGCTGAGACAGATGTTCCTGCTGCCCCCACTGAGCCGGGGGCTGACCAGATTGTTGGAGCCCCTGCACAGAGACGGCGGCCCCTGCGGACTAAGCGGCTGGATATAGGCTGGGCGTGCCCTGTTGGAAGGCCTTGGCTGATGGACTAACTGACGGCATAGGCAGTGAGACCCATGACCGGAGGAACTGCGTCGCTCCCTACCATCATCATTCCAGGCAGAGGCGTGGATTGCTGCAAGAGCCTGGAGGCTGGATCGGACCTGGACCCACGTGGCACAGGAGCTGCCCCCGTCTTCTGCCAGCTGCTGACTGGACCTTCCCCTGCTGTTCTGGAAGCTGTACGACGAGAGGCTTGATCCAGCCTGTCCCCCCACATGCAGAGGAAGAGAACCACCTTGATTGACGGCACCCTGGCTCCTGTGTGACATGAAGGGGTGAGTGCGGTGTGTGAGAGAGTCTTGAGGCCCTCCGACAAGCCTGCTGCTGCAGTGGGGTGTTGTGAGAAGCTGGTCTAGTATATGCTGTCCACTAATTAAAGTGGGCACACTGCACCAGTCCAAACAACCCTTATGGTGATTTAAGAAGTCAAAGATAACCTTAGAAAGCTATCCAAGTGGTAGCTGTGGAGAGCAGCCTTCAGGCTTAGCCTTGAAGGAATGTTAAGCAGCTTGTTTTACCAGAATGCAACCTTATAGTATTGGTTAAATGAAGGGAGAACCACACAGTAGTTATAAAAATATGTATTTATTAATATAACACTATCTAGTATGACACAGTATCTCCTACATGGAGATAATCACAATGCACACAATACTTAAGCATAGAAATGTCAGTAAATAGCACTAATACACAGTGGGCCCCAGGGGGGGACCAAACCATATACTAAGTAAGTGGTATAAGAACCACAACTCGAGTCAAGACAGTGTCGAGAGGACGTAGAATCGCTGGGACCCCAAGGAACCACCCAAGGTGAGTAAGTTGGGACCCCACAGAGGATGGGTGCAGTGTGGGAACACGACTGTGTGCTCCGTACAATTCTATGGGAAAACCGCGATTGAAGTTTTAGAGTTTAAGCACCCTTCCCAGTGGACTTCGAAGAAACCCCATGGAAGACAGAAGGTTGGAGAGCCATCCCACCAGTGGATACCGAGGTACCCAAGTTACCTATCCCAGGGAAGCAGGGTGCATAGGTCTGAAGTGGCGTCGGAAACCGCTGTCGAACCCAATGGAGGACTTCGAAGAAGAGCCGCTGCTGGAAGAAATAAAAGTGTCAGTTGGAATCCAAAGGTGGATTCTTGTCAAAGCGTACCTGAAAGCAGAGGGGACAGAGTCCGGGTCACTCAGGAGTGACCAGGGGCTCGGTAGATGAATGTCCACCGTTGTCGGGTGCTTCAGGTGCATTGATGGAGTTGTTGACTCTGCAGCTATGGGGACCAGGAGACATCGAGGATAACCAGGAGCAGGATATGAGCTGTCCCATAAAGGATGTCGAGTGCTGGGGGGTCGGTGTCTGGCAGGAGCACCAACAAGCCTTGGCAACAGCAACCCACGCAGAAGATCAAAGATGTGTATTGTTCGGACCAGCAAGGTCCAGGAGACTTACCAAACACAGGGGAGTCAGGGCAAGCCTGGAGCAGCCAGGGAAGCCCAAGAAAAGCAAAGTTGACCCTCAAATGGACTCACAGTCCAGAGGCACAGGAGTCGCGAGAGGACCTCAAGCGATTTCACCAAACAAAAGCCCACAGAGCACATGGTATGAGGAGGCCAAAGTTCTTGGTAGGAAATGGCGCCAGAGGTTGGGGCTACTGGGAGCCCAATGCACTTGTTTAGGAAAAGTCAACAAGCATATGCACTTGAAAATGTACACAGTGCATAGGGGTTCAGGTATTGCAGCCCCCAAGAGAGATTCTGACCTCAAACTTGGTGAGAGGACAGCTCGGACCTCGAGGGATGTAGAAACCCACCTCCTGTGTTGCTGAAGCCTTCAGAGGCCATAGGAGCTCAGGATCAGCAGACCAGACAGCAGTGTTGAGGTGCTTGCGAATGCAGGGGAGTGACTCCTTCACTCCAAGGGAGATATCTTGGGTTGTCCTTGATGCTCCACAGGTCCTGCACGGATCCTGTATGGTGCAAGCGCACAGACGATGCAGCAGACTGAGTGGGAGACGAAGTCGGGCCTAAACGAAGTCCAGCGAAGTCCAGAGTGTCCAGATGGTCGAAGTTCAGTGGTTTCTTGTTCATAATCTTGTCCACGTCGAATCTAAGGTCCTACAGCCAGGTAAGCCCTTATGTACCCACGGAAGAGGGTTGGCAAGATTCCGGGGACCCTCCCAGGGGAGGGTCTGGACAGTGGGGAGGTTACTCCCATGTCCTTTGTCCAGTTTCGCGCCAGAGCGGGAGCCAACGGCTCCCAGGACTGGTTTGAACTGGACTATATACAGGGACACCAAATGTGCCCCTCATGCAGACTTTCAGTCGCTGGCAAGCACACCCACCCAGCCCTAATACACTAAATCCTGTCTGGGAGGTGGTCACACCTTCCTGTGACTGGATGCCTATTGTTCTGCCTTCCCCTGCTAGAGCTTGGCTCAGCAGCAGGAGGGCAGAAATGTGTCTCTGGTCGGCAGCAACCATTTTGTGCTGCCTGGGACTAGAAGGCTGGTACTGGGAAAACCAGGGACCCAACGAAGCTCGCTTCTGAGGGGTGGAATCATACCTCGGTATGGGGGTATGATTCCAACATGTTTGACACCAAACACGATAGGGTTTGTTTCAGCCATTTTAGAGTTGGTCATCACGTGGTCGCTTAATGCCACTCTATATGTCGTAAATGGCTGCTTCACTGACAACCCGGGGGAATGTACTTTGTAGGCTGCAGGGGTGTCCTGCTCATTCAGGGGCACCCTCTCACTTAGAACCAAGCACCCTGCCCTCAGGATTGTAAAGGCCTGCTAGAGGGGTGACATAGGTTTTAAGTGCAATGACCATTTGATATAGTAAACCTATATCTTAAGTAAGTGGTGCATGCACCAACTTACACAGGCTGCAATGGCAGGCCTTGAGGTTCCATTTTGCATGGCCTCTCATGGGTGGCATAATACATGCTTCAGCCCAAGGGAGGCCCCGGGGGTACCTATGGCCTGGGTACATGGGTACCATATACTAGGGACTGACAAGGGTACCCCAGTATCCAATCTGGAGTATACCTAAGTACATAAAATAACAGTTTAAGGAGAAAGCAGATAGACTGGGGTCCTGATTAGCAGGATCCCAGTCAGACGAGTCCAAAACAGTATCACATTTAGCAAAAAGTGGGGGTAACCGTAAGAAGCAGATCCTACTTTCCTACAGGTGTGCTCCCCTCTCCCACACAGCATTGCCCACCTTGCGACGGCCTGGAGGTTGGATTGGGCCTAGGCTGTGTTGCGCAGGTGGCCGGGGGGTGAGCTGCCTTGGGGCCTGATCTGTTGACTCTCCCTCCCTGCTTATTGCCTGGGTCTCGGGTAACATAAGGAATGGCTAGCCATATGTGAGCGGCCTGAGGCCCCCCAATGAATCGGTCGCAGCTGCAGGGTGTGCCCCCCTCCTCCCCCACACAGCGTTGTGCACCTGGCGCGGGTCCGGGTGTCAGATCAGACCTAGGCCACGTCGCATGGGTGACTAGCAGGGGAGAACTGTCTGGCTGAGGCCTGAATAGGTCTAGGGTCTGTCTGTGAAGCACTGCAGTGTGCATCTCCGTTGTGTGTGACCTGTAAGTGCCTGTAAGGTTGGCTCTCACCACAATGCGCTGACCCTGTTTGGGACACCAGAACTGCGAGATTCTGTGTATTCACCTGGCTGGGCCCTGGCAGTGAGCAAATGCCTGAACTGACCTTAATTCTTTGTAAACCAGTACTGCCACCTACAAATCAAGGACCGAGGGCTGGATCAAGCTCAGGTCATTCTGCATGAGCAACAGGCAGCGACGGATGACTTGGGGGGGATGCTCTAACCTCTGAGGGGGAGGCGGGATCTGATTGTACATATCTGCTTGTTGGACTTGGGGCACCCTCACGATACCCCCCCTCTGGGACTGTGATTTGGAGCACAAGGCCCTGTTTTGCAGGACAATCTTTGGTCCTGTCCTCTTTTTTGGGGTGCTTCCCCTGTGCCTCCCCTCCCTTTCTCTACTTAACTGACTTCTTCGCTCCCTCCTCTCCTCTTGCTTTCTTCCCTCCATCTCCTGCACTTGTCCGGGGGTTGGATAGCACCTAGACTGTACCTTGGGGTATCTGTGGGGTGCCGGGGGTGAAGCGCTGGGGCCTGCTTCGGGAGAGCATAGAACTGGGCTCGATCTAGAGCCATCTGGCACACCCACTGCATCGGTGAACACAGTGCAGATCTACCAGATTGACTATCCAACAGGCTTACCCCTCATAGGGGCAGGCACCACTAGTTTTTGCCATAGGCTTCTTATCCTGAATGGCCTGTGCAAAAGGCACTCAAAGGCGACCTCAGGCCAATGGATGCCCAGTGCCCAGCAGATAGTGATGGGTCGCTTGCAGTCAACTACTCAATCTGCCCTGGAAATTGTGGAGCACGCAGGAGCACGCTTGGAGGTAGAGATGCCGCAACCTGATGTGACACTTAATGCAAAGCTGGATAATGTCCTCCTAGCAGTGGAGAAAATTGGTGTAACGCTGGAATGTACGTGGACCTCCCTCGAAAGGAAGATAGATAAAGTGACTATTTACTGCGTGCAGATCAGCGCATCTAGCTGACAAACTACACAACACTGAACTCACAATGGCGGATGGGACGTGTGAACACCTTGGAGGCTTGAATGGAAGATGCTGAAGGCCGATCCCGCCGCAACAACATTCAGGCAGTGGGACTTCCAGAGGGCATGGAAGGTCGGGACGCCGTGGCATATGTTGAAGACTGAATCCGCGAATTGGTACCTCCCACAGTGCTGTCCCCCCACTTCGCAGTTGAACGGGTGCACTGTGTGCTGTCGCGGAAACCGCCACTAGGGGCTAATGCCAGAACCTTTCTGTTTCGTCTCCTCAATTACAGAGACCGGGACAACATACTGCGAGAAACACACCAACTAAACAAAATTAATGTGAACAGTGCATCAGTCATATTATTTCGGGATTACATGATGTCAGTGCAGAAGCACCAAAGCTCTTTCCTCACTGTCCAGCGTCGCCTCTGTGAGCTTAATATGTAATACTCCCTGCTGTTCACGGCATGCCTTTGCATAGTGGATGAAGACAATGTTCGCTTCTTTGACTCACCTGAGGATGCGTGGGACTGGATGGAGGGTATTGCACAGGCTTCAGGTAGCTTCTGTAAATGCTGAAATGATACCCTTTGAGTAATGAATCTGGAGTTCTTTCTACTACATTTGATGAGCTGAATTATATCATTTTGAGATAATTGAAGTGAATTAATGTTTCACATGGGTGCCAAGCATTAAGGACAATTGTAGTGATCCGTTCTAAAGTTGGCAGTGGCATCTACTATTACAGCACTATCATGAATAAATAAGCAGTAGGATTTCTTTTAAATGATTGTTCTGAATTAAGATTCCTCTCCGTTGACATGATATTAATTTGCAAAGTGAGCCCAAGAACTAATGTTATCGCTGAGACGTATTTTTATTCAATGTGCATTTTCTTCTAAAGTGGGGGGCCAAGAATCTACTAACTGACTCTTCTTCGAAGTTTCTAATGGAATGCCTTCAGCAGCAGAAACATTTAGCTATAGCCATCAAATCCGCATCTGTGATCATACTTTAAGGAATCAGTACAATGTGTTTGCACATTAATAATCTAGGTGTGCGTCACACTGCTGCATAGAACTGAATGTGATCAGCCTATCAAGCATTCTCTGCCAGGCCTTTGCTCACTAAACAGAATTTGTAATGTAAATTTTCTTCTGTGTTGTGAGAGGTGGTCCAATTATGTTCTTGGGCCTATATATATGTTTAGCTAAGGAAATAACTTTTGTGTTTATCCACATCTTCTCTTCCACATCCCTTGATGGCTTTCTCATAAGAACTGGAACATTGAAACTCTGATGTGATACTTGAAGAAATCACTTGCAGTCTAAGTGTAGGATCTCTTTCAGATTATACTTCTAACCCATAATAAAGGAGGAGGTTGAGCTTCATGTATGTGGTGGGACAACCAGCTAGGGATTCATTGTCTGTGGAGGCTGAGAAGATTATAGAAAGGCCATATAGAAAAAGTCTGAAAGGAGTTGATGGAACAATGGAACAATGAAGACAGGAAGGACAGACTAGCACTCTGATTGTTGTGCTCCAAATGGCAATAGTCAAATAATCCATGTAAGCTTTATGTTTTGAAATGATAATGTCTGATATTGTCTGGTATTGTCTGGTATTGCACCATATAGAGTGCATCATCTATATGTGGAAAATCTCAGTCAGAAGCCAATATACTGAAAGGTAGCATCTTGCACCCGCACTCTTAGTTGTTAGTTTTGTGAAAAGTAAACACAGGGCCTAATTCACATCCTGATTTTGAAGTACAAAAATTAGTATTCCTATAGTATTACTCAGGTACTACAAAATGCAGTTCTTAAATCAATGACCGATGATCTCCAACTCCCCTCTTCTATCTTTTCTGAGTGGACATCTACGCCATGGTGGCAGAGATCTTAACGCACATAGGTATTCGATATTGTATTAAATGTGGGAGGAGGAAAGTGGTGGAAAAATAGGAACTAGTTAATGGAAAATGGATGGAGGTTATGGAAATGTAAGGAGTGGTAAGCGTCCATCAAACAATAAGCATGACTCCAATCCACTGTGTCCAAAGTGAAAAGAAATTACAAAGTGAAAAGAAATGAAAATATTCTAAATCCAGTGTTGCTGAAATTGCAGCAAACAACACATTTCTGCCATTTTAGCTTTTAGCAAGTTTCTTGCTCCCGTGTTACATTGCTATTATATAGTGTACACTCCAACAACCTAACCAGCCTGCAGCTAATGCCTGCTCTGTGTATGACCTTTCACTGTGTATAGTGTGGTGGTTGGCCTCTCCACCACAGGGCCTGGCTGGTGCCCAACCCAACTGCAGTCCGTCAACTGCTTGCTATGCACATCCTCTGGCACTGTGCAGTGGGAGTTGGCCACAGTACTTGGCCTTTGCTCTGCCCTGTGCCGAACCCCTTCAACACCTAACTATGAAGTCACTTTAACATTATTTTTCAGTGAATCTCTGATTTCTGTTTTGTTTTGTTTATCATAATCTAAGATCCTATCACCATAACTAACTATAATATCTGTGTACGATGTGTGTATGGCCTTTGGCCATGAATAGCAGGCTAGGAGGGAGGATGGGCACTTCTGCCAGTGAATTTCAGTTTCTTTTTAACATAATCTAAGATCATATCACCATACCTAACTATAACGTCACTGTAATCTTTATTTCTTTCAGTATTTGTTTTGCCCAGCCCTGTGCCAAAAACCTCATGTATAGTCACACCCCACTGCCTTTTGGACAGTAGGATTTGGCCACAGGGCCTGGCCTTATGTCAGCCAAAGCACTGAACCCTGCACTAGTAAAGTTAGGTACATCTGGATCAGGGGTGTCCAGATATGCTCTGATTGGGCAAGTTAAACCCACAAGTTATAGTTTATTGACCTAATTATTACTTGCAGCCTGCCATGCACTGCATTTGACCTCAGATACCATATCACTCATAATCGCCTAAATAAACAGATATTTTATCATTTAATGCACATTTAATTTGGAGACTTAATGTGCAGCAACACTTTATCTTATTAGTTCCAAAGTTAATATTAATTCCTTTGCATGATTTTACATGTATATTATACATTAAAATACAAATTGAGGGGGGCGTGGCCGGGCAAGATGGCCGAACGGACGTAGAACGTCTCGGCTCCCGGTCCACGCACTGTTCCTGAACTGTTTAACACGGCTAATCACCACTCCGCCTGCAGAAAACTACGTCACCGAGGAGCAGAAGATGCAGGGCATACACTGAGAGCCTTGATTTGTTCCACTCGCACTGCTACAGAAAGAACGGGAGCCTCGTGGCGGAGCACCGGAGCTCATCAAAATGGCGCCCGCTGCTCCGAGTGACTCGGAACAAGCCTCGGCCCGGTGAGGTACGCGTCAGGCAGTGGGGGCGAAAATAACGCTACCTATCGGGGCTCGAGAGGAAGTCCGTTGCCGCCACGAGCACTGTGAACCCCCGGGAGAAGCGGAGCGCAGCCAGAAATATCGCTGACACGGACCCTGCGGCATTGCGGGGCCTCGCGGGCCGCTTCAGGTGCGTGGGCTATGGGGGAGGAGATCGGGGCGCAGCTCCATATCGGCCGACCAAGCTTGGACGCCGAGGGCCTGTCGCTGGTAGAGGGAAGACCAAAATCCACCACGCTGAGCACTTCCACACGCCGCGCCTGACCTTAAGATGGCGGCCAGGCTGTGAATACAGGCAACGGCACACTATTCCCCCTGACTTGCGGCCCATGGCTCAGCCCACGGTGACACAGATTTTGCAGGAATACACCAGTGATCCGCGTGGCCTGAATGCAGCAGCAGCGCTGCCCCACGGCCGGGCCCCTACCGCAAACTCACAAAGGTGCCCGGCGGCATACTCATCCCGCAAAATGGCCCCCAGCGGGACCTGTGGGGGCGGCGCTCTTCAATACTGACCCCCCTAGCTACGGGCAGCTTGCTCCGTGACAAGGACAGAATGATGGCATAAAGATCAGGACACCTGGCCCATTCACTACTACGCCCAGACTACACCTCGCGAGCGCGTCCCTGCTAGCCACGAGACGCATCCCACGGGGTTCACGAGAGTTTAAGGTGGCGAGGTTCGCAAGATGAGTGACCTGTAATTTTATGTGAGCTGCGGCCCTAAGCACACACCTTGTAGCCAGGAGCAAGACAGACGCCAATAACCACCTCACAATCAACCTCCAAAGGACTCCGCACTCGGACCCAGCACGCTCCTCTCGCCACAGCAGCAGGGGTCCTCCTGGACCCGCCCTTATGCCGCCAAAGAAGACGAAGAGCAAGACATCAAACAAAGTTTCAATTTTTTTTGCACTAGCGGATAAGCGTCCATCGCTGGGTCCCAACGAGGGGGCAGACAACATGGCCCTAACGAAAGAAGACCTCCTTGACATGTTTAGAGACTTTAAAACGGAACTCCGGAAAGATCTTAGCCAGGACATACAGGCCTCCATGGAACAATTGCACTCCGACCTTACAGAAAGACTGTCCTCCCTACAACAAGACGTGGGGTTCGGTGGGCGCAAGAGTGCTAGACCTCGAGGCGCAAACTCAAGAACACGACAAACATACCACCGAACTGAGAGAAGATGTCCGAAACTTCCAGGACCAGCTTCACCAGGCGCAACTCAAAGCGGAAGACCTCGATAATAGGGCCCGGAGGGAAAATCTACGGATACGGGACCTGGAGGAGGGAGCGGAGGGTCCTGATCTAGAAGCCTTCCTGGAGGGTCTCTTCACGGAGATCCTGAGCCCCCAAACTCTCAAAATAAAACTGGATCGTGTCCACCGGGTGGGCTGGCTGGCGACAGGCGAAAAGAAACGTCCGAGAGACGTGCTGGCCAAGTTTCACTCCTACAAAGTCAAAGAGGCGGTGCTCCTCGCGGCTCGGAAAAAGGGGACCGTCTCCTTCCAGGATCATTCATGCTCCATCTACCAGGATCTAGCGCCAACCACCCTGGCTAGGAGGCAACTATTCAGACCCATCACCTCGAAGCTGCGAGACGACAAAATAAGGTACAGATGGACTTACCCATTTGGGTTGAGCTTCGAGTTCAATAACAAACAGCGCCACATCTCTGACTTGAAAGATGGGTTGGAACTCCTGGGCCTCTCCTCAGAGGAATCGGGCCCTGCCCGCACCACAACGCACGAGGCCATGCAGGGTGGCCCAACGGTGTCTCCCTGGTCCATAGGCTCACGTAGGAACCGCAACTGAGACCCGAGAACGCTCCCTCTCAATCTAGCCCACGAATGCGCATCAAAACCAAGTAGTCAATATTCCTCATCCTGGAAATAAGGCAGCAGTCGCCCACCTGCGGTTCATTGAAAGCGACGATAATCGCTATTACCACCGCTCACCACGGGGACATTTGCCCAGCAACACTGGGCGCTTGCTGAGACGCCTTCGGGGCCACCACTCTGAACTGATCATCGCTCCTAATGACCGGCCGCCAATCCGACATGCTGATCGACCAACGAAATGAAGAACTTTACCCTCAGGCTAGTCAAGACGCACTATTCATTCCAAGGTCGGTGCGACGGCTCGGCTGTGGCTCCCTTCTGCTGCGGTCTGAGCCTCCCTCCTGATTACCCTAGAGATCTAGAGCCTGTTTGTGTGCCCGGGCCTTGAGTCCACGTCAGACACACGTGGGCCAGCGAACAGTTTAGAGAAACGTTCCTACTGGCAGAGGCGAAGGCAACACACCTCCGTAAGTTGACTCACGGATCTGCGGATATCAGTTTGGCCGTACAAGAACGCAATTTCAAGTTCTGTTCGGGATGGGCGTGGACAGGGACCTCGGTCGTACCGTTCCCCCCAAGTTCCCGTGGGGATTTTCTCCCCCCAGCTGGGAACGTGTTAGTGGTTCCATAACCACAGTTTTTGATCATGTTAATTTTTATGTTGTTTGGGAACGAGGGGGGGGGTAGGGGAGGGTGATGGTGACGGCTCTTTAATGCTACATTTTGATGGCTTAGTATGCTCTAACGTACTTACAGGCAATACCCACATGCAGGACTTTCTCCACTTGAGACGAATCAGACACAACGACATGACGAGACAGTTAGCAATAGCAGAGAAGCAGAGATACACATACTAACTAGATGACTATAACCATTGGATCATGGAATGTAAAGGGGCTTAACTCACCCCAAAAACACCAAAAGGTCTGGAAATATCTTACCGACCACCACCTCGACATAGTGGCCTTACAAGAGACCCACCTTGCTAGAGCTGAGGACACCCGCTTCCGACATAAGCAGTACCCACTGATATATAGATCCTCTGCACTTACGAAACATAGAGGGGTGGCGCTCCTTTTTCACTCCTCTATGAAATTTCAACCATTGGATGTCCAGACCGACAAAGAAGGCCGCCTAGTCATGGTCAAGGGCCTCTTGATGGGCAAACTTTGTACATTTGTAGCAGTATACGCACCTAATACAGGGCAGACGGCTTTTTTAAACACACTAGTGGGGAAAGTTCAAGACTTTGCAGAGGGACCAATGGTTCTCATGGGAGATTTCAATCTGACCTGGCAGAAAGACCTAGATAGCACTCATTCACAACGTTCTGACATGGGCTCATTTTCCACAGACACTAAGCAACAATTACGTGACTTGGGTCTTATGGATGCCTGGCGCACTCTATACCCCCAAACCCGTGACTATACTTTTATTCTCATGTACATCGCACGTATTCCAGTCTTGACTTCATTTTCATTAGCCAGAATCTGATGGGAGCGCTTCAGGAAGCCAGGATATTTCCTCTTTCAGTGTCGGACCATGGCCTAATATCAATCTGCCAGGTCTGGAGCAGCAATGCCTCAGCCTCTCCCAGGTGGTATTTTCCGGCCTCCCTCACGCGAGACAAAATGCTCTGCACCACGCTGAGAGAATCAATCGCTGAATTCTTTAATTGAAACAACCCCGAGGACACGTCAGAATACACCAACTGGGACACGTTTAAGGCAGTCTTTAGAGGGAAATGCCTTGCCCTTAATTCGGCGCTGAATAAACAGCGGACCAAGGAGAGGGAAGCTCTTGAAAGGGAGCTAGCAGCGACCGAAAACACACATAAAACAAACCCCACCAGGGAGACTCTTCGCAAACTAACCGCCCTGCGGGGCAAGCTTAGAGC
Organism: Calotriton arnoldi; assembly: GCA_963921515.1. Classification (NCBI taxonomy): domain Eukaryota; kingdom Metazoa; phylum Chordata; class Amphibia; order Caudata; family Salamandridae; genus Calotriton; species Calotriton arnoldi. Next base: position 163,969 of record CAWUFW010012815.1, read on the forward strand.
CATTTAAAACAATAGAGTGGAACTTACTCTCCTTAGGCTCCGCCACCTATCCTACACCCAGGGCAATAAGATTGGCAAACACCTGGCCAGACAGCTGAAGGAAAAACAAGAACGAGAATACATAGGAGGTATACGAGGGGAAAATGGGGAGCTCACACATAAGGATGAGGAAAAGGCTAGCATCTTTGGCTCCTTTTATAAGACTCTATACACTGAGGATCAGCATGACACGAACGCTCAACGCGACTATCTCCAGACACTGCACTTCCCACAGGTCTCTCCAGACTGGAACAACACACTCACTGCACCCATAACCCCTGAAGAGATAGGCGCAGCTATAAAAGCTCTCAAACCCCACAAGGCCCCAGGCCCAGACGGATACACTGCCCAGTTCTACAAAACCTTTGCCCCAGATCTCATACCACACCTCACACGGGTGTTTAATAAAATGGCAGAGGAGGGGGAGGCCACCAGATCAATGACTGAAGCCGTGATCTCGGTTATGCCTAAACAGGGGAAAGACCCTCAACTATGCGCCTCATATCGCCCCATTGTCCTACTAAAACTGGACGCAAAGCTTTACTCCACCATTCTTGCGACACGACTTAACGACCTCATGCCCGATCTTATACACCCTGACCAATCGGGATTTATCAAGGGCCGACAAACTCATAACAACACCCGACGCATAGTGCATTTGATAGAGAAAGCCACCAAACGACGAATCCTTGCTGTACTGGTGGGACTAGACACCGAGAAGGCCTTTGACAGGGTAGACTGGTCGTTCCTTTTTAACACTCTCAAAAGCTTCGGGTTTGCAGCTAAATTTATTAACATGATCCGGGCTAACTATGTCCAACCATGCTCCAGAGTGCAAGTCAATGGGATGCAATCAGCCCCCTTCCTCCACACTAGGGGCACTCGTCAGGGGTGCCCACTCTCGCCCCTACTATTCGCCCTTAGCATCGAGCCCTTGGCGATGACTATCAGGGCCAACCCAGAGATTCAGGGAATCCCCTTCAGTGGTGACTCACACAAAATCACACTCTTTGCTGATGATGTCCTCTTGTCCCTCTCCGAACCATCTAGGTCCCTTCCTCCTTTGCAACTGGAGCTGGAGAGATTCGAGGCAGTGGCGGGCTTCAAGATAAACCTCGGCAAATCATATATACTCAATCTCACTCTTCCGAAAGCGGAAGCACGCGCGCTGCAACTACACACCCCTCTCAAATGGACCACTTCCTCAATAAAATACTTAGGGATTCAGTTAACACCCCGGGTCGAGGGGCTCTTTAGTGCTAACTTCCCATCCAGTCTCACCCGCATCCAAACAGATCTTGCGAGGTGGAAACCTCTCTTCCTTTCCTGGCTTGGCCGCATTCACGCTGTTAAAATGACACTCCTTCCTAAGCTCCTGTATCTATTCCAAGCTTTACCCATAGAACTGGAAAGAGACTTTCTTCGCAGGGTTAAATCCATGATTCTCCACTACATCTGGCAGGGGGGACGCGCTCGCTTCTCTTTTACAATATTACGCCGCCCCCGTGCAGAGCGATACCAAAGGGGATGATGGACGGAGCGTTTGAGCAAATCAAACACTCACCCCCAGTCAACTGATCTGGGTTTAATCCATCATCATTCTTTAGATCACTCCACCACCCCAGTTCAGACATGGCCATATGCAAATCAGTCTGACCCTGTGCCTCATGGGAACAGTCCAGCCCGAACTGCCAAGCCATGTCTTCCCTGGACCGGAAACAAGCATCCTGGGACCGGTTTCGGGTTCATAACTCTCATCAGCCAGGCTATCGTGAATCCAGTGGCAAAGTGAGCAAGGGACCCACGTCTGGGCATACCCTGCTAACTTAGGGCAAACAAAGCGATACCAAAGGGGATGATGGACGGAGCGTTTGAGCAAATCAAACACTCACCCCCAGTCAACTGATCTGGGTTTAATCCATCATCATTCTTTAGCTCACTCCACCACCCCAGTTCAGACATGGCCATTTGCAAATCAGTCTGACCCTGTGCCTCATGGGAACAGTCCAGCCCGAACTGCCAAGCCATGTCTTCCCTGGACTGGAAACAAGCATCCTGGGACCGGTTTCGGGTTCATAACCCTCATCAGCCAGGCTATCTTGAATCCAGTGGCAAAGTGAGCAAGGGACCCACGTCTGGGCATACTCTGCCAACTTAGGGCGAACAAAGCGATACCAAAGGGGATGATGGACGGAGCGTTTGAGCAAATCAAACACTCACCCCCAGTCAACTGATCTGGGTTTAATCCATCATCATTCTTTAGCTCACTCCACCACCCCAGTTCAGACATGGCCATATGCAAAACACACAAGATGATGGACGGAATGTTGCACATTGGCAAACATTCACCCCCAGTCACAGATCTGGGTTTAATCCATCGTTATTTTGCTTCACCACGCCACCCCAGTTCAGACATAGCCATATGCAAATCAGTCTTGACCCTGTGCCTCATGGGAACAGTCCAGACCGAACTGCCAAGCCATGTCTTCCCTGGACCGGAATCAAGCATCCTAGGACCGGTTTCGGGCTTTCAGCCCTCATCAGCCAGGATAGCTTGACTCCAGTGGCGTAGTGAGCACGGGACCCACGTCTGGGCATACCCTTCCCACTTAGGGCGAAATGCAAAACACACAAGATGATGGACGGAATGTTGCACATTGGCAAACATTCACCCCCAGTCACAGATCTGGGTTTAATCCATCGTTATTTTGCTTCACCACGCCACCCCAGTTCAGACATAGCCATATGCAAATCAGTCTTGACCCTGTGCCTCATGGGAACAGTCCAGACCGAACTGCCAAGCCATGTCTTCCTGGACCGGAATCAAGCATCCTAGGACCGGTTTCGGGCTTTCAGCCCTCATCAGCCAGGATAGCTTGACCCCAGTGGCGTAGTGAGCACGGGACCCACGTCTGGGCATACCCTTCCCACTTAGGGCGAAATGCAAAACACACAAGATGATGGATGGAATGTTGCACATTGGCAAACATTCACCCCCAGTCACAGATCTGGGTTTAATCCATCGTTATTTTGCTTCACCACGCCACCCCAGTTCAGACATAGCCATATGCAAATCAGTCTTGACCCTGTGCCTCATGAGAACAGTCCAGACCGAACTGCCAAGCCATGTCTTCCCTGGACCGGAATCAAGCATCCTAGGACCGGTTTCGGGCTTTCAGCCCTCATCAGCCAGGATAGCTTGACTCCAGTGGCGTAGTGAGCACGGGACCCACGTCTGGGCATACCCTTCCCACTTAGGGCGAAATGCAAAACACACAAGATGATGGACGGAATGTTGCACATTGGCAAACATTCACCCCCAGTCACAGATCTGGGTTTAATCCATCGTTATTTTGCTTCACCACGCCACCCCAGTTCAGACATAGCCATATGCAAATCAGTCTTGACCCTGTGCCTCATGGGAACAGTCCAGACCGAACTGCCAAGCCATGTCTTCCCTGGACCGGAATCAAGCATCCTAGGACCGGTTTCGGGCTTTCAGCCCTCATCAGCCAGGATAGCTTGACTCCAGTGGCGTAGTGAGCACGGGACCCACGTCTGGGCATACCCTTCCCACTTAGGGCGAAATGCAAAACACACAAGATGTTGGACGGAATGTTGCACATTGGCAAACATTCACCCCCAGTCACAGATCTGGGTTTAATCCATCGTTATTTTGCTTCACCACGCCACCCCAGTTCAGACATAGCCATATGCAAATCAGTCTTGACCCTGTGCCTCATGGGAACAGTCCAGACCGAACTGCCAAGCCATGTCTTCCCTGGACCAGAATCAAGCATCCTAGGACCGGTTTCGGGCTTTCAGCCCTCATCAGCCAGGATAGCTTGACTCCAGTGGCGTAGTGAGCACGGGACCCACGTCTGGGCATACCCTTCCCACTTAGGGCGAAATGCAAAACACACAAGATGATGGACGGAATGTTGCACATTGGCAAACATTCACCCCCAGTCACAGATCTGGGTTTAATCCATCGTTATTTTGCTTCACCACGCCACCCCAGTTCAGACATAGCCATATGCAAATCATTCTTGACCCTGTGCCTCATGGGAACGGTCCAGACCGAACTGCCAAGCCATGTCTTCCCTGGACCGGAATCAAGCATCCTAGGACCGGTTTCGGGCTTTCAGCCCTCATCAGACAGGATAGCTTGACTCCAGCGGCGTAGTGAGCACGGGACCCACGTCTGGGCATACCCTTCCCACTTAGGGCGAAATGCAAAACACACAAGATGATGGACGGAATGTTGCACATTGGCAAACATTCACCCCCAGTCACAGATCTGGGTTTAATCCATCGTTATTTTGCTTCACCACGCCACCCCAGTTCAGACATAGCCATATGCAAATCAGTCTTGACCCTGTGCCTCATGGGAACAGTCCAGACCGAACTGCCAAGCCATGTCTTCCCTGGACCGGAATCAAGCATCCTAGGACCGGTTTCGGGCTTTCAGCCCTCATCAGCCAGGATAGCTTGACTCCAGTGGCGTAGTGAGCACGGGACCCACGTCTGGGCATACCCTTCCCACTTAGGGCGAAATGCAAAACACACAAGATGATGGAAGGAATGTTGCACATTGGCAAACATTCACCCCCATTCACAGATCTGGGTTTAATCCATCGTTATTTTGCTTCACCACGCCACCCCAGTTCAGACATAGCCATATGCAAATCAGTCTTGACCCTGTGCCTCATGGGAACAGTCCAGACCGAACTGCCAAGCCATGTCTTCCCTGGACCGGAATCAAGCATCCTAGGACCGGTTTCGGGCTTTCAGCCCTCATCAGCCAGGATAGCTTGACTCCAGTGGCGTAGTGAGCACGGGACCCACGTCTGGGCATACCCTTCCCACTTAGGGCGAAATGCAAAACACACAAGATGATGGACGGAATGTTGCACATTGGCAAACATTCACCCCCAGTCACAGATCTGGGTTTAATCCATCGTTATTTTGCTTCACCACGCCACCCCAGTTCAGACATAGCCATATGCAAATCAGTCTTGACCCTGTGCCTCATGGGAACAGTCCAGACCGAACTGCCAAGCCATGTCTTCCCTGGACCGGAATCAAGCATCCTAGGACCGGTTTCGGGCTTTCAGCCCTCATCAGCCAGGATAGCTTGACTCCAGTGGCGTAGTGAGCACGGGACCCACGTCTGGGCATACCCTTCCCACTTAGGGCGAAATGCAAAACACACAAGATGATGGACGGAATGTTGCACATTGGCAAACATTCACCCCCAGTCACAGATCTGGGTTTAATCCATCGTTATTTTGCTTCACCACGCCACCCCAGTTCAGACATAGCCATATGCAAATCAGTCTTGACCCTGTGCCTCATGGGAACAGTCCAGACCGAACTGCCAAGCCATGTCTTCCCTGGACCGGAATCAAGCATCCTAGGACCGGTTTCGGGCTTTCAGCCCTCATCAGCCAGGATAGCTTGACTCCAGTTGCGTAGTGAGCACGGGACCCACGTCTGGGCATACCCTTCCCACTTAGGGCGAAATGCAAAACACACAAGATGATGGACGGAATGTTGCACATTGGCAAACATTCACCCCCAGTCACAGATCTGGGTTTAATCCATCGTTATTTTGCTTCACCACGCCACCCCAGTTCAGACACAGCCATATGCAAATCAGTCTTGACCCTGTGCCTCATGGGAACAGTCCAGACCGAACTGCCAAGCCATGTCTTCCCTGGACCGGAATCAAGCATCCTAGGACCGGTTTCGGGCTTTCAGCCCTCATCAGCCAGGATAGCTTGACTCCAGTGGCGTAGTGAGCACGGGACCCACGTCTGGGCATACCCTTCCCACTTAGGGCGAAATGCAAAACACACAAGATGTTGGACGGAATGTTGCACATTGGCAAACATTCACCCCAGTCACAGATCTGGGTTTAATCCATCGTTATTTTGCTTCACCACGCCACCCCAGTTCAGACATAGCCATATGCAAATCAGTCTTGACCCTGTGCCTCATGGGAACAGTCCAGACCGAACTGCCAAGCCATGTCTTCCCTGGACCAGAATCAAGCATCCTAGGACCGGTTTCGGGCTTTCAGCCCTCATCAGCCAGGATAGCTTGACTCCAGTGGCGTAGTGAGCACGGGACCCACGTCTGGGCATACCCTTCCCACTTAGGGCGAAATGCAAAACACACAAGATGATGGACGGAATGTTGCACATTGGCAAACATTCACCCCCAGTCACAGATCTGGGTTTAATCCATCGTTATTTTGCTTCACCACGCCACCCCAGTTGAGACATAGCCATATGCAAATCATTCTTGACCCTGTGCCTCATGGGAACGGTCCAGACCGAACTGCCAAGCCATGTCTTCCCTGGACCGGAATCAAGCATCCTAGGACCGGTTTCGGGCTTTCAGCCCTCATCAGCCAGGATAGCTTGACTCCAGCGGCGTAGTGAGCACGGGACCCACGTCTGGGCATACCCTTCCCACTTAGGGCGAAATGCAAAACACACAAGATGATGGACGGAATGTTGCACATTGGCAAACATTCACCCCCAGTCACAGATCTGGGTTTAATCCATCGTTATTTTGCTTCACCACGCCACCCCAGTTCAGACATAGCCATATGCAAATCAGTCTTGACCCTGTGCCTCATGGGAACAGTCCAGACCGAACTGCCAAGCCATGTCTTCCCTGGACCGGAATCAAGCATCCTAGGACCGGTTTCGGGCTTTCAGCCCTCATCAGCCAGGATAGCTTGACTCCAGTGGCGTAGTGAGCACGGGACCCACGTCTGGGCATACCCTTCCCACTTAGGGCGAAATGCAAAACACACAAGATGATGGAAGGAATGTTGCACATTGGCAAACATTCACCCCCATTCACAGATCTGGGTTTAATCCATCGTTATTTTGCTTCACCACGCCACCCCAGTTCAGACATAGCCATATGCAAATCAGTCTTGACCCTGTGCCTCATGGGAACAGTCCAGACCGAACTGCCAAGCCATGTCTTCCCTGGACCGGAATCAAGCATCCTAGGACCGGTTTCGGGCTTTCAGCCCTCATCAGCCAGGATAGCTTGACTCCAGTGGCGTAGTGAGCACGGGACCCACGTCTGGGCATACCCTTCCCACTTAGGGGCGAAATGCAAAACACACAAGATGATGGACGGAATGTTGCACATTGGCAAACATTCACCCCCAGTCACAGATCTGGGTTTAATCCATCGTTATTTTGCTTCACCACGCCACCCCAGTTCAGACATAGCCATATGCAAATCAGTCTTGACCCTGTGCCTCATGGGAACAGTCCAGACCGAACTGCCAAGCCATGTCTTCCCTGGACCGGAATCAAGCATCCTAGGACCGGTTTCGGGCTTTCAGCCCTCATCAGCCAGGATAGCTTGACTCCAGTGGCGTAGTGAGCACGGGACCCACGTCTGGGCATACCCTTCCCACTTAGGGCGAAATGCAAAACACACAAGATGATGGACGGAATGTTGCACATTGGCAAACATTCACCCCCAGTCACAGATCTGGGTTTAATCCATCGTTATTTTGCTTCACCACGCCACCCCAGTTCAGACATAGCCATATGCAAATCAGTCTTGACCCTGTGCCTCATGGGAGCAGTCCAGACCGAACTGCCAAGCCATGTCTTCCCTGGACCGGAATCAAGCATCCTAGGACCGGTTTCGGGCTTTCAGCCCTCATCAGCCATGATAGCTTGACTCCAGTGGCGTAGTGAGCACGGGACCCACGTCTGGGCATACCCTTCCCACTTAGGGCGAAATGCAAAACACACAAGATGATGGACGGAATGTTGCACATTGGCAAACATTCACCCCCAGTCACAGATCTGGGTTTAATCCATCGTTATTTTGCTTCACCACGCCACCCCAGTTCAGACATAGCCATATGCAAATCAGTCTTGACCCTGTGCCTCATGGGAACAGTCCAGACCGAACTGCCAAGCCATGTCTTCCCTGGACCGGAATCAAGCATCCTAGGACCGGTTTCGGGCTTTCAGCCCTCATCAGCCATGATAGCTTGACTCCAGTGGCGTAGTGAGCACGGGACCCACGTCTGGGCATACCCTTCCCACTTAGGGCGAAATGCAAAACACACAAGATGATGGACGGAATGTTGCACATTGGCAAACATTCACCCCCAGTCACAGATCTGGGTTTAATCCATCGTTATTTTGCTTCACCACGCCACCCCAGTTCAGACATAGCCATATGCAAATCAGTCTTGACCCTGTGCCTCATGGGAACAGTCCAGACCAAACTGCCAAGCCATGTCTTCCCTGGACCGGAATCAAGCATCCTAGGACCGGTTTCGGGCTTTCAGCCCTCATCAGCCAGGATAGCTTGACTCCAGTGGCGTAGTGAGCACAGGACCCACGTCTGGGCATACCCTTCCCACTTAGGGCGAAATGCAAAACACACAAGATGATGGACGGAATGTTGCACATTGGCAAACATTCACCCCCAGTCACAGATCTGGGTTTAATCCATCGTTATTTTGCTTCACCATGCCACCCCAGTTCAGACATAGCCATATGCAAATCAGTCTTGACCCTGTGCCTCATGGGAACAGTCCAGACCGAACTGCCAAGCCATGTCTTCCCTGGACCCGGAATCAAGCATCCTAGGACCGGTTTCGGGCTTTCAGCCCTCATCAGCCATGATAGCTTGACTCCAGTGACGTAGTGAGCACGGGACCCACGTCTGGGCATACCCTTCCCACTTAGGGCGAAATGCAAAACACACAAGATGATGGATGGAATGTTGCACATTGGCAAACATTCACCCCCAGTCACAGATCTGGGTTTAATCCATCGTTATTTTGCTTCACCACGCCACCCCAGTTCAGACATAGCCATATGCAAATCAGTCTTGACCCTGTCCCTCATGGGAACAGTCCAGTCCGAACTGCCAAGCCATGTCTTCCCTGGACCGGAATCAAGCATCCTAGGACCGGTTTCGGGCTTTCAGCCCTCATCAGCCAGGATAGCTTGACTCCAGTGGCGTAGTGAGCACGGGACCCATGTCTGGGCATACCCTTCCCACTTAGGGCGAAATGCAAAACACACAAGATGATGGACGGAATGTTGCACATTGGCAAACATTCACCCCTAGTCACAGATCTGGGTTTAATCCATCGTTATTTTGCTTCACCACGCCACCCCAGTTCAGACATAGCCATATGCAAATCAGTCTTGACCCTGTGCCTCATGGGAACAGTCCAGACCGAACTGCCAAGCCATGTCTTCCCTGGACCGGAATCAAGCATCCTAGGACCGGTTTCGGGCTTTCAGCCCTCATCAGCCAGGATAGCTTGACTCCAGTGGCGTAGTGAGCACGGGACCCACGTCTGGGCATACCCTTCCCACTTAGGGCAAAATGCAAAACACACAAGATGATGGACGGAATGTTGCACATTGGCAAACATTCATCCCCAGTCACAGATCTGGGTTTAATCCATCGTTATTTTGCTTCACCACGCCACCCCAGTTCAGACATAGCCATATGCAAATCAGTCTTGACCCTGTGCCTCATGGGAACAGTCCAGACCGAACTGCCAAGCCATGTCTTCCCTGGACCGGAATCAAGCATCCTAGGACCGGTTTCGGGCTTTCAGCCCTCATCAGCCAGGATAGCTTGACTCCAGTGGCGTAGTGAGCACGGGACCCACGTCTGGGCATACCCTTCCCACTTAGGGCGAAATGCAAAACACACAAGATGATGGACGGAATGTTGCACATTGGCAAACATTCACCCCCAGTCACAGATCTGGGTTTAATCCATCGTTATTTTGCTTCACCACGCCACCCCAGTTCAGACATAGCCATATGCAAATCAGTCTTGACCCTGTGCCTCATGGGAACAGTCCAGACCGAACTGCCAAGCCATGTCTTCCCTGGACCGGAATCAAGCATCCTAGGACCGGTTTCGGGCTTTCAGCCCTCATCAGCCAGGATAGCTTGAATCCAGTGGCGTAGTGAGCACGGGACCCACGTCTGGGCATACCCTTCCCACTTAGGGCGAAATGCAAAACACACAAGATGATGGACGGAATGTTGCACATTGGCAAACATTCACCCCCAGTCACAGATCTGGGTTTAATCCATCGTTATTTTGCTTCACCACGCCACCCCAGTTCAGACATAGCCATATGCAAATCAGTCTTGACCCTGTGCCTCATGGAACAGTCCAGACCGAACTGGGAAGCCATGTCTTCCCTGGACCGGAATCAAGCATCCTAGGACCGGTTTCGGGCTTTCAGCCCTCATCAGCCAGGATAGCTTGACTCCAGTGGCGTAGTGAGCACGGGACCCACGTCTGGGCATACCCTTCCCACTTAGGGCGAAATGCAAAACACACAAGATGATGGACGGAATGTTGCACATTGGCAAACATTCACCCCCAGTCACAGATCTGGATTTAATCCATCGTTATTTTGCTTCACCACGCCACCCAATTTCAGACATAGCCATATGCAAATCAGTCTTGACCCTGTGCCTCATGGGAACAGTCCAGACCGAACTGCCAAGCCATGTCTTCCCTGGACCGGAATCAAGCATCCTAGGACCGGTTTCGGGCTTTCAGCCCTCATCAGCCAGGATAGCTTGACTCCAGTGGCGTAGTGAGCACGGGACCCACGTCTGGGCATACCCTTCCCACTTAGGGCGAAATGCAAAACACACAAGATGATGGACGGAATGTTGCACATTGGCAAACATTCACCCACAGTCACAGATCTGGGTTTAATCCATCGTTATTTTGCTTCACCACGCCACCCCATTTCAGACATAGCCATATGCAAATCAGTCTTGACCCTGTGCCTCATGGGAACAGTCCAGACCGAACTGCCAAGCCATGTCTTCCCTGGACCGGAATCAAGCATCCTAGGACCGGTTTCGGGCTTTCAGCCCTCATCAGCCAGGATAGCTTGACTCCAGTGGCGTAATGAGCACGGGACCCACGTCTGGGCATACCCTGCCAACTTAGGGCGAACAAAGCGATACCAAAGGGGATGATGGACGGAGCGTTTAAGCAAATCAAACACTCACCCCCAGTCAACTGATCTGGGTTTAATCCATCATCATTCTTTAGCTCACTCCACCACCCCAGTTCAGACATGGCCATATGCAAATCAGTCTGACCCTGTGCCTCATGGGAACAGTCCAGCCCGAACTGCCAAGCCATCTCTTCCCTGGACCGGAAACGAGCATCCTGGGACCGGTTTCGGGTTCATAACCCTCATCAGCCAGGCTATCTTGAATCCAGTGGCAAAGTGAGCAAGGGACCCACGTCTGGGCATACCCTGCCAACTTAGGGCGAACAAAGCAATACCAAAGGGGATGATGGACGGAGCGTTTGAGCAAATCAAACACTCACCCCCAGTCAACTGATCTGGGTTTAATCCATCATCATTCTTTAGCTCACTCCACCACCCCAGTTCAGACATGGCCATATGCAAATCAGTCTGACCCTGGGCCTCATGGGAACAGTACAGCCCGAACTGCCAAGCCATGTCTTCCCTGGACCGGAAACAAGCATCCTGGGACCGGTTTCGGGTTCATAACCCTCATCAGCCAGGCTATCTTGAATCCAGTGGCAAAGTGAGCAAGGGACCCACGTCTGGGCATACCCTGCCAACTTAGGGCGAACAAAGCGATACCAAAGGGGATGATGAACGGAGCGTTTGAGCAAATCAAACACTCACCCCCAGTCAACTGATCTGGGTTTAATCCATCATCATTCTTTAGCTCACTCCACCACCCCAGTTCAGACATGGCCATATGCAAATCAGTCTGACCCTGTGCCTCATGGGAACAGTCCAGCCCGAACTGCCAAGCCATGTCTTCCCTGGACCGGAAACAAGCATCCTGGGACCGGTTTCGGGTTCATAACCCTCAACAGCCAGGATATCTTGAATCCAGTGGCAAAGTGAGCAAGGGACCCACGTCTGGGCATACCCTGCCAACTTAGGGCAAACAAAGCGATACTAAAGGGGATGATGGACGGAGCGTTTGAGCAAATCAAACACTCACCCCCAGTCAACTGATCTGGGTTTAATCCATCATCATTCTTTAGCTCACTCCACCACCCCAGTTCAGACATGGCCATATGCAAATCAGTCTGACCCTGTGCCTCATGGGAACAGTCCAGCCCGAACTGCCAAGCCATGTCTTCCCTGGACCGGAAACTAGCATCCTGGGACCGGTTTCGGGTTCATAACCCTCATCAGCCAGGCTATCTTGAATCCAGTGGCAAAGTGAGCAAGGGACCCACGTCTGGGCATACCCTGCCAACTTAGGGCGAACAAAGCGATACCAAAGGGGATGATGGACGGAGCGTTTGAGCAAATCAAACACTCACCCCCAGTCAACTGATCTGGGTTTAATCCATCATCATTATTTAGCTCACTCCACCACCCCAGTTCAGACATGGCCATATGCAAATCAGTCTGACCCTGTGCCTCATGGGAACAGTCCAGCCCGAACTGCCAAGCCATGTCTTCCCTGGACCGGAAACAAGCATCCTGGGACCGGTTTCGGGTTCATAACCCTCATCAGCCAGGCTATCTTGAATCCAGTGGCAAAGTGAGCAAGGGACCCACGTCTGGGCATACCCTTCCCACTTAGGGCGAACAAAGCGATACCAAAGGGGATGATGAACGGAGCATTTGAGCAAATCAAACACTCACCCCCAGTCAACTGATCTGGGTTTAATCCATCATCATTCTTTAGCTCACTCCACCACCCCAGTTCAGACACGGCCATATGCAAATCAGTCTGACCCTGTGCCTCATGGGAACAGTCCAGCCCGAACTGCCAAGCCATGTCTTCCCTGGACCGGAAACAAGCATCCTGGGACCGGTTTCGGGTTCATAACCCTCATCAGCCAGGCTATCTTGAATCCAGTGGCAAAGTGAGCAAGGGACCCACGTCTGGCACACCTCTTCCATAACGCAGACCTTCGACAATTGCAGAAGAGACTATGGCCTGGAGAACACAGAACGGTATCATTACACTCAACTGCTACACTGGGCCCTCACTCCACAGGTGCGAGAGGCGGCCACCCGCCCCCCCACGAAATTTGAGACTTTCATTTCAAAAGCTACCACCATGAAAGGGGTAATCTCATTCATATATAATTATCTACTCACCACTATACTCTCCCCATGGCCACGTTACATGAACATGTGGGAGGGCATTCTCCAGCCGGATATCTCAGAAGGGGAATGGTCGCGGCTATGGACTGACATCACGAGATTCAATCACTCCATAGAGCTGCGGGAAGCCCATCTCAAAACTATGATGGATTGGTACCTTCACCCCTCCAAGCTCAAACAGATCTTTCCCAACACCTCTGATAGATGCTGGAGGGGATGCGGGCTCTTAGGCGACTTCAAACATATATGGTGGGATTGCCCTACTATACGCCCATTCTGGGAAGAAATTCTAGCACACATCAAAGATATGTTAGGCTACCCCATCTCGACCTCCATGGCAGAAATCCTTCTAGGTCTCCGCGACCCAGCCCTTGAACATCAGACCCGAGCGGACAAAGCAATCATGTGGTTATGCATAGGTGCGGCTAAAGTAACCATAGCAACCGCCTGGAAACGGAAAGAAGCCCCGGCGATTTCCCTCTGGCATTCTCGCCTGTGGAAGTTGCTCAGCCTCGAAAGAATGTCTGATATCGTCCGGGACAACTATAAAAATTTTGAATACAAATGGGGACCACTGGTTACCTTTCTCTCGCGAGGTTTGCCCCTGGCTGTCTGTCCTCCCTCTGTTAGAGAACTGCATCTCTTTCAATTTTGACCCACCTAAGATCACTCACCGTCGAGCACACCAGTACGATTGAGCCGCCACCATTGTTTGCGGGGGGGAGAATGGGTTTTTGTTACTTATTTTCAGGGTATTGTTTCTTAGGGGAATTTACCTACCTTACATTGCTCCTTCCCGTTGGAAGGGTATGACAGAAGCCCATCACAAAAGGAAGATGAGTTGAACAGTTAATTTAGCTATTTAATGGACAGTGGAAAATGGACCGAGCCTTTATACCGTTAGAAACTGTACCTTCCATATTTGGATTACCCTATGAGACACTGGCCGGGACATTGGCCATGTAATATGCTACTGCTCAAACCCTCCTTGTGCGTTCTATACCAGAGCTCACTACGATGAGCGATGTGATGGCTATATCTTGGTGATGTATTGGAAAATTTTCAATAAACATAAGTTTGACAAAAAAAAAAAAAAAAATTTGAATTTCCCCATACTTTGCCATTGAGAGATCTCGACCATGGTGGCGGAGAGCTCCATCAAAAGGGAAAAAGTTACTAAAAGTGATTTTACACTCATAAATTATGTTGTAAGAGGCTCCACCCCTTCATTTGAGGGGTGGAAACCTGTAAATCTACATGTAGGTGTGCATTTTCACTTAAAAATGGTGAATAGCAAAAAAAGTGGAGCGTTATACCTAGGTGTAGGAGTAGAGGTATACCTGAGTAAATATACACATTTGTGAATTATCTCCACAGTGTCACTTTTGAGTAATAATGGTGTTTTATTCTTACAGTTTCATCCTCAGAAACAGGGATTAGGAATATTTTCATAAGGTAAAGACAAGATTAGCATATTCATTTAAAAGCAAAGATCCATTGTACTCTCAAACTTCTTCAAAAAAGGCAATATTTCATTTGGAAAGGAACAAAATGCTATGCGTCACTTAGTTAATGAAACAACTTGAAAGAAAGTATATTTAAGTCCAGTAAGAAATTGGGTCACTGGTTTAGGGGGATGAAACCTTATTCAAGCAGCAACCCCAATTCTTATGAGGGTGAAACACAAGTAAACCCCAAATTGGCCTGTGCCGACCCTCTGGTAGCTTGGTTCAACAGCAGTCAGACTTTACTGAGAGGCAATGTGTAAAGTATTTATGCAGCAGTTCAAACAGTAATAAAGGGAAAACAGAACACACTAACAATCTGACACTAATTTAGAAAAACAGAGTAAATGTTTAATACATATTTACCACGAAAATGACAAAAATCCAATCAGCAGAACCGGAGATATGCAATTAAAAATATTTAGGTAAAAATGGTACTGAAAAGCATAAAGCGCCAACTGTGGTTATCTGGTTTTGCTGGACAGGGGCAAAGTCACACATTCAGGCTGATTGCAATGGAGTACAGGTCTATTACAGGGACCAAGTTAGGCCAGCAGAACAAAGTACCTTTAATACTGGCTGTGTAGCGTTGTGAGGTCCTGCGTTGAGGATGTGTCGCGCAGTGGCAGGTCCAAGAACCCTCCGGGCTACGATGTCAGGTCCTGCGACAAGGATGTTTCGCACAGCAGCAGGTCTGAGGAGCTGCGGGCTGCGAGGCAAGGTCCTGCATCAAGGATGACTGGCGCAGTAGCAGTTCTGATGTGAAGCTGCGAGGCGATGTGTTGTGCTGCATCAGTTCTGCTGAGTTGGCAGAGCACCGTCAGGCCCACTTCCAAGGGTGCAGGACTGGGGTGTTGCCACTTGGGAGGCAGGACTCACAGCAGGCAGAGTCCAGGTGCAGGGTTCAAGGCGGTTGGAGCCTTTTCTGACCCTGAGGCTCTGCTCAAGAGGCCAGCCAACTAGCCCTTGGAGTCACTTTGGTGGTCCTAGGTTCAACATGCAGGTCCAGTTCATCTCACTCAAGCAACAGAGCAGCAGGGTAGCAGGGCAGCAAAGTAGCAGGGCAGCAGAGTAGCAGTCTGTAGGAGAGTAGGATCTGCTTCACATGGGTACCCCCACTTTTTGCTGATGCTTCACTGTTTTTCGACCTTAGTCTGGCTGGGGCCCTGCTAATCAGAACCCCAGCCTAGCTGCTTCCTCTTTAAAATGGTTTCCATGTGCCTTAGGCACATCTCTGATTGGAATCTGGAGTGCCCTTATAAGTCCCTAGTATATGGTATACTATGTACCCAGGGCATAGGTACCTCAGAGGCCTACCAGGGGCTGCAGCATGTATTGTGCCACCCCTGGAAGGCCATCCAAACTGACACCACAGGTCTGCTACTGCAGCCTGGGTAAGGTGGTGCATGCACCACTTACTGTGATATAGGCTACCTATATCACTACATACATACACACATATAAACCTATAAGTCACTCCTATGGCAGGCCTTATCAATCCTGAAGGCAGAGTGCGTGGTTCCTATGTGAGAGGGTGCCCCTGCATGAGCTGGGCCCCTCTGCAGCGTTCGGAGACCCTTCTCTGA
The DNA here is from genome assembly GCA_963921515.1 of Calotriton arnoldi. Classification (NCBI taxonomy): domain Eukaryota; kingdom Metazoa; phylum Chordata; class Amphibia; order Caudata; family Salamandridae; genus Calotriton; species Calotriton arnoldi. The sequence continues at coordinate 180,279 of CAWUFW010012815.1, forward strand.
TGCTGTTTGTAGTGCAGCCTGACCATATACTCTTAAGCGCATTATAACCTCGCATTAAATGCTAACTTTGGGATGGCTGCACGGAAACATGTTGTGTTTGGTGTCAAACATCTTGGAATACTACCCCCGCCAGTTCTGGCGGCGGGGGTAGCATTCCACCCTTCTAGAGGAAAGACATGTACACACCGGTATACCCGGTACTGACTTTCCAGAGCCCTGGCATCACAAAATGGATGCCGCTGCCACAGACACGAGTCTGGCCTCCTGCTGCTGACCGAAACTCCGGCAGGGGAGGCCTGGACAATAGGTTTCCTGTCCCAGGGAGGTGTGACCACCTCCCCAGACAGGATAGTGTGTATTGGGGCTGGGCGGGAGCACTCTCGGGTGCTTTGAAATCCTGCACTGGGGGCACACTTGGTGTCCCTGTGCATACCCCAGTTCAAACCAGCTCAGGGGCTTCCAGCCCCTGCTCTGGCACGAAACTGGACAAAGGGAAAGGGGTGTAACCACCCCTCTGCCCTGACCCTCCCATAGGTGGGGCCACAGAGTATGTCCAACCCCTACCTTAGTATAAGTAGGGGACCCCAGTCCTTAGGACTTTAGATTTACCTGGACGAAACTCTGACACAGAATCCTGGACCTTCGACGCTCTACTTTAAGATTAGAGGACTGAAGAATCTCCCTTGGGGTCAAGGAGTGACTCCCCTGCTTGGCAGGCACCAAAGAAGCAATTGTCCGGTCTGCATCGCTGAAGCTCCCGTCGGACGCCGAAGTCTTTGCATCACCAGAGGTAGATTTCCAGACTTCCCCGAGGCTGCCCTGAGTCCCCAGCAAAGCTGAGGCCCGTAGCTGTTGTGGGTAACGTGGAACCGTGACCCTTGGACACCGAACGCATTTGCAAGTGCATCCTTTTTTGGGTCTCCCATGAAGTCGTGCTTTGGGCTCTGAGTAGCCCCAGCCTCCAGCACCAACTGCACCGAAGATCACTGGCCTCCACTCCACGAGTGTCCTGTGAGCCAGCTCCACGTGCATCGTCTCGAGGCTCCTTTGCGCTTGCTAGTCCGTTGGCTAGTAGGCCCTCCCGAAGGCCAATCTTTTTATGCTTCAGCTTCCTGGTTGCTCCAGGTGTGCCCTGACTTATCCTCGCTGGGTGAGTCCCCCAGACCTTGCTGGTCTGCAACATCGTCCTTCTTCTATTTCCATGAGACTTGCCGTTGCCAAGGCTTGTTTGGTCCAATCCGGTCGCCGATACCCCTGCAATCGACAGACGTTGTGGGCCAGCTCGAATCCAGCTCCTGGTTGTCATTGACGCCTCCTGGACCTCGTGGCTGAAGAGTCAAGACAATTGTCAACCTACCTGAAGCACTCAACATCGGTGGGCATCTGCTCATCGCCTTCCTGGTCACTTGCTAGTGACCCAGACTCTGTCCCCTCTGCTTTCAGGTTCTTCAGATCTTCGATCCACCTTTGGATCCACCCGAACACTTTCGACTTGGCCGCCAGCAGCACTTTGCAGCAGATCGCCATTGAAAGCGACGACGAAACCCGACCCCGAAAGACACCTTTGCACCCGGCTCCCCTGGGTGAGGTAACTCGAGTACTCCGGTGCTCCCGTGGGCATTGACACTAGAACAGCCTAGTTCTCAAAGGGTTTGCTCCAAGTCCTCCTCTAAGTGTCCCTTTTCTTTTAAATTCTAATCGCGACTTTCCCCATAGAAGTTAACGGTGGTTCGCGGCTGTGTTCATACACTGCACGCGTCCCCCGTGGGTCCCCTGTGTCACTGCCTTGGGTGGTTCCTTGTGGTCCAAGCACTTCTACAGGCTCTAGGCCTTGTGTCTAGCTCAGTCGTGGTTCTTATACCACTTTATTGGTATATGGTTTGGTACGCCCCTGGGGCTCAAACGTGTATTTGTGCTATTACTGTAGATAACTAACTTATAACTTATGTACTTCGAACTCTAGCCTCTTAAAGAGACTAGAGGGGTGTGTTTAGTAATAAATACATATATTTTGAATATATACCTGGTGTGGTCCTCTTTCATTTGGTCACTCAAGAGATTATAGACTGGTAAAACAAGCTGCTTTACATTCCTTCAAGACTTAGCCTGAAGGCTGCTCTCCATAGCTACCACTAGGATAGCTTTCAATAAAGGTTGTCTTTAACCTATCTCCAATAAGGGGTTGTTTGGACTGGTGCAAGGTGCCCACTATAATTAGTGGACAGCATATGCCAGGCCAACTTCTCACATTGGTGTGCAGCGTGTGGGATTCCAGCTTGCTATTGTTTTACCAGATAATCTCAATTGAATTGATCAACTGAAAACCACTAAGGGTACCTAAGGTACATATAAATCAAGCTTAGTAATACAGTAAGTTCTACTGAACTTAGAGTTGTGTGTTAAGGGATAGCACACCCTTTCTACAACTCAAGAGAGTTTAGTAGGCCACACTAGAGTAGGTAGTGCATACACCACACCTCACTAGTAATGTCTTCCAAAGCCAGGACCCAGTGAGTCCTTGCCAGAAGCCAGTGGGCTTCTTCCCTCCAAGTATGATAAACTCCCATTCTTGGAATTGAGAGCATTATGCAATACTAGGAAGTTGAAGGCAGGCAAAAGTGCCAGCACCCAACACCTCAGGGAGGTGTTACTAGCTGATGATCTCAGCAGGCCCATAGGGTCTGAAGGGGTAGGCAAGGAGGGTGGGGCAGAAGATGAGGAAGGGGCCAGGGGTGAAGAAACCCAGCCCCCCTCTGGAAACTGGCCAGGAAGGTGAAAATGACCTTGTCCTGGAAAACCCAATTCCTCCTGTGGAGGAGGAGGAGGAGAGGATCAGAATGACCTCCCCTTTGTCCCCCAGGAAGAGTTCTGAGTGTGCCCAGAAGGTCTAGGTCTCCTTCTCAGGAGTCTAACCACTCTGACACCTCAATAGGGGCCTCTGTCTCCTCTCATAGGAGGGAATCCTCTCATGAGAGGAGAAAGAGACTGATTCAATATGAGCAAACTCAGCTTGAACTCAGGAAACAGCAATTGGCTATAGACAGGGAGTCCCTAGATCTCTATAGAGAGAGACAAAAGTTGGGACTAGAGTCCCATGGTGGCAGCAGTTTCCCCAAAGATAGGGAAAGGTCTTATGACCATAGAAACCTGAGCAAGATTGTCCCTCCCTACCAGAGTGGGGATGACATCCACAAATGGATAACTGCTCTAGAGAGGGCCTGTAAAGTACAGAGGGTCCCTCAGGAGCAGTGGGCAGCAATCTTGTGGCTCTCCTTTGCAGACAAAGGCAGAGACAAGCTCCTCACTGTTAGAGAGGAGGATGCTGATAATTACAAAGTCTTGAAGAGTGCTCTAATTGATGGGTTTGGCCTAACCACTGAACAATACAGGTTAAAGTTCAGGGATACCCAAAAAGCACAGACTCAAGACTGGGTGGACTTTGTTGATTGTTCTGCCAAGGCTCTGGAAGGTTGGTTATTGGGCAGTAAGGTATGTGACTTCACAGGATTGTACAATCTGATAATGAGGGAGCAGATTCTTAATAACTGTCAAAATCAGCTGTTGCATCAGCACCTGGTAGACTCTGATCTGACCTCTCCCCAAGAATTGGGAAAGAAGGCAGACAAATGGGTCAGAACCAGGGTGAAGCAGAAGGTACAGAACAAAGGTGGTGACCCTAAGAAGCAAGATTCGAAAACCTCTGATAAGGGTGGGGAGAAGGGTAAAGATCAAAAGTCTTCACAAGGCCCCCAAAAATCTTCTTCAGGTGGGGATTCACAGTCTACCAAAGGGAAAGGCCAAAGGAAACCATGGTGCAAGGTCTGTAAGCAAAAGACCCACTGGACCAGTGATTGCACCAAGTCCAAATACTCTACTCCAGCCCCCACCAATGCCCCTAAGGCACCTGCTCCCCCTAGTGCAGTTACAGTTGGTGGTGGGACTACACAAGCCAAGGGTTTAGTAGGGTTGACCCTGGGTAAAGAGATGAGCTCTGACCTAGTCAGAGAACTCACTCAGGCTGTCCTAGTCTGTGATGGAGGCATGGATATGACCTCCTCTGTGAGTCCCAGTAATCTGGGCAAGTACAGACAACAGCCTTTAATCAATGGAAGAGAGGCTTTAGCATTTAGGGACACAGGGGCAAGTGTCACCATGGTGACACAAGACCTTGTGAATCCTGGGCAGATAATACTTGGTGAAATGTACCAAGTGACCAATGCTAGCAACGTCAGAACAGACCATACTCTGGCAGTTGTTAACTTCTCCTGGGGAGGGGTAACTGGCCTTAAGAAGGTTGTGGTAAGTGCAGACCTACCCGTTGAATGCTTGCTTGGCAATGACTTAGAAACTTCAGCTTGGGCAGAAGTGGAGCTCAGGACCCATGCAGAAATGCTGGGGATCCCTGCAGATGTGTTTGCTGTGACCAGGTCACAAGCCAAAATGTCTAGCACTGAACATGCCTTGGATTCTGGAATAATGGACCAAGTGCCCTCCAAGAAGAGGAGTAGTAGGGTAAAGGCAGTGCCTTCCCCTTGGCTCAGAAGGAAGATCAGTCCCTTGAGGGGGATGATCTCAGTCCTGAGGAAGGAACTGTCCCAGAGGAGCTTGAACCTGACCAGGTTGAGTTCTTGGGGACAGGGGGCCCTTCCAGGGCAGATCTGAGCCAGGAGCAGCCGAGCTGCCCCTATCTTGAACCCCTCAGACAGCAAGCTGCTGCTGAGGCTGCTGGGAAAGCTAGTGGTCCCGATACTGTGTATTGGGATGATGGACTCTTGTACTCAGAGTGTAGAGACCCCAAGCCTGGTGCTACCAGGAGGTTGGTTATACCTTTGAAGTTCAGGAGCTTCCTATTGACCCTAGCCCATGATATTCCCTTAGCAGGTCACCTGGGCCAGAACAAGACTTGGGACAGAATTGTCCCTCACTTTCACTGGCCCCACATGTCTGAAGACACCAAGGAGTTTTGTCGCTCCTGTGTAACCTGCCAGGCCAGTGGCAAGGCAGGTGGCACTACAAAGGCCCCCTGATACCACTACCTGTGGTGGGGGTTCCCTTTGAAAGGGTGGGGATTGACATTGTTGGTCCCATGGATCCCCAAACAGCATCTGGGCACAGGTTTATCCTGGTGGTAGTGGATCATGCCACCAGGTACCCAGAGGCTATTCCCCTTAGGACCACTACAGCACCTGTGGTGGCAAGGGCCCTCCTGGGAATTTTCTCAAGAGTGGGCTTCCCTAAGGAGGTTGTATCAGACAGGGGTGTCTGGATACTTAAAAGCAATGTGGAAGGAGTGTGGAGTGACTTACAAGTTCACCACACCCTATCACCCACAATGCAATGGTTTAGTTGAGAGATTCAACAAAACCTTGAAGGGCATGATTAACGGGCTCCCAGAAAAGCTTAGGCGAAGATGGGACATACTCTTGCCCTGCCTTTTATTTGCGTACAGGGAGGTGCCTCAAAAGGGGTTGGCTACAGCCCTTTTGAACTTTTGTTTGGTCACCCTGTCAGGGGTCCATTGTGCTTGGTGAAGGAAGGATGGGAGTTACCTCTCAAGCCCCCAAAGCAAGACATAGTGGACTACGTACTTGGTCTCCGCTCCCGGATGGCTGAGTATATGAAAAAGGCAACTAAAAACCTTGAGGCTAGCCAGGAACTTCAAAAGCCTGGCATGACCAAAGGCTGTACTGACTGTTTACCAGCCAGGACAGAAGGTGTGGGTGTTGGAGCCAGTGGCCCCAGCAGCTCTCCAAGACAAATGGAGTGGACCCCATACCATTGTTGAACAAAAGGGTGAGGTTACCTACTTAGTAGACCTAGGAACACCCAGGAGTCCCCACAGGGTTCTCCATGTCAACAGGTTAAAACCATATGTGGACAGGGCAGACATGGGCTTGCTCATGGCTACTGATGAGGGACAGGAGGAAGAGAGTGACCCACTCCCTGACCTGCTCTCACAGAACCCTGGTGATGGGTCAGTGGATGGTGTAGCCTTGGCAGGCAGCCTCACTACCCAGCAGCAGACTGATTGCAGACAGGTGCTCAATCAGTTCAGACACATATTCTCACTGACACCCAGTCAGACTACCTGGTGCACTCATGAAGTGGACACTGGGGACAGTCTGCTTATTAAAAATAAGATTTATAGGCAACCTGACCATGTCAGGGACTGTATCAGGACAGAAGTCCAGAAGATGTTGGATTTGGGAGTTATTGAACCCTCAGATAGCCCTTGGGCTAGTCCAGTGGTCCTTGTGCCAAAACCTCACACCAATGGTGGGAAAAGAGAGATGAGGTTTTGTGTGGACTACAGGGGTCTCAATGCAGTCACTAGGACTGATGCCCATCCAATACCAAGGGCAGATGAGCTAATAGACACTTTGGCCTCAGCCAAGTATCTAAGCACATTTGACCTGACAGCTGGCTACTGGCAGATCAGACTAGCTGATGATGCAAAGCCAAAGACAGCATTCTCAACCCCTAGTGGGCATTATCAATTTGTGGTGATGCCCTTTGGTCTGAAGAATGCACCTGCCACTTTTCAGAGGCTGGTGAATACAGTCCTTACAGGTCTGGAAGCCTATAGTGCAGCATATCTAGATGATATTGCTGTCTTTAGCTCCACCTGGGAGGATCACCTGGTCCACCTCAGAAATGTTTTACAGGCCCTGCAGAAAGCAGGCCTGACTATCAAGGCCACCAAGTGCCAGATAGGGCAGAGTCAGGTTGTGTACCTGGGCCACCTTGTGGGTGGAGGCCAGGTTCAACCACTGCAGAGCAAGATCCAGACCATCATGGACTGGACTGCTCCAACTACCCAGACTCAGGTGAGAGCCTTCTTAGGCCTGACTGGGTACTATAGGAGATTTGTCAAGGGGTATGGATCAATAGTGACACCCCTGAATGACTTAACTTCCAAGAAAATGCCCAAAAAGGTTCAGTGGACAGTTAGCTGTCAAAAGGCATTTGATGACCTGAAGCAGGCCATGTGCACTGCTCCCATTCTACAGAGTCCTGATTACTCCAAGAAGTTCATTGTTCAAACTGATGCATCTGAATTGGGGGTAGGGGCTGTACTGTCACAATTGAATGATGAAGGTCAGGATCAGCCAGTAGCTTTCATTAGCAGAAGGCTGACCCCTAGAGAGAAACGTTGGTCAGCCATTGAGAGGGAGGCCTTTGCTGTGGTCTGGGCTCTGAAGAAGTTGAGGCCATACTTGTTTGGTACTCACTTCCTTGTTCAAACAGACCATAAGCCCCTCTTATGGCTAAAACAAATGAAGGGTGAAAACCCCAAACTGCTTAGGTGGTCCATTTCCCTACAGGGATGGACTTCACAGTGGAACATAGACCTGGGAGTAACCATGCCAATGCAGATGGACTCTCTAGGTACTTCCACTTAGAACATGAAGACTTAACTGGGCAAGGTTAGTTTAATGTCCCTACGTTTGGGGGGGTTGTGTAGGAGAGTAGAATCTGCTTCACATGGGTACCCCCACTTTTGCTGATGCTTCACTGTTTTTCGACCTTAGTCTGGCTGGGGCCCTGCTAATCAGAACCCCAGCCTAGCTGCTTCCTCTTTAAAATGGTTTCCATGTGCCTTAGGCACATCTCTGATTGGAATCTGGAGTGCCCTTATAAGTCCCTAGTATATGGTATACTATGTACCCAGGGCATAGGTACCTCAGAGGCCTACCAGGGGCTGCAGCATGTATTGTGCCACCCCTGGAAGGCCATCCAAACTGACACCACAGGTCTGCTACTGCAGCCTGGGTAAGGTGGTGCATGCACCCCTTACTGTGATATAGGCTACCTATATCACTACATACATACACACATATAAACCTATAAGTCACTCCTATGGCAGGCCTTATCAATCCTGAAGGCAGAGTGCGTGGTTCCTATGTGAGAGGGTGCCCCTGCATGAGCTGGGCCCTCTGCAGCGTTCGGAGACCCTTCTCTGATGCTGTTTGTAGTGCAGCCTGACCATATACTCTTAAGCGCATTATAACCTCGCGTTAAATGCTAACTTTGGGATGGCTGCACGGAAACATGTCGTGTTTGGTGTCAAACATCTTGGAATACTACCCCCCGCCAGTTCTGGCGGCGGGGGTAGCATTCCACCCTTCTAGAGGGAAAGACATGTACACACCGGTATACCCGGTACTGACTTTCCGGAGCCCTGGCATCACAAAATGGATGCCGCTGCCACAGACACGAGTCTGGCCTCCTGCTGCTGACCGAAACTCCGGCAGGGGAGGCCTGGACAATAGGTTTCCTGTCCCAGGGAGGTGTGACCACCTCCCCAGACAGGATAGTGTGTATTGGGGCTGGGCGGGAGCACTCTCGGGTGCTTTGAAATCCTGCACTGGGGGCACACTTGGTGTCCCTGTGCATACCCCAGTTCAAACCGGCTCAGGGGCTTCCAGCCCCTGCTCTGGCGCAAAACTGGACAAAGGGAAAGGGGTGTAACCACCCCTCTGCCCTGACCCTCCCATAGGTGGGGCCACAGAGTATGTCCAACCCCTACCTTAGTATAAGTAGGGGACCCCAGTCCTTAGGACTTTAGATTTACCTGGACGAAACTCTGACACAGAATCCTGGACCTTCGACGCTCTACTTTAAGATTAGAGGACTGAAGAATCTCCCTTGGGGTCAAGGAGTGACTCCCCTGCTTGGCAGGCACCAAAGAAGCAATTGTCCGGTCTGCATCGCTGAAGCTCCCGTCGGACGCCGAAGTCTTTGCATCACCAGAGGTAGATTTCCAGACTTCCCCGAGGCTGCCCTGAGTCCCCAGCAAAGCTGAGGCCCGTAGCTGTTGTGGGTAACGTGGAACCGTGACCCCTGGACACCGAACGCATTTGCAAGTGCATCCTCTTCTGGGTCTCCCATGAAGTCGTGCTTTGGGCTCTGAGTAGCCCCAGCCTCCAGCACCAACTGCACCGAAGATCACTGGCCTCCACTCCATGAGTGTCCTGTGAGCCAGCTCCACGTGCATCGTCTCGAGGCTCCTTTGTGGTTGCTAGTCCGTTGGCTAGTAGGCCCTCCCGAAGGCCAATCTTTTTATGCTTCGGCTCCCTGGTTGCTCCAGGTGTGCCCTGACTTATCCTCGCTGGGTGAGTCCCCCAGACCTTGCTGGTCGGCAACATCGTCCTTCTTCTATTTCCATGAGACTTGCCGTTGCCAAGGCTTGTTTGGTCCAATCCGGTCGCCGATACCCCTGCAATCGACAGATGTTGTGGGACAGCTCGAATACAGCTCCTGGTTGTCGTCGACACCTCCTGGACCTTGTGGCTGAAGAGTCAAGATGACCGTCAACCTACCTGAAGCACTCGACATCGGTGGGCATCTGCTCATCGCCTTCCTGGTCACTGGCTAGTGACCCAGACTCTGTCCCCTCTGCTTTCAGGTTCTTCAGATATTCGATCCACCTTTGTATCCACCCGAACACTTTCGACTTGGCCGCCAGCAGCACTTTGCAGCAGATCGCCATTGAAAGCGACGACGAAACCCGACCCCGAAAGACACCTATGCACCCGGCTCCCCTGGGTGAGGTAACTCGAGTACTCCGGTGCTCCCATGGGCATTGACACTAGAACAGCCTAGTTCTCAAAGGGTTTGCTCCAAGTCCTCCTCTAAGTGTCCCTTTTCTTTTAAATTCTAATCGCGACTTTCCCCATAGAAGTTAACGGTGGTTCGCGGCTGTGTTCATACACTGCACGCGTCCCCCGTGGGTCCCCTGTGTCACTGCCTTGGGTGGTTCCTTGTGGTCCAAGCACTTCTACAGGCTCTAGGCCTTGTGTCTAGCTCAGTCGTGGTTCTTATACCACTTTATTGGTATATGGTTTGGTACGCCCCTGGGGCTCAAACGTGTATTTGTGCTATTACTGTAGATAACTAACTTATAACTTATGTACTTCGAACTCTAGCCTCTTAAAGAGACTAGAGGGGTGTGTTTAGTAATAAATACATATATTTTGAATATATACCTGGTGTGGTCCTCTTTCATTTGGTCACTCAAGAGATTATAGACTGGTAAAACAAGCTGCTTTACATTCCTTCAAGACTTAGCCTGAAGGCTGCTCTCCATAGCTACCACTAGGATAGCTTTCAATAAAGGTTGTCTTTAACCTATCTCCAATAAGGGGTTGTTTGGACTGGTGCAAGGTGCCCACTATAATTAGTGGACAGCATATGCCAGGCCAACTTCTCACACAGTCCTTCTTGCAGCAGAGCAGAGCAGCACAGCAGTCCTTCTTCTGAGTCTTCCACAGGTCTAGATGTGTACTGAAGAGTTGTGTCTAAGGTTCCAATATTTAGACTTGATGTCAGCTTTGAAGGGGGGAGAACATTCTGGAGTCCTCTCCCTACAGAGGTGTCTGGAATTGCCTGCCTCCATGCCCTGGCCCCAGTTTGTCTGATGGCACATAAGACTAGTGTCAAACCCTTTGTGAATGTGCTGAGGTAGAGTCTTTGTGATGTGCAAATATGGCAGGTGGCAGCTCTGCCCCACTATCAAGTCAGAGATGGGACATCCTACCAACACCTGTTCCTCCTTTGTCTCACTGTTTCACAGCAATACTTAAAAACCAACTGCCAACTGCACCTAGTCATGAAACCGATGATTCAGGCTGCAGGCACCAAATGGTTAGGAAAAGGACAATGCAAACGTTCTAAAAAGGACATTTACAGAACTCTGACTTAAAATCCAACTTTACCAATAAAGAGGGTTTTAAATTGCAATTCTTTAAATACAAAAGTCTATGTTCCTACCTGCTCCCAATTAAAATTTAGCACTTAATAAATGTTAGAAGTGAGACCAATATTATCCTATGGGAGAGGTAGGCCTCACAGTGGTAAAAAACAAACTTATGATTTTTCACTCCCAGGACATGTAAAACTCAAAGGTACATGCCGTACTATTTAAATACACTGCACCCTGCCCTATTGGCTGTTGAGGGCCTACCCTAGGGGTGACACATATGTTTTAAAAAAGGACGTTTAGGCTTGCAAAATGTTTATTTTGGCAGGTCTAAATAGCAGTTTAAAACTGCCCACACAGGCTGCAATGGCAAGCCTGAGGCATGTTTCAAGGGCTACTTAAGTGGGTGCTACAGTTATTGCTGCAAGCCCATATTAGTATTTAATTTACAGGCCCTGGGTACATGTGGTACCACTTTACTAGGGACTTATAAGTAAATTAAATGTATCATTTGGGTGTAAGTTAATTATAACATGCTTAAAGGAGAGAGCACACATACTTTAGCAATGGTTAGCAGTACTAAAGGACGCAGAGTCCTTAAAGACAACAAAAACGAGTTCAGAAAACAGGAGTGTGATGGCAAAACGTTTGGGGGTGACCATGTAGAGAGGGCCAAGTCTAACAAGTCCTAATACCATCCTCTCCACAATGGCTGTCTATGAGGAATGTGCCATCCATTGGACATAGGGTGAGGGGCTAAAGAAAAGAGAACTTGATTTTACAGACCAGACATACTCTGGAGGTGGGTCTACTTTTATACACCTATCACTGTTTAAGAATCGCTTCTAGAATGGGCGAAATATCATTACTCAGGTGCACACCTATGCCTTGGAATAGTTTTAAAAGAGGCCACCATCTCGAATGCACAGAAAAAGTGTAAAAATGGGACATACATGTCCTGTACAGTTTGGCAATGAAGTATTGCCTTTTTCTTCGAATTCGGCCGTAGGAGAATGTGTTGTATTTATTTCTGAGATAGTGTGCAGGGATTGAGAACGGTATCGGAGATGAGGGGATGTATTGTTTAGCTGCAGGGAGTGAGTGCGTGATGCATTAGAGCGCAAGGTTAATAGTTGGAGGTCGATCATAATGGAGGGGCGCATGGGAGTGTATACAGGAACGTGTGGGCATGGGTTCAAAGTGGGGGCAGATCGGGAGAAAATGTTTGGATGAAACAGTTTTGAGAGAAGTGGGTCGAATGGGCGGTATAACACAGAGGGTGAGGTCGAGGGTGAATGGAGGCAAGAGGGTATGGGAGGTTTACTTGAATGAGTGGAGATAGAGTGAAAGTGTTTAGCGTGAGGCAAGGGGTTAAAATATGTGGGAGGTGATGATTGGGAGCAAGAAAGAATGCGTTGAATGAGGAAAAATGAGTGCATTTGCTGGCAGTAAGAAGCGACAGATGATGGGTTTATGAGTTGCGGGTGAGTGCAAGATAAAAACCTGGGGAATGATTTACATGAACTGATAGGTTCTCGTTGTTTAGAGGCATGTATTATTATGGTAGAATTGGTTATGGGGTGTGAACTTCAGTGAAATTTGAATGGTGGACCCAGATAAATTGTAAATTAATGTATAAATATTATTGATGCTAGAGATAGAACTGTTTTTTTGAAAACGTGTTCGTTTTATTTGTCATTCTAGTGACCCCTGACGAAGGGCACAAGTGGCCCGAAATGCATTGGGTTTTGAAATAAAATAACACTGCCTTGGACGAATTTGCGTCTTTCATGTTATTGCAGAGGTTCGGATGGCCCAGCTCTAACATTAGAACAACGAGAAAATTGGCATACCATTCCGCGTGTGGATGTAAAAATTGTTTAAATCAAGTTGAATAACAAGCGTTGTTACATTAAGGATTTGATGAAATACATGGATTAATTGGGAGCAATTGCGTGACCACCAGTTGGCTATATTCAGCAGTGCATTTGGTTGGGGCGCAAGACGCCCCAAACTATAAATTGATTCTTACTTAGGTGCCTTTTGGGCATGGCACCTCACCGAGTTGCACGCGTTCAAAGAACATTATTGGAAAAGTTTGGAAGAATAAAGAAAATAGGTGTGCATCCCTACCTCCAGTGTTGTATTTATTTCTGAGTCAGGCTTTGCCCCAGGAGACACCAGGTATGTGCATAGCCTGCTGCTTGGGCAGGTTAGGGCACTGTGCACTTCGTAATAGTAATCGCCTATTGACATTGAGCAATTGTGCCAGATTGGATTACATTAGGGCATGTTGTAGAGTGTCATATTAGCCTACTTCACTGCATTGTTGCCTCAAGAGGCACAACCGCTGCATAAGTTGTTACTAATAATGACGAAAAGGGGCGTGTGTAACTGTCTCTGTTCCCAGTGTGAGGTATGTACATCACACACTGAATGAGAGTCAGAGCTTGTGTTATACAACTGTGTGGTGCATCTTATTCCTCTAACAGGTGCCTTTAAATGCAAGTTTCCTTAAGGTTGCTAGCTGAATGCTTTTTTTGAAAATAAATCAGAAACTCTTTAGGGGCATATTAGCAAGACCGGCGATAAAATTATCGCCGTTTTAGCGGCAGGAAACTGCCGCTAAAACGGCGATAATGGGCTTAGCTAATATGCGCTATAGAATTCAATAGAAGCCCAGGTTAGATGTGCAGGACATCTAACCTGGGCTTCTATTGGAATTCCATAACGCATATTAGCAAGCCCATTATCGTCGTTTTAGCGGCAGTTTCCTGCCGCTAAAACGGCGATAATTTTATCGCCGGTCTTGCTAATATGCCCCATAAGTGTGGCTCTTAGCCTCTCGAACAATATACAGACCGTGCTTATCTTTTGCGACCTCAAATGTAAATGTATAGAATTACATCCACAAAATCTTTAGGACTTCCATACATTCTAGTCAATTATCCCACTAACAAGTAGGTTATCATTTTATTCTGTGTAAATTGTATCTAGGAATTGTCTTTTGTAAGTTTAGTTCTTTTTGCACAGTGTTCCAAGGCTCTCCAAGTCAAGATGCAAAAGCTCTTGAAAAGACGCAGATGTGACAGTCGTCCAAATGACATCAGAGCCATACTTTGTTTACAAAACATAATCGCAAAAGGACATCATTAATCAATTAACCCCTTCCATGCTCATGACGAGCTGGACTCGTCATGGCACACAGTGCTCGTGTGCTCATGACGAGTCCAGCTCGTCATGGAACCCAGCACAGGAAATCCCTCTGGTGTGGGCACCAGAGGGATTCCCTTTAATCCTAAAGCCTCGGGAGCTGGGGAAGAGCTTCCCCAGCTCCCGAGGACTTCTGGTTTCCCTGAAATGACGATCGGCGCGCACGTCGCGCTGATGTCATTTCAGTGAAACTGAAACTGAAATGAGCCAAGAGGCTCATTTCAGTTTCAGCTTCTACGTGCTCAGGGGGCTATCTCAGCCCCTGAGCACGTAGAAACTCAGAGAGGTATCGTTGGAAAGGGGAGAATCTCCCTTTCCAATTGTAGACCTCTCCCTAGTGGATCCCTGCTTGGGGATTGCCCCAGGAGGGCGATCCTCAAGCAGGGATCCACCCACTAGACACCAGGAAGGGGGAGCGGCCCTTGGGCAAGGGCCTTTGCTCCCCCCATACAATGTTTGGCATGATTAGTCTCTGCCCCCCTGGGGGTAGATGGGGCAGTAGCCCCTAATCTGCCCCCCAGGGGGTAGAAAGCCCACTAGACACCAGGGATTTTTATGGCATGTTTATTAGGGTGGGGCTGCCCAAAACGGGCATGCCGATGCCCCCCACCCGGCCACAAAATTAGTCTTTCTGCCCCCCTTGGGGGGCAGATGGGGCAGTAGCCCCCAATCTGCCCCCCCCGGGGGGGCAGAAAGCCCACTAGATACCAGGGATTTTTTTTAAATTATAATTTGGGGTAGGGGCTGCCCAATATGGGCATGCCAATGCCCCCACCACCCGACGCAAAGGTACAGTCTTTCTGCCCCTCCTGGGGGCAGAAAGCCCACTAGACACCAGGTTTTTTTCCCTCGATACATTATGGGGTGGGGGTTGCCCAAGATGGGCATGCCAATGCCCCCACCCCTCCCCCACGAAATTCCAGTCTTTCTGCCCCCGGGGGCAGATCGTGGCAGTGGCCACCAATCTTCCCCCCGGGGTTCAGAAACACCCTAGATGCCAGGGATTTTTTTTTTATAGGCCCGGGGTGGGGCTGCCCAGAATGGGCATGCAAATGCCCCCACCCTACCCCCCAAAGAAAAAAAGACTTTCTGCCCCCCAGGAGGCAGATGGGGGCAATAGCCCCTGATCTTCCCTCCCCGGGAGGGGGCAAACAGCCCACTAAGCGCCAGGGATTTTTTTTATATAGGTAGGGGTGGGGCTGCCCAGAATGGGCATGTCAATGCCCCCACCCCAAAAAAAATGCTACAGTCTTTCTGCCCCCATGGGAGGCAGATGGGGCAATAGCACCTTATCTGCCCCCCCCGGGGGGCAGAAAGCCCACTAGCCACCAGGGATTTTTTTTTACAAAGCTCGGGTTGGGGGCTGCCAAGAATGGACATGCCAATGCCCCCACCCACCCCAAAAAAGATGTAACTGTCTTTCTGCCCTCCCAGGAGGCAGATAGGGGCAGTAGCTCCTGATCTGCCCTCCGGGGGCAGAAAGCCCACTATGTGCCAGCGATTATGCTGGCTTTTTTATACGCAGGGGTGGGGGCTGACCAGAATAGGCAGCCCAATGCCCCCGACCCCCAAAAGAATAGCCACAGTCTTTCTGCCCCCTCGGGGGCATATCGGGGCAATAGCCCTGATTTCCCCTCCCAGGGCGGCAGAAAGCCCAGTAGGCACTGACTTTTTTCGGAATGTGCCTACCTGTTGAATTTGGTTCCTAGCTCTGCCGGCACCTAGGGAAACCTAGCAAACCTATACATTTTTAAAACTAGACACCCAGGGGAATCCAGGATGGGCTGACTTGACTGGCTCTCACCAGGTTTTGTTACCCAGAATCCCTTGCAAACCTAAAAATGTGTCCAAAAACACATTTTCCTCATATTTCTGTGGTGGAAAGTTCTGGAATCTGCGTGGATCCACAAAATTCCACCCACCCCGCGTTCCCCAAAGTCTTTCGAGAAAATGGTACCTCACTTGTGTGGGTAGGACTAGTGGCCGCGACAGGAAACGGCCCAAAACGCAACATGGACACACCACATTTTCACAGTCAAAACCGACCCTTTTTTTGCAAAGTGCCTAGCTGTAGATTTTGAACCCTAACTCTGCCGGCACCTAGGGAAACCTAGCAAACCTATAAATTTTTGAAAACTAGACACCCAGGGGAATCCAGGATGGGGTGACTTGACTGGCTCTCACCAGGTTCTGTTACCCAGAATCCCTTGCAAACCGAAACATTTGTCAAAAAAACACATTTTCCTCACATTTCTGTGGTGGAAAGTTCTGGAATCTGCGTGGATCCACAAATTTCCACCCATCCCGCGCTGTCCCAAAGTCTTCCGAGAAAAATGGCACCTCACATGTGTGGGTAGGCCTAGTGCCCGCGACAGGAAACGGCCCAAACGCAACATGGACACACCACAATTTCACAGTGAAAACGGACCCTTTTTTTGCAAAGTGCCTAGCTGTAGATTTTGAACCCTAACACTGCCAGCACCTAGGCAAACCTAGCAAACCTATACATTTTTGAAAACTAGACACCCAGGGGAATCCAGGATGGGGTGACTTGACTGGCTCTCACCAGGATCTGTTACCCAGAATCCCTTGCAAACCTAAAAATATGTCCAAAAAAACACATTTTCCTCACATTTCTGTGGTGGAAGTTCTGGAATCTGCGTGGATGTACAAAATTCCACCCACCCCGCGTCCCCCAAAGTCTTCCGTGAAAAATGGTACCTCACTTGTGTGGATGGGTCAAGTACCCACGACAGGCAAGGGCCCAAAACATATTGAGGAGACATCAAAATTACCTATCACAAAACAACCTGGTTTTGCAAGGGGGTCACCTGGGTTTTGGCCCCGGGCTCAGCGGCCATCTTGGGAATCTACCAAACCCACACATTTCTGAAAACTAGACACCTGGGGAGTCCAGCGAGGTATGGCTTGCATGGGTCCCCAAACGTTTTCCTACCCAGAATGCCCTGCAAACCTCAAATTTAGCAGAATAAATCACTTTTACTCAAATTTCTGTGTGGGAAAGTTCTGGAATATGCGTGGATCCACAAATTTCCTACCACCCTGCGTTCCCCCAGGGCTCCCGATAAAAATGGTACCTCACTTGTGTGGGTAGGCATAGTGGCTGAAACAGGAAATGGCCCAAATCGTATTGTGGAGACTTCAAAACTACCTATAACAAAACTACCTGGTTTTGGGGGGTGGCACCTGGTTTTCTGGCCCCGGGCTCGCCGCCATCTAGGGAAACCTACCAATCCCACACGTTTCTGAAAACTAGACACCCTGGGGAGTCCAATGAGGTATGGCTTGCGTGGATCCCCCAACGTTTCCCTACCCAGAATCCCTGAAACCCTCAAATTTAGCTGAAAAAACATATTTGCTATATATTTTTGTGTGGAATCACCGTGCTGGCAAAAATGTCCTACCACCCAGCATTGCCCTTGTTTCCCCGAGTAAAATGATACCTCACTTGTGTGGGTGTCCAAAGCAGAACTGGCTACAAACGTATTTTAAAAAAAATGTAGCGCTTAGAATTCTCGGTGCTATACCCTAAATCCCTATGTTTTGGGCTCTTCCCAGTCACAGGCCTTTGGCCCACCCACACAAGTGAGGTATCATTTTACTCGGGAGAACAAGGGGAACGCTGGGTGGTAGGACATTTGTGCCGGCATGGTGATCCCACGCAAAAATGTGTGAAAAAAGGGATTTTTTCAGCAAAATGTCAGATTTGCAGGGGATTCTGGGTAAGAAAACGTTGGGGGATCCACGCAAGCCATACCTCCCTGGAGTCCCCCGAGTGTCTACTTTTCAGAAATGTGTGGGTTTGGTAGGTTTCCCTAGGTGGCCGCCGAGCCCCGGGCCAAAACGTCATGGGACCTCCCTTGCAAAACCAGGTCGTTTTGTGATAGGCCATTTTGAGGTCGCCTCAATACGTTGTGGGCCCTTGCCTTCGCGGGTACTTGGGCCTCCCACCCGAGTGAGGCGCCATTTTTATCGGGAGACCTGGGGGAACGCTGGGTGGTAGGAAATTTGTGTCAGCCCCGTGATGCCACAACTTTACCACACAAAAATGTGTGAAAAAAGGGATTTTTTCAGCAAAATGTCAGGTTTGCAGGGGATTCTGGGTAAGAAAACGTTGGGGGATACATGCAAGCCATACCTCCCTGGAATCCCCCGGGTGTCTACTTTTCAGAAATGTGTGGGTTTGGTAGGTTTCCCTACGTGGCCGCCGAGCCCCGGGCCAAAACGTCATGGGACCCCCTTGCAAAACCAGGTCGTTTTGTGATAGGCCATTTTGAGGTCGCCTCAATACGTTGTGGGCCCTTGCCTGTCGCGGGTACTTGGGCCTCCCACCCGAGTGAGGCTATCCTGGCTGATGAGGGCTGAATGCCCGAAACCGGTCCTAGGATGCTTGATTCCGGTCCAGGGAAGACATGGCTTGGCAGTTCGGTCTGGACTGTTCCCCTGAGGCACAGGGTCAAGACTGATTTGCATATGGCCATGTCTGAACTGGGGTGGCGTGGTGAAGCAAAATAACGATGGATTAAACCCAGATCTGTGACTGGGGGTGAGTGTTTGCCATTGTGCAACATTCCGTCCATCATCTTGTGTGTTTTGCAATTCGCCCCAAGTGGGAAGGGTATGCCCAGACGTGGGTCCCGTGCTCACTGCGCCACTGGAGTCAGGCTATCCTGGCTGATGAGGGCTGAATGCCCGAAACCGGTCCTAGGATGCTTGATTCCGGTCCAGGGAAGACATGGCTTGGCAGTTCGGTCTGGACTGTTCCCCTGAGGCACAGGGTCAAGACTGATTTGCATATGGCCATGTCTGAACTGGGGTGGCGTGGTGAAGCAAAATAACGATGGATTAAACCCAGATCTGTGACTGGGGGTGAGTGTTTGCCATTGTGCAACATTCCGTCCATCATCTTGTGTGTTTTGCAATTCGCCCCAAGTGGGAAGGGTATGCCCAGACGTGGGTCCCGTGCTCACTGCGCCACTGGAGTCAGGCTATCCTGGCTGATGAGGGCTGAATGCCCGAAACCGGTCCTAGGATGCTTGATTCCGGTCCAGGGAAGACATGGCTTGGCAGTTCGGTCTGGACTGTTCCCCTGAGGCACAGGGTCAAGACTGATTTGCATATGGCCATGTCTGAACTGGGGTGACGTGGTGAAGCAAAATAACGATGGATTAAACCCAGATCTGTGACTGGGGGTGAGTGTTTGCCATTGTGCAACATTCCGTCCATCATCTTGTGTGTTTTGCAATTCTGGGTAACAGAACCTGGTGAGAGCCAGTCAAGTCACCCCATCCTGGATTCCCCTGGGTGTCTAATTTTCAAAAATGTATAGGTTTGCTAGGTTTCCCTAAGTGACGGCAGAGCTAGGGTTCAGAAACTACAGCTAGGCACTTTGCAAAAAAAGGGTCATTTTTCACTGTGAAAATGTGGTGCGTCCACGTTGCGCTTGCGCTGCTTCCTGTCGCGGGCACTAGGCCGACCCACACAAGTGAGGTACCATTTTTTTCGGA
Organism: Calotriton arnoldi; assembly: GCA_963921515.1. Taxonomy (NCBI): domain Eukaryota; kingdom Metazoa; phylum Chordata; class Amphibia; order Caudata; family Salamandridae; genus Calotriton; species Calotriton arnoldi. Next base: position 199,722 of record CAWUFW010012815.1, read on the forward strand.
AGACGTTGGGGAACGTGGGGTGGGTGGAATTTTGTGGATCCACGCAGATTCCAGAACTTTCCACCACAGAAAAGTGAGGAAAATGTGTTTTTTTTGCCAATTTTTTAGGTTTGCAAGGGATTCTGGGTAACAGAACCTGGTGAGAGCCAGTCAAGTCACCCCATCCTGGATTCCCTTGGGTATCTACTTTTCAAAAATGTATAGGTTTGCTAGGTTTCCCTAAGTGCCGGCAGAGCTAGGGTTCAAAAACTACAGCTAGGCACTTTGCAAAAAAAGGGTCATTTTTCACTGTGAAAATGTGGTGCGTCCACGTTGCGTTTAGTGCTGCTTCCTGTCGCGGGCACTAGGGCTACCCACACAAGTGAGGTACCATTTTTTTCGGAAGACCTTGGGGAACGCGGGGTGGGTGGAATTTTGTGGATCCACGCAGATTCCAGAACTTTCCACCACAGAAAAGTGAGGAAAATGTGGTTTTTTTGCCAATTTTTTAGGTTTGCAAGGGATTCTGGGTAACAGAACCTGGTGAGAGCCAGTCAAGTCACCCCATCCTGGATTCCCCTGGGTGTCTACTTTTCAAAAATGTATAGGTTTGCTAGGTTTCCCTAAGTGCCGGCAGAGCTAGGGTTCAAAAACTACAGCTAGGCACTTTGCAAAAAAAGGGTCATTTTTCACTGTGAAAATGTGGTGCATCCACGTTGCGTTTAGTGCTGCTTCCTGTCGCGGGCACTAGGGCTACCCACACAAGTGAGGTACCATTTTTTTGGAAGACCTTGGGGAACGCGGGGTGGGTGGAATTTTGTGGATCCACGCAGATTCCAGAACTTTCCACCACAGAAAAGTGAGGAAAATGTGTTTTGTTTGCCAATTTTTTAGGTTTGCAAGGGATTCTGGGTAACAGAACCTGGTGAGAGCCAGTCAAGTCACCCCATCCTGGATTCCCCTGGGTGTCTAATTTTCAAAAATGTATAGGTTTGCTAGGTTTCCCTAAGTGACGGCAGAGCTAGGGTTCAGAAACTACAGCTAGGCACTTTGCAAAAAAAGGGTCATTTTTCACTGTGAAAATGTGGTGCGTCCACGTTGCGCTTTGCGCTGCTTCCTGTCGCGGGCACTAGGCCGACCCACACAAGTGAGGTACCATTTTTTTCAGAAGACGTTGGGGAACGTGGGGTGGGTGGAATTTTGTGGATCCACGCAGATTCCAGATCTTTCCACCACAGAAAAGTGAGGAAAATGTGTTTTTTTTGCCAATTTTTTAGGTTTGCAAGGGATTCTGGGTAACAGAACCTGGTGAGAGCCAGTCAAGTCACCCCATCCTGGATTCCCTTGGGTATCTACTTTTCAAAAATGTATAGGTTTGCTAGGTTTCCCTAAGTGCCGGCAGAGCTAGGGTTCAAAAACTACAGCTAGGCACTTTGCAAAAAAGGGTCATTTTTCACTGTGAAAATGTGGTGCGTCCACATTGCGTTTTGCGCTGCTTCCTGTCGCGGGCACTAGGCCTACCCAAACAAGTGAGGTACCATTTTTTTTGGAAGACCTTGGGGAACGTGGGGTGGGTGGAATTTTGTGGATCCACGCAGATTCCAGAACTTTCCACCACAGAAAAGTGAGGAAAATGTGTTTTGTTTGCCAATTTTTTAAGTTTGCAAGGGATTCTGGGTAACAAAACCTGGTGGGAGCCCGTCAAGTCACCCCATCCTGAATTCCCCTGGGTGTCTAGTTTTCAAAAATGTATAGGTTTGCTACGTTTCCCTAAGTGCCCGCAGAGCTAGGGTTCAAAAACTACAGCTAGGCACTTTGCAAAAAAAGGGTAATTTTTCATTGTGAAAATGTGGTACGTCCACGTTGCATTTTGAGCCATTTCCTGTTGTGGGCACAAGGCCTACCCACACAAGTGAGGTACCATTTTTATCGGGAGACTTAGGGTAACACAGAATTGTAGAGCAACTGTTATTACCTATTGACTTTCGATGCATTTCTGCCTTCCAAATGAAAGACAATGTGTAAAAAATAAGTCATTTTGATAAATGACCTATAATTCTCATGCTAGTATGGGTACTCCCAATTTCGGAAATGTCCAAATATCTACTGTTTCTAAAATCTACATTTTGTTCCCATTTCAGAAATACATAGGTGTCTTTCATAACAATTTTTCCATGTATACATTTTTCCAAAATAATTGCTATATACCCGGTACATAATAAAAAACCATTGCAAGATGCTGCTCAGTTATTGGCTTCGTCGGGTTCTTGGTGAACCTAAAAGTCCTATATATCCCCACAACCAGAAAGGTCCAGCGGATCTAACGGTATATTGCTTTCAAATAGCTGTCATAATTAGAAGAAGTTACAGGTGAAAACGTGGACACAAATTGCTGTTTTTTTCAACTAATTTTCAATTTTTCCTTTATTTAACTGTTAGTTTCTATAAGGAAAACTTTAAGGATCTACACAAATGACCCCTTGCTGAATTCAGAATTGTGTCTACTTTTCAGAAATGTATGGCTTTCAAGGATCCATTATTGGTTTCATACCCATTTCTACCATTAACTGGAAGGAGGTTGAAAGCACAAAAAATAGCAAAAATAGGCTATGTCCCAGAAAAATGCCAAAACTGTGTAAAAAAGTTGGTTTTCTGACAAAAGTCTGCTTGTCCCTGAAAGCTGGGAAGATGGTGATTTCAGCACCACAACCCCTTTTGATGCCATTTGCATGGAAAAAACAAGACGCTTTCATCTGCAGCCCTTTTTCGCATTTTTCCTAAAAAAACATAATTTAGCTGTATTTTGGCTAATTTCTGGGTCCCCTCCTGGGGAATCCACAAACCCTGGGTACCTTTACACTCCCCATCATGTTAGAAAAAAAGGACGCAAATTTGGCGTGGATACCTTATGTGATCAAAAAGTTACAGGGGCCTAAGCGCGCACTACCCCAAATAGCCAAAAAAAGGCTTAGCACAGGGGGGGAAAAGGCCTAGCAGCGAAGGGGTTAAAACAATGTATTCAATATCACTCAATACGCGAGGCACCAGGGCCTTGCTCTTTATAAAGCACCTACACCAATCCCTGTGTTACTAAAAACACCAAATGATACACTACCCTGTCATCAGTCCAACCCTTCGGTATAGAAAGCATAAACCTGTGGAAGAATGGTGCACTGCGGGTGCTTACTGTGCAGAGTGTGGGTGGATTCGGTGGAATGTATGAATTCCGTGAGCCTATCAATGATGTCTGCATTTGCTGTATGAGGGGCAGAGCACTAACTGAACCTGGCATGAGTCCTATCCAGGATTCTAGCCCTAGGCTGCAGCTGTTCGTGTGATTGTTCATCGCTGCATCCATAATGTGACAAACAGAGACCAGATTTGCTTGATGTTAAACCACGCCACTTTGTGTACGCCCTCACTGAGTAAATAACCACGGCAGACACAGGCAGTCACCCTGTTGGGATTTCTCAGCACAGTGATGACATTGGTTGTCACGTCGATGGGAATCTTAATAACAAATTTTCAGCTCAGAAGCTTTTCAAACAACTGTTATTTTTCTCCTAGAAGTCATAAACAAGACCACCAATCCGTTTCCGGTGAAAATGGCTTAGGCGTTGGTGTCAGAGTGCGTTTGCTGCAGGATGCCTTGGTTATTACAGTCACTGGCATTGATGGCAGAATATTTTGATTTAGATTCTAGATAATTTACGATTCGGGTCATTGTCTATTTTAGATCAGGATCACTGTCTGAACATTTCTAAATTGTACGTCCTTCTATCCTGACCGGACGGGGCTATAAGGTCGCTTCCATTAGCTTTAACAACACATTTGATGGACAAAATTTAAATTATTTTTCCTCTTTCTGATGAACCCCGTTGGTACAAAAAACAGTTGAAGTCTGTATTAGAGACCTTGCATTGAGGAGTACTAAGGTTTTTCTTGCTTATCTGCTAGGATGGTTGCAACAACAGTCTACTGAACACAAAGCAATGTTTATTGGCAATTTTTTGTATAATAATTATTGATTCCTGCACTAAAGACTAGAATACATTTCCAGTGATTGCACGGCGTAAAGTTTCTATTGCAGCTACACATATTGTGTTACTTTATGGCAATGTGCCCTCTTCATATGAAATATCTGTCATTGTGTGATGTGCATTGCCCTCAATCTGGAAATGCTGCTTCAGGAAACAGCATGCAACGGCCAAAGTCCCCCAAAAGAAAGGAAATGTGTATGGTGCTTGAACTAATGTAACAAAACCTGCAGCTGAGAGTTCCTGATAAAAGTCATTCTGAGCTAATAATAAAGAAAAATAGCAGCCATCTCACCCTGCTGCGATAACTGACAAAAATCAGGCACGGGCAGCATTTTGTCATGGATCACTGAAGCCTTCCTTTTATTGTGTGTCTTCACTCCATTTCACAGCCTTGTGTCACCATGACTCTCGTCTGCGATAGAGGTGGCTTGTTTGCTCAATCTCCGTCCCCCACGTCTCCTGACCCCAGGGACACTCAGCTAGGCCAGGCCATGACTTCTGTGAGCCCATTGAACTGGAAGCTAGACTCCAAGTCATTTAAACTATTTAAACCTCAACAACAATGCACACAAAATATACTTTTCTCTGCAACTGTATGTTTAAATATGAGAGACTGCATACTAGCTAGAAGACCATGGGCCCTATTATGTAAAGGGTGCACTATCCCTGTTTGCGCATGTCGCACCTTAAAACTGGTGGGGAAGGCGCAAACAGGAAAAGTGCGCCCTATCTCATGGAATGCGCTGCCCCCAGGGAAGCTGGGAACTCGCGCTGCTCTGGGAGCAGCGCATTCCTGTGAAAAACGGAGTAGCTACTTTGAAGCCGCTCCATGTTTTCACAGTGCAGGCGGCAACCCGCCTGCCCTTTTAAAGGGGATTAGAGATCCCCTTGCAGGCGGGTGCAGTCAGTGATTGCACCCACCTGCAACGGGATGTCTGAGGGATCCATGGGACCCCCTCCAGAGGGCTGTCATCAGGGGGTGCACTGACAGTGCGCCACCTTTTAGATGGCACACTGTCAGTGCGCCTCCTGAGAGCTTCTTTGCCTCTGCACCCGCGTCTGTAATATGGCGTGGGCGCAGAGGCAAAGGAATTCCCTCATTTGCATGGGGAACGCCCCCATGCAAATGAAAGAATGCCCCGTGAAGATAGCGCTGGCGCTTTATGTGCGCCAGCGCTATCGTTATTACAGAAGGGGCCGCACAAGCTTCAGCGGCCCCTTCTGTAATACCAAAGTGCCCTGGGGTGTGCAAATCGGTCTCAAACGCCCATTGCGCCCTCTGGGCACTTATGCGATATGGCCCCAGGTGACCATTATGGCCAGATTACATGCTGCCTACTGGGACGTTCTGCTGAAAAGTGCAGGCATCCATCTTTTCCAATACAAGAAATATAGATGTTTGGAGTATGTAAGTGCTTGACCATGTAAAGATGAGGATGGGAGAACATGCAGCCTGGAAGGGCCTTTAGGACAATCTACCTGTGTATGCATGCATATGTCACTGAGCGGTTAGAACACTAGCCCTCTAGGTGTGCAGAGGTGCATAATTTTGTAGAAAATCATGACCAACTCATAAGTGTTTTTAGTCAGAAGCTGATTCCAAGTTCAGGCTGGAGAATTTTTGAACGCTAACAGTGACTGTGTGCTTTTACACACGCTTCGCCCTAAACTATTGGTCAACTTCTAACCCAAAAACATTTTTAAAATGCTTATGATTTTTTTAAAACTTATCTTGATTGATTTAATTGGTACATATATCAGTTATACCGGGGAGTCAATTCAGTAGGTTTTAAGAATTATTGTTACTTGATGAAACTATTATCCTTGTAGGAGGAAGCACATTCATACAGTAACTGGAGCTCAAAATGCTTATGATAATTGACAGAAAATAATGGTCAGAATTCATGCGGGTCCACGGACCCCTCTGAATTTGGGTCACAGCCACCTAAATTGGGTTCGTGGACGGGGCTCCAGAGTCCACATGTTAAGAAACGCTGAGCTAGGCATTTCCATACTATGATGAGGCTTTATGCTTGCTTGTATAATCCATTATGATACAATGCTGGTCAAAGAATCATGTGAGTTCTGCTATTAGTGGTTTAGCTAAACATGAATTTGAAAGTGCCGGCATCTGGACAACAGCTGTCTCCTCACATATTCTAGAGCAGTAGCGGAGTGTCTTGACTTCTGGATAAATATCTTGCCTTCTGATTTGCTTTTTTAAAATTCTGTTCTGATGGTATCAATGAATCACAGGCTGCACATTGTGTGGCGAAATCTAGGTTCAAAGATGCTTTGTTGTTTACAGAGATTAACATAGCCTATTAAAGTAATGAGCATAACACCTGCAGTGTCGCACCTTTAATGACTCTATGTAAGGATATTGAAAATCATGTAGGAGTTTTGTGACCCTCTTGAGGAATGAGGTGGAAAGATGATAGTCGTTATATGGTCACAGAATACGGAGATGACTTGCAATATCATTTATGGTCACACCTCATCCTTCTCCCATAAACCCTAAATCGTTGGCCTTTTGCTCTTTCACATGATAGAGATTGCGTTGTCTCTGTTATGTAGAATAAATGGGACATCTATAGTGCCGAAATATTATACTTCTTATTTCTGCAAACACATAATAAGCAATTTAACATAAGCCATTTATAAAAAAAACTGTTGTAGCTCAAAATGTGTGGTAAAAGGTTGGTAGATTCTTGCTTTCCTGAAAATATCTCTAGCAGTGCAATAAGCACATTGAGGTAAACGGCTCCCCTCTGCTAAGAGCTGTTCATTTTCAAGGAGAAAAGAGTTGATAAAAAAACAGGAAAGCTACTTCACCATGTTGGGTTTTTAAACAAAACTTGTAATTCTGGTCCATGTTCCCCTTTGCACAACATCTGCTGGCTCTGGCAGCAGGCATAGATATCTCACTTCCTTATTACAGGTGTCTAAAGATGACAGTAACAGGAAAATTAGTGAAAGGTGTTTATATATATGTTGAAGGACATGTGGAGGTTTTTGTAAAGTTTGAGGCTTGCTGCTATAGCAGATATATCATAAATAATCGAAAGCTAATATGTATGAGTGTGTGGATTCACAGAGATCCTGCTGTATGGATATCGGAAATGGGCATGGCCAATGAGAAATGTTTTATAGATACTGAAGGAACCCTCACTTACTTGAGATGGTGTAAGAGGGCATGTGGTGAGGTTTTTGGGAGTTATGCTCTATGGCACTTGGGAACTGAGATGCAAACTAGCTGAAGATCTTAAGTATTTGTTGATCTGGATGTTTTGAATAGCATCCATGTGCCACCATGAGATCGATTTGTACTGCTAAATTATGTTAAGTTCCCCCCAAGCACAGGCAGCAGCACTCAGATAAATATTTCCCTCACTGCCTGCAAATATTGGCACAGCCTCTGACTGCTCACTTCACCAAGGCCTTTCATGTGTCAGGGCTGTGCTTGACATGCATACCAAGGGAGGGATGCTGACTGTAGATGGAGGGAGGGAAGTGTATGTGAAAGTGAGGCGGGAGGTGCAGGATACTGAGGACAGAGACTGAGACGGAAAGAAAGTGAAAGGTGGAGAAAGAAATATAGCGAAAGAGACAGGGAGAGAAAGAAACAGCGAGGGAGACAATGAGAAAGCAAAGAGAAAAAGAGGGAGAGGGAGTGGATGAGAAAGAGAGGTGAGAGACAGAGTAGAAGAGAAGAAAGAGAGAGTGGAAGCAAAATAGAGGAGAAATGCAGGGAGAGAGAGAGAGATATTGGTGGGAGAAAGAATAGATGAGAAAGAGAGAAAGCAATCTCAGACCAGATGTACCCAGTATACGCTCTAATTAACACATACATGCTCAGAAAGGGTTAATTAAGAAAAGACATGTCTCACTATCTGGTACACATTGTTCTTGCTAAAGCTACTAGAAGCTGGAGTACTCTGTAAGAAAGGTGCTCTCACAAACATCTCAATTTCCGGCAGCTTCAGCCAGGAAAAGCTGGGCTCGGATGCAGCGGCGGGCATCTTTGTTTACAGTGACATGAACAACCCAAGCTAGGGTTTGAACCAGAGGTCACAGACCACTGGACCACTGCCCCAGACAAGAAGCTCAGCCCCCTGCTCTGTGCAGCTGGACCGCCCTCCTGCCCTACAGAACACTGCCTACAACATGATGTCACCATCCTACCCTATGAAAGCAATCTCTGGTGCCTGGACATAAATAAAACAAAAGTTATGACCTTCCAGAACAAATCCAGAATAAAACCCATCAGAAATGGTGCATGGATGCTCAGCAATCCCGGCCAAACAGCACTGCTGAATGCAAAGGGAGTATCTATCCTTTGTTGTCATGTTGCGCCCCTGCCAAGAGATACTCTAATGCTGCTGCCTTATGTTGCCTAAGGCACTGCATGAGCATTCTTTGCTGTGTAGGCTGGGCTGAACCTTCCTGGATTCACCTTGGGAAAAGGGCTAGCAAATGCTTTGGAGTCCATAGTTGTTGAAGGAGGTTTCCTGTCAATAGAACACTGCAAATGCGGGCCTCAGATTCTGCATGCAGCTTTCTAAATCCAACAAGTTCGTGGTGCGCCATTTTTAGTGTTCAACCGTTCAATGGAAGTAGTGAGTTGTGCTATTACACCAATCAGTAATCAATGATCCATCTCATCAGCTACGTGTCCTTGTAGAAACCATTATTGTGCGGTCTAGTGCTTAAGATGCTTTCCAATTGTTCCGATTTGTCACAGGTGCAACACAGGCGTGTTTCATTCTTGCAAGACCCAGGGGCTGCACTCCTAGAAGTGTTCAGCTCTCTGTTGGCGTTGTTGCTGCGGTGCCTGGCAGACCCTGCATAGAGCTGCCAGGAGCTAATTCCGAAGTGCTTACAGATGGACTGCACTGCCTTCCCAAGCCTCAGCAAACTCTGCTCTACCTCATCCCCTCCCTCCTGCAACTCTTGGAGCAACCCACCCTTGTGGAGCCCTCTGAGGAACTGGGGCTGGGCCTAGTGCAGCTGCTTTCACTAACGGTGGAGGTGTGCAGGGCACGTCTGACACCTTACCTGGATGAGATGGTGAGGTGAGTCCTTCTTTATCAGCCCCTGATCCTTGCTCTTTCATGAGTGTCACTTGATTCTTGCAGATCTGTTCCAGTAAACCAGGATTTGCTGTATCATTTTGTGATGTTCTCTAGTTTTTACTGCTGTGCTTTGCCATGCAGTGGAGTGTGGTGATGTTATTATTATGTTGGATATATGACTTGCTGTGTGGTCATATGCAGATTAGCCTCTCAGCACTTGGGCAATGGAATCATATATAACATCCAGGAACACATCCAAAGACCGAGGGCCTGATTACGAGTTTGGCAGACGGGTTACTCTATCACAAACGTGCCAGATATCCCGTCCGCCGTATTACGAGTTCCATTATATTCCATTGGATAAAATGGAATTCGTAATACGGCGGATGGGATATCCGTCACGTTTGTGATGAAGTAACCCGTCTTCCAAACTTGTAATCAGCTCCTTAGAGATTACTCCGCCCTCTTGCGGAACTCCACAGATTCTCACAGAGTTTTTCAATAACTCTGAAGAATTTCCCAGAGTGCACCATCGCAAGCTCTGCCCAGGCCTTAAAAAATACCTGTTTTATTGAGGAAGAATTGTCAGTCATGGTGGATGAAATCATAAGAGTAGAGCCACAATTGTTTGGAGCCCAAGTCCAAAATGCACCCATATCTCAGAAAAGGCAAATGTGGGCCATAATAGTCGACAGAGTGAATGCTGTAGCAAACAACCTGTGCACCCAGGAGGAAATTAGTAAGAGGTGGAATGACCTGCGGGGGAGAGTGCATTCCTTTGCCTCTAAGTGTCACTTAGAAGCCAAGAGGGCTGGTGGTGGTTTTCCCAGGCCTCCCTTAAAACTCATGCCCTGGATGAGACGGTCTTGCAGATTCTACATACTAAAGGCTTGACAGGAATTCCTGGTGGAGTGAAGTCTGGTAAGTTACAATTTTCAATTTGTCACTAAACCTAAAAGACCTGTTTGCTTCAAGTTAGCTTTTGCTAATGTATTCTGCACAATTTATTTAACATAGAAACCTAAATATATCAGTAACATCTTGTTTAGTTTTTTTATTTGAATGCATTGAGTTGTATTTAAGGTAACAGGTTGCAACAGCCATCACATTTCACATGATGTTATGGTGCTTGTAAGTGTTTGTACTCCAAATAACTTATATGTAGGCAGATTTACACAAGGTATGTTCAAGTCACAATTTTGCAAGTGTTGTGAATGTTTTATTGAAATAAATACAACTACAATGATACCTAAAAATATTGCCATCTTATTTTGTTCCTTATCCCTTTTCGATCATGTTTTCACATATGGTATAGGGCCATTTATTGATCAATCTCTATTAAATGCTCTTTTTTGAAAATTGTTTATGTTAAATTTTGTATGTTGTCCTTTTCTTGTTACGTAATTAAATTGATGTCATTAGCTTCAAAAATCAACATTTGTTGAGCTTTAAAATTTAAGGAGTGTAACATTGTATGCTGAATAAAAGTGGCATATGTGAAAACTGAACTCTGCACTGTTTATATGATGCCTAACACTAAACATCTCTCTAAGTTGTGTAAATGTCTGTTCTTTAGCCTGCTAGGCCCTGGAATGGTAAAGTTCACATTTTTCCTCTCTACTGTGTTGGGTTCAATGGTTAGTACATTTCAGGAGTGCTTACTAATTTATCTTATTTCAGTTCAGGACATCTTCTTACCTGTTTATTTGAAGTAGTTTTGCATGAAACATAAACTGATTGTGTAATTAAGTACATTTCCCCTGAAAGGTCTAATCATGATATTCAATTCATTTTCCCTTTTAAGTTGCTACATTATATTTGCTTATACCTCATTAGATGTATAATCCACACTTTTACTAAATATGTTTTTGTCACAATCATTAGAAGTCCAACAGCCAGAGCACCTGTTCAAGCATCGGTTTCTCTGGATACCTCCACTCCAGCTCAAGATCAAGCCTCCATGGAGGACTCCACTTCAGAAAGTCCGGATGAAGAGGAGTGGCCTAGTCCATCTGGTCTACCTGGGCAGATTTCTCAGGTGAGTCTCCTTTGGCACACACCTATACCTCCCACCCCAGCTATTACAACTTCTCAGCAGACAGATACCTCCACTTCCTGTGTCCAAAGCAACATAACATCCATCTTTGCACCCCAGTCCTGGCTGGTGGTGAGACAACACCACGCCCACCTTCATTTCATCCAGGACCCAGTGTGACGGGACACACTGGCTCAAGGCCACAGATTAGTGGGGGTAGGGGTCGTGGGAAGGATCCTGTGGGCCAGCATAGTAAGACCACTGCGGTCACTGACACCCAGGCTACCATTAACCAAGACTTGGGAGCCCTCCATCAGTCCAAAGACATGATGGGTCAGGTCCTTACCGAGCTCCAGGACATGAAGAAGTTGCAGAGGGAGCACAATGTTCAGATGGATAATCTGAACTCCAATTTGGGCTTCCTGACTGGGGTGCTGCAGGACATGTACACCCATATATGCAGGGCTTTTCCTGTACCATCTGCCCCTTTCTGTGGCCCAACTGCATCTGGGCCTACTACAGAAAGGAGGCCCATTCACAAGAGGCAACACCTGCAACTACCTCAGTGTTAGATATACAGCTTCTTTGCTGTCTATGCCTATGTCATATGTTTGTGTGATGTAACTGGATTCTCTTGTAGAATCTGGGAATGTTAGGATTTCATTTCTGTGTAGGCGGTTGGTGCTGTACCAGGGTACTGTGCTGCAAGAAAATAAATCATATTTAAATATACTCCTTTTGGATTTTGTTTGGACTTTACACTCAGACACTGCAACTGTGGATCCACCAGCCCCCTGCAGGAACACAGGTTCATCTAGAACACCAGGAGAGGATGGCAAGATCCCCACCACCAGCAAGAGATGCTGCACCTAATTTAGTCCAGTGCATGACTACCATACACTCGATGTTCTGGTCACATTCACCTTTCTGAAACCAGTTGTATTTCATATATTGAACTGCAAACAATTTAGGCTCTACAATTATGATTTCATTCACCATCACTGACTTGTTCTTTTTTTGTTTGTTATTTTGGTTGACTTCCATTCTTACTTTATTTGCTTTTGTATAATAAAAGCAAAAAACAAAAAATTCAGACTGGTGTTGTAGTTATTTTCTGTATTCATTCTATTGTTTTTCCTTCCATCATACATTTCAAAATGTAAACAACCAAAGTATTGTTTGTTCATAAGTAAATTGCAAGTAAGCAATATTACTCACTCATTTCTACCATGACAACAAAACACAAATACCAAAAACTCATCAACTAGTATTTCATTCAATTAGTAACAGAGTGTTCTGTCCAATTCTGTATTGAACATAACAAACCACATAACACAAATACTCATTCCCATTTTTACATTTGCAGTTCCACACCTTGCCACCATGGCAGGCTGGGATATAGCATAACGATTCAGATTTCATAGGCAAAATATTAATGCATTATGTCATGAGCTGGAGCTAGATATTCTGCCTCACAGTAGGAATTGCACAACAATAACACAAATAGTTATAAATCCTGGCTGTACTCCATTTTGTGGCCACAGGATCAGTCCAATGCACTGTTGCAGTATCTGGGGGAATGTCACAACCACATTTAAGTGGTGTGCTACAAAAAGTTCTTCCGACAATGATGACACACATCAACATATTCATACACTTAACAGAAAATGTGCATTTGGCCAATGTGAAGAAGGATGACTATGCTTTTGGTTGACTGCCACATGTTGTTAGAGCAAATCAAGCAGCACATATTGGCTTGGTGCCTCCATTTAACAAACAACAAGTCTAATGCTATATGAAAAAGTGTTCGTTCAATTACTGTGCAAGTTGTCTCAGTACAAGATATGTACATGCAAAGTCTGTGTGTGTCTTCCAAAGGAACAACCAGGGCCGGACTGGCTACCTGGCGTTTTGTTGTGCTGCCGAGCTGGGGGCTGATTTCATTGATGGGGACCTGCGTGTGCTTAAAAACATTCGTTTTGGTTTGTTTATTTCGAAGCTCACGCAGGTCCCCATCAACGAAATCAGCCCCCACCGCAGTGAAATCAGCCCCCAGCTCGGCAGCACAACAAAACTCCCGGTAGCCAGTCCGGCCCTGGGAACAACCCATGGTCCCTTTGTACTTTGAAACAACAGCGTTTAACTGAAAATGTCACAACTTTCAAATGTCCAAATGAAGATGAAATGGTGAAGATACCTAAAAAAGATTAAAACAAAAAGATAGGTGATGAAACACTATAAAATAGACACATTAGAAAGTCATTGTTTGAGGACATATTTACCAAAAGCCAATCAGAGATAAACAATGAAAATGAATACACAAGTCAATGTATCCAAACTTTGATCAGCAAAGACTTGTGGCCTGGATTTCCCTGAACTTGCTCTTCATAAAAAATGTCCAACACACACTTTTACACTCATTACATCAATAGTTGGTTTTACAGTTATTGTGATAATATGTAAAGAGATACTTTCACTCATGGGTAGAAGATGTCAAAATGACATCCTGACGTAAGTCAACTCTTTCCTCCTCACCACTATCATGTTCATTTGCATTTCAGGGTCCTCATCTGATGGCTCTTCATGGTCTCCATCCTCTGCGATGTAAGGGATGTTCAGTCGCAGGGCTATGTTGAGCAGCATGCAGTAGGCCATGGTGATTTGGCACACCTTATTGGGTGAATAGAGAAGGGCTCCACTAGTCCAGACAGTAAAATCTGGCCTTTAGGTGCCTTACAGTCCACTCCACTGGCGTCCGTGTTCTTCCATGGGCCTCATTGAAGACAACATTCCCTGGTGTGGTTGGATTCCTCAGCGGTGCCAACAGCAATGGTCGGTTAGGATAAGCTGGGTCTCCAAAATGAAGAAAAAAAGATGAACCTAGATATATAACACCATTTCAGATGATTCACCTTGACATTACCCAAAACAATATTATGTCAGATTGTAATTACCAACAAGCCAGGCCCTTTTAGGACCAATATTTGCAGTGGTATGCTGCTATTCTGTAGTACAAAGGAATCATAGGTTGATTAGGGGTAAATGCGCACAGATGCTTGTAATGTACAAATCAGCTAAGCAGACAACTTGCACATTGATTGAATGGAAGTGCTTCTGATTTTGGTAGACGTGTTCCCTGGTGTGTGGCATCACAGAGGCAATATGTGTGCCATCAATTGCTCCAACCACATGTGCTAGGTGACCCAAAGCATAGAAATGACACTTCACTTTCGCAAAATTTTCATGTTGTGGAAACTGGTTAAGTTGTTGATGTGTCTCGCCATTGACGGAAGAACTTCTTGTAGCACACCATTGAAAGTAGATTGTGACATTCCACCAGATACTGCCACAGTGTATTTAAATGATGCTGTGGCCACAAAATTTAGAACTGCCATGAGTTTGACAATTGGTGTAATAGATGTGGGATTTCTGTTGTGAGGCAGAAGATCTGGCTCCAGCTGATGACATAAAACCAGCATAGTTTGCCTATTCAATCTGAATTCTTTGATAATATACCCTTCTTCCATGGTGACAAGTTCTGGAAATGGGAGGTGCACTTGATGCCGTCATCTCCTCTCCCTGGGGTCAAATGTTTGCATTGGAAGAATTGTGAACATATTTAAACATTGTCCACATAAATATTTTTTTTATGGCCACAAATGTAAAGTTGTGCTAAAAAAATATGTGGTTTCAAAACATATTTAAATATAAAATATTTGTTTTGTCATTTCTACTTCACAAATGTAATTCTTTAGCTGTCAATATTTCAAATCTGAAAGAATGTCTGAAAAATACATTACTAATATATTATTTACACATTCAAATATTTGTAAGATTTTTTCTGACAAAAGACCATCAACTGAGGTAGAAAACACTGTGCAAATATTGCATTTAACCACAGTAACACACTACATATAAATGTTTTTTTAAAAATACATAAGTGTCTTTCGAAGTTTGCTGATGCATACAAATTGCCCACCATTTTGAGGGGTGGTGACACACTTAACACTCACAAACACAGTATTCGAACTTCTAAAATTGCGTTCGCCTGACCTCGCCGTCGGGACATTTGTAATTAGATGTCCGCAGCGGAAGTCGACCATGTAGTGGGTGTTCAACTCCACGACGAACACAGCCATTGGCTAACGTGTGTGAAGGCAACGTACGAAGGCCAATGGCTGTGTCCGTCTCTGCTGAAGACCGCATACGTTGCTTAGATGTACGCAGCAGTTCAAAAATAGCTCACTTGCCTCCTAACACTACAGCCTTCGAGACCTCCTCCACCTTTGCTGCTGTATGGGACCTCTGGGAGCAACGATGCCAGGCCGATCAGGTGAGAGGACCCCTGCCTTCATGCCAGAGGAGCTGGAGTTGCTGGCAAAGGAGGTCCTTTACCTGTATGGCCAGATTTATGGCTAACCAGAGGAACAGGTACATGTTTGAAATGCATGTGTGTATCTGTCTAACTGTTTTATCTGTCTAACTGTTTTTTTCATTAACACAGAGTACACTGTCCCTTTGAGTTCCTGAGTGAAGTGTAGTGATTGATGTTAAGTGTCATATATTTTGGTTCTTACAGAGGACAATGATCTTTGGTATTTGTAGGCACTTTACAATGTTAAAAACAACACCATTAATATGTGTAGTGTGTTTAAAGCCCTAGATTCTATTTGGTGTGTATGTTGAGATATATGTACGTATATGTTTGATTTACATGTGAAAACTCACATCATGGAAATTAGAAAACACATTATATACTCTTTGCAACTGAACATAAATATGTATGCGGAACAAACCAAATGAATATTATGTTAGCTATATGTATCGTCCGACAAATCACTCAGCCTAGACCAGGGCTGTTCAAAGCATTGTTTGGGAGCTACCAGTACCTCCCAGATCCCTTCAGAGTAAGACACAGCCTTGAGGTCACTTATTAGATGGGCGCATGATCTGTTTTTCATGAAAAAGTCTGGTCATGTGACTCATGATCATCAGGCTGCAGATAGCAGGGTCTGACAATGAGCAGTGTTCAGTCAGGCTCATGGGCCAGGCTGGGGGTGAGTCACAGGGACAAGCAACTGAAGCACTGAGGTATATCTGCATTAACATATATTCTTGCCAGGTCAAAATTGGAGGTGTTGAGGGCCCAACAGCAGCAACAAGGGGGTGAGTTCTTATCAGAGTTTAACAGCCAGGATTTTTCCCATCAACATTAATGGTGGCCCATGTCCAATTCACAAGAAGAGTGTACGTTTTGCACAATGTATATGATGATGTGCTTTGTCTCTTAATTTGATGGAAAGGATCCCACCTGATTCCCGTTTACAACCAAAGAACTGTTCTGAACAGACACATGGCTGCCTAAACTTCACATATACAACAGGATATTTTATGTCATGAGGGACAGTTGTACCAAACAGGCCATTAGTCTTTATTGTGTTTGGTGTGATGCTCCTTCACTATTGTCGATGATGTAATGGGAGCCCTATTAAATGTGACATAGCATGATACAGTTGATGTACCAAACGTCACATTGGTAAGTTGGGATTCAACACAAACAAGAGTGAGCATGTGATCCAAAATGACCAGTGACATCAGAATTAATGGATACATTTTGGAATCATAACATATCCAAACTGTGTTTAGCTTCAGAAATACACTTTCATACATGTTAAAAGTGACAGATGTGTATGATGTCTTACTCCTTCACAAATATGGGTGTAAACCAGTCTGTTTTTAGACAAATAATTGTGAGAGGCATAGAGGTTTTCTTGAAACACATACAGGAAAGTGTACACATTGGTGACAGAGTAACACATACCCAAAACCATTTCTCAATGTCCTTTGTCATGTCCAGATGATAAACCAATGATGGAGAAAAATGGGAAACCTAAAGGGATTTTGGAAGATGGAATGTTCCATCACATATATGTAAGAGTATCACATCAGGAAAACTCAAAATCAGGCCAAAGTCATGACACATTAGGCACATGTTTAAATGTATCAAGGTGTAACATGTTGCATATTGTGATTTAGATTTGAATCTTTGAAGTACTTTTATATATGAATCAGTGTATGTAATAATTACTGTGGTGTTCTTCAAATTTGTGACTACAGTGAAAGCCTATTTAGTGAAATAATTTCACAATGATACAACAAACTTCAAATTACTAGAGATATTTAGCACTCAAATGTGAAAATGTTTTTGCTCTGTACTGAAGTGCATTAGAAATGTTTCAAGGGCTATTAATTTTACTTATGCTGTAGAGGTCATTTGTAAATCCACTCAAAATGTGTTTCTTACTGTCTTCAACAGAATAGGTATCTACATAATATGTGATACATTGCTAAGCTACTTCACTACAGAATGCATTCATAATTCTTTTACATTTGACATATACTTTAGTTAATTGAAGTAAGTGTTACCATTCGAAAATGTCCAAAGAAAGGTAACCTGCTTTCAGTTTATGCTAATATTGGTACAACATTGCAGTATTTGTTGACACATATTCATTCACATTTTACTAATTGAAAATGAAAAGTATGCAGATTTTAGGGCCTTGCGAACACACTATTTACAGGTGTTATCCTTTTGGGTGACATTAGTTCACTATTCTAAATAACAAAGGCGAACCATTCATGGGGTGAAACAGTTCCTGTAGAGACATAATAATGGATAAGAGACAAGATCAACATGATATAGGAGCTATCATGGGGAATTACATAACTGTGACCAAATGTTTTCTGAAAATGTTGCCTATATGCATGAGCTTATGCTTTGTAGAACCAATGTTTGAGAACCTTGAAGCAGTTGAAATCTGAAAACGTGGAAACTGTTATGTGATCAAAGTTCATGATCAGTACAGCTTACACAGATTCAATAAAACTAGTGCATATGTCATTTCAGCATCATCTGGAGCAGGTGAAGAAGAAGTTGCCAACGTAGGCGGGGAAGCAGCTGGCAACTGTACTTTGGTGGTGGACATCACCGACACCGAGGGACCCAGTTGCATGGAGAGTGAGGGAGTGCAAGGGAGGCATACAGCTCTCCAAAATCTTCTTCATGGGCCTCCTCCAGTGAGCACTCCCTTGTGGTGGTGGACCCAGCAGGAAGTCTACCAACTGCAACCTTGTCTGTCGCACAGAGTACCATCTCTATCCTCCCTCTTGCTTCTCCCAGTTGGCCAAACCTTCACCCATAAAAAGGGTTGGCGTCTCCTTCGTTCCAGGCACATTACCCCCTGCCCCATCTCCTCGGCTGCACTGAGTGAGGAGGCTATTGACCTCCTCCAGAACATCTCTGTAGGCCAGACTGCACTACTGAATGCCATCCAGGGGCTTGGCTGTCAATTGCAACAAATGATAGCATACCTAGAAGACATTCACTGTGCTATGTCTAGCCTACAGAGGTGTTTTTAAGGTCTAGTCCCCTCATTGACCACAGACTGACAACCATCCCAACCTTGTACCCCACCTCCCACCCCTTCCCCATCCAAATGACCTTTTCCCATACCTATCTTAAATGCACACTCACACCTTTGCATGCACCCACTCAAAGAGACACAAGCAGCACACCCACACAGAAACACAAACACCACCACACCCACATGCACCACCACCAGCACAAACATAAAGACTGCACCCACCACTACACACACATGCACCACACCCAACACCATCACACCCAGATACTGCACCCACCACCACACCTACGTGTACCACCCCACAGACACCGCACCCACCACCCCACCCACATGGATGTCCCCCACCCCAGCACACCCACAGTCACCACACCCACCACCACACCCACAGACACCACACCCACCAACACACCCACATACACCACCACTAGCACACCCACAGACACCACACCCACCACTACACCCACATACACCATGCACTATAACCGAACCCAGCACCTCCACAGCACACCCATCCACATACACCTTAGAATACACACTGAAATAACTAAAACGGCCACAATCAAGCAAACAACCGACACCTAGTAAGCAAGACACACCAAACGTGCACGACATACACTACACCCACAGGCACCTGCACCCTCAACAGACACATCAACCACTGCCACTCCCTCTATCTCCCAAACCCAACTCCCTGCTAAACACCCTACCCACTTTCCCCATGAGAGTTTATTGTTTGCTCTTTCCTTAACCCCATCCACACCCCAACCAACACCATCCATATCCTAACTCACAAATCCCAATACAGAAACCACCCCTACTGCAACCAAAAGTTCCCATCCGAATCGCTAAGCCCTCCATCCCAAAACCCACATCCCCCTCCCACACCAAATAGTACCCCTCCCATTCCCAACCTCCCTCTCATGTAAGATTTTTGATGTGCCTGCTCTCTCCACTAGATGCTGCTTCCTGAGGAGGTTCCCCTTGGCAGTGATTTGGGAGGCAAGCTTTATGCCACTGCACAATAGTACACAATACGTTTTTATATGAATTATGGACTGGCAGTTTACTGTTTTTGAGAGAGTTCTCAAATTTGCTGAAATACATCTATTTTTTGATTTCACTAAATTAGTCCTAGCATTTACTTTCCTTTACAATAGTTTCATTCCTAGCTATGTTTCTTACTAAAATGTGAAGTACTAATTTTTCTTTACCATGATGACAGGTAATACATCAGATTTTTGTAATGTCTATTTTGTTAAGTGCATACACTGGATAAAATTGTATGCGATGATCATTTGAATTTAGGTGGAGGCATTCATCATACTAATGGCCACTTGCACCTACTAATTGATGGTAAAAAAATGTTTGGGAATTTGTTACTACAGGTGTGTTTGTTTCACCTTGATTACTGATCAGTATGAGCACATATGCATTGCACCCTATACAATATTATGACTATTGAAATTGAAAACAGTATAGGACTTGCAGTAGAGAAGGGGAAATGTTACATGGATGCATATGTTGAATGCTTCAAATGTGGGCCTGACGTTGATTTGACAGATAATTAATAGGGTAAAGGTTACACCTTGTCTAGAGCTATTTGTGCACCATGTTAGATTGCACTTATCCGAATGATGTATGTTGCATATATTTTTAATGTGACAATTTACGAAATGTATGTAAACACACCTGTAAGGTTTTTGGAAATTACCATTTTTTGGAAGGCAGATTGCACCAAATTAATACATACAATCTGTTAATATAGTTGTGTTTCTTTAATTTTCTTGAACGTCAACATTACACATATATGCATTGCACACTGGTATGCTATTGCTTGTCAGAGAGATTTATAAATGCAAGAGTCCTGGTCAAACGTTAGGAGACAAATCAATAGGTAACAAGTAAAAGTGGAGCTTACCGTCGATTGTGTCCACGATGGTGTTGGTTTTGTTTGTCATCAAGCAGCTATTACAGTCAATGGGGTAACCCAGTAACCCTCAGAACCTGGGAATTATCAAGAAGAACTACAGCAGTAGCAGCAGGACTTGGAACATTGGATCCATGGCGGAACAGGAAGTGTGAAAGTGAGAAAAGGTGAGTTTCTCCCTTATATCCCTTCCATTCCGCCAACTCAGGTGTGGAAGTTTTACCTCCACCATCACGTTAGCGGGAAGGCAAATCTTGAATGGTTCGGTAGGGAAACTGGCGGTCCTCCCACTGACAGCCTGACAGCCTCTTTTGCCTAACCCGCTATCTACACATTTGAGATTTCCTGGCAGTGACGGCAGAATGGCGGGACCACAGACGTCTTTCATCTATGAACTCCCTAACATCTAAATTGGGCGGGTGGACTGCCAAGCCAGTGGGCGGGAAGATTGCCAAAAAAGCAATGGCTGGGCTCGATCCGCCAAGATCTAAATCAGGCCCTATGTTGTAGTTGTGTACTCTGTACAATGTCAGTGTTCTGGTCAGCTAGATTTTGACCACCCTTTGTTGCAGTGGAAGGAATTTCCTCAGCATCATAAACTGGAGGTTATTGTTTGGGCAGACAGCCATAATCTGATATTTGAAGATCAGGCTTGCCTTAAACTAGACATCAAGGTCATTTGCTTTTTTATTGGGGTGCACATGCATTTTCCAGCTCCGGTGGAAATAAAAACTTCAGGGTGTATTCTATGTTGCTTAGGGTCAACAACATGTCTATCTTTAGTCCATAGAGGCACAGGAAGCTGTCTCTCATTCAGTAAAAATTATGTCTTAATAATGTATGCAGCAGTGCACCATTAAGTGGAATGTACTATGGGAGGAAAGGCCTTAAACAGTTCGTTTTGCACCACTCTTGGTTGTAGCTAGAGGTTATTATGCCTTGCTCTAGTGCGAGGGTGGTATAGATTACATTAGACATGCCCTAAGGACCCAGTATGAAGCTGAAAAAGATTAATAGAATTGTCGTGTGGATTGTGGCCTCCTGGTCTGCCTTGCTACGTTGGCTTAGGCCTAGCTGCCATGAGGCCTTTTTGCACACGTTACTTTGTGCCATTGTTTTTCAAGCCTCTGCTTCTGCCCGGCTATTTTAGCACTGTCTGCATTTCTATCTTTCACCTTTTCTCCTGTTCCCTTTTGGGCTACGTCTGCACACCATGTACAAGGTCGAAAAACAACGTCCCTTGTTCCTGCTGATTTGGCTAGTCCCTCGCACTTAGACATAACACTCTATGTACAGCTGCCCTGGAGAAATTCGTGTGCTTTTAATATTGTGTTTTTCACTGTTAGAGTCACTTGGAGAACATCTTTTCCAGAGAGAAGAGCTGTGCTTATCTGATGATGTAAAACTTGCATCTAGATATTGAGGTATGGGGGTTCGCTAGTCAAAGCCCAGAGGTCTTCTATTTTTATAATAAACTAGCTACTAGCACGGGGAGGGTGGTAAGGTCATTTAGCCTTATATCCACTGCTTTATGAAATGCTTTCCCCGTTTGTATTCTATGGAGTTGTAACTATGCTGCTTATGTTATCATTATGCATTATGCTGATAGTACTGGCACGTGTACTGTATCTTAGAGCACGTTAGTTGAAATAAACATTTTAAACTATACAGTGTCTCTTCTTACGCGCGTTGTGGACAGGTATGAGTGTGTGATGAAAGGGTGTTCTTGCTACTGCGAGTCCTGAGAGAGAGAGATACCATGTTCTGGGTTGTCTAATCATTGGTAGCATTGTTGCTAATGAGACGCTACAGCTAGTCGGGTTGGGGTTTTAGGTGCTAAGGTTTATGGTTGGCTCACCACTATATTCCGAGGTCCTATTATCCTGTGCATAGCTCTGTGTATGTGCAGAATCCCTACAACATGGCGCAACCAACGAGTGGGCTGCTTATCTGCGAGACGCTTGAGTAGTTCTTGTGCTTGTCCACAACTCCCTTCACAGACGCTTCCGGAAGCGTGTGTGACGGTGATACCTCCTATATTGACGTTTTTATAGGTTTTTTCAAGCTTGAAGTTGTTAAAAGGTGTTTAAACAAAACCCTATATTGTGCTGCCTCCTACTAGGTTGTCGAAGTTTCTTAGCCCTAATGGCTGTCGCAATTGCGGCGCATAGCCGCGCAGCGCTCCGGGCTCACTTAACAGTGTATGGAGTGCCTGACGCGGGTGTCGATTTGATCTTTGTGGTACAAGCAGATCCAGCTTACCACTTTGAGGTGTTTTACTCTTGGGTCACCTTTCCAGCGGTGGATGGGACTGATCATATGTTCCATGAATATGAAGCCACCGATGTTCCTAATCACTATAGACCGTATAGGAATCTTGAAGTACCGCTCATGGCTTGGCAACACCGTGTTTGGTTTGATGGCGCCTCCCCAACCGGTTACCGCGGTTCGTTTAGGCCCCTTGTCAATTGATGGGGCCACTTGGCCTGTCTTGGCCGGGTATACCCCACATCCGCGTTATATGACGGTTGCAGTCGCTGAACTGCGTAATATGCATTCGTCTTTGATACGAGTACATAGAGCTTTAGTACAATATGTTACAGGCAACATCCAGGGAGCCCCGCCTGGAGTTGCGGCCCATCCAGCTGGTGCAGGCGGTGTAACCATAAGTCCTATCATGGTGAATTCGGTGATGGGCAAGCGCCCACAAAATAAGGATGATTTTCCTTATTGGCTTGCAGAAAATTTTGACCAGCTGCAGGCAGTTTTTCCAAATACCTCTCCCGTGGAAAAACACAGAATTTTGACTATAGTTTACCAAAAGACTTAATCCCCGAGTTGGCAGACTGCAAACACTGGGGTAGGGTATTCGCAGCAGTATATGCGAAGTGTTTCGGCACTCCTTCCATGACGGTTCTCCCCTCTGTAATTAAACGTGTGCAGGATGAACATGGCCCTCAAGCGGCTGTGGAATTAGGGATGAGACTGGTGGGAGTGTTCGACGTAGTGGCTGATTTGATCCTTGCGAATGTCAAGGGCGATGCAGTTAACTTTCAAGTAGCTAATGCTTTGGCTTTGGTCCCAGAAGCGGACAAGCCGCGCGAATTACCGAAAATTATTGCTCAGGCTTACAAAACCATTGGTCGCAATAGCCTGGGAGTTAAGCCTTTTGCTAAATCACAAACACAAACACAACAACAACCTAAAACTCAATCTGAGAAATATGAGAAGCCAGTTTTTACTAAAAAGAGCTGGAGGTTGAAAAAACAGGGTAAGCAACAGAAGAAGCCGGGGTCGCGAGGTGCATCCCCTGTTTCTGTCGCTTCTGAACGCACATATGATTTGCGCGATAGGGCGAGAATTAAATCTCCAGAGAGATTTCAAGTCCCTGATTCGCGTTCTCCTCGTTCTTCACAGGCACCAACATCTTCGCAGGCTGGTGGAAGAGATCGCCAGGATAGAGGAAGGGGTCGAGAGACTCCACAGGGACGAGACCAACCTCAACAACAGGTCAGAGGGACAGCAGAAGAGTTTCACTGTTCTCGCCCACAGTTTCTGAAGAAGAAAGTTGCCGCTGTAACAGCGAGATATGCCACAGATGGTGAGAACGAGACTCCTGAATTGGATGTGGGCAGTGACCCTCCTAGACAGCGCAGCGGAAGTTACCATAGTGCGGGAGGTGCTACGTCCTCATGTGGAGGCAACAGCAACTGAAACATTCATTACAGTCGAGACAGCTGACACCAGAGTGGCTCCCCCTGACAGACTATGTAATATTGTAATTCAAATCGAAGGTGACATACAGCGTGTTATAAAAGGGATTTTTTGGGAAAATCTGACCTCTTCGTACGACATTTTGTTAGCAGAGGCGGATTGGCCGCCCCCATTCGTACTTGCTGCGCGTAAAGGGGAGGAGGTAATCCTTCTGAGCTTTTCTCGACATGTCCCAAAAGACAAAGCAGAGGCTCTTGCAGCTGAATGGGCTGTGTCCCTGGCTCCAGCGTTATACCGCAACCATGTGGGCTGGGATGAAGAATCACCACCCCATGAAATACCTCTGCGGTCCCTACCACAGCCACAACCCCAATATCCCATCAAACGGGAAGCTAAAGGTCCCGTTTCCGAAATTCTGACTCAGTTGGAATATCAGGGAGTGATTGAAACATGCGTGTCACCGATGAATAATCCCCTTTTCGCGGTTTCTAAACCCGATGGATCGTACCGCTTAGTTTTGGATTACCGGCATTTAAACTCTCATTGTCGGACCTTTGCGGTGCAAAACACACATAGTTCTGCGCTAGTAGACAGTCTTGTTCGTAAAAAATATAAAACTACACTTGACCTATCCAATGGATTCTACACGCACAACTTAGCCCTGGAGAGTAGCCAATGGAGCGCTTTTACCTCCGGTGGTAAATTATTCAAATTCAGGCGTTTACCTATGGGCTACAAGAATAGTCCAGGTGTATTCGCTGCCCGTGTTGTCTCTTTGTTAGACGGCATAGACCCAGATGCGTGTTCGTACGTCGATGATATCTATCTGACAGACGACGAATTATTCCCGCATCTTTCCCGAGTGGACCGCATTATTCTAGAATTTGCGGTTCTAGGTTACTAAGTTTAACTTTGCCAAATCTCACATTGCTGAATTTACCGTTTTGTTTTTAGGCTATGAGCTAAACAATGAAGGTAAGGGCTTAGCCCCCATTTCCTGGAGAAATGTGCACTTCTGTGCCCTCCTACTACTCTGAAGAAACTTCAGTCTTTACTGGGTTTTCTGAACTTCGGGCGTACTTACATTCCCGAATATGCCCAGCGTATCAAGCCACTGTATGCCTTCATACAACCTAACTTTTCGAAGTCATGCTGGCTTCCGGAGCATTCCTCCATTCTGCAGTCTTTGCAGACAGACTTACTTGAGTCTAAATACTTGTTGACTCGTGACAACCACACCAACCTGGTGATTAGAATCATTCCAGGGGCAGTGGGTTTCACGTACTTGACCTTTAACGAAGGTGACACAGTACCGATTGCATACAAGTGACATCTATACACTTCTGCAGAAATGCGCTTTTCCTCTGTGGAGAAAGTTTTAACTGCAGTGCAAATGGCGATTCTGAAGGAACGCGCACTGGCACAGGGAAAACGCATTCTGGTGGTAACACCCTACCCTGACCTAGAGGCAGTGACGAAAGCAAGTGTACCGAACTCTAAAGCTTTGCACCCCCGTTGGATTCAATGGGCAACATCTTTGACGTCTCCAGATGTCACTTTTATTTTTGATTCTTCTCTTCAGACTCAGGAGTTTTTACAGTATGAATTCGTTCATCCTCCTCCTCTGTCCTTGCTACCGCTTGAGGAAAACAAATGTATTATCTATACCGATGGTTCGGCACAACCGGCCACGGGTTCCAAGCATGCTTATTCAGCCGCATGTGCTATTGTTGCAGGTACCTTTGTGAACGGAAAGTTCAAATCAACTGTAGTGCATACACAGGCACTAGGAGACAGTACTGCACAATTGGCCGAGCTGCGCGCATTGGTGCTCGCACTTGAGTTCGCTAGTCCAGATGTAACCACTCTTATTGTATGCGATTCTTACTACTGTGTCCAGTCTTACAATGACAATCTATTCTTTTGGTCACAAAATGACTATAGAGATGCAAAAGGCAGCACAATCAAGCATAAAATGCTTTGGGTTTGAGTGGCAGATTTGCAACAGCGTCTGCCCCTCACACAGGTGGTTCACACCCTTGGCCACCAGCATGTGGGCGCACATGCTGTCGGTAACGGTTTGGCAGATGAAGCTGCCAAATCAGCAGTAGCCACGTGCTCAGTCGCAGCAGTTACCAGATCCATGTCTAAAATAGATTCTGATATTCTAGCAGCTATTGCTGCGACAAAGGAAGGTGCTAACTATCCACGGGGTTTCCCTTCCAAATACTCTTATCAATTAGGTCCCGAACAGGCTCCTTATGTAAGAATTCCAGGCGTTGGTGATCGGCTGATTCCCAACGCGGACCGCAGCCTTTCCTTGATTACTGCACCACACGAAGGCATGGCCTCGGCTCATGCTGGGGTGTCTGCGACAGTTTCCATCTTGCAGCAGCGTTACTGGTGGCGTGGTTTATACAAACAAACCCGTACTTATGTGCTTTCTTGTGACGTTTGTCAGCAGATTAAGCCTTCCACGGTTACACGGGCACCACAGACCCCGCTCAGCATATCAAACAGACCTTTTGGGTGTGTTTACCTGGATCACTGCGGTCCATTCTCTTCAGACACTGCATATAAATATATCTTAGTTGCAGTGAATTCGTGCACACGTTTCATCTGGGTCTGGCCACAACGGAGTGCTGACGCTCGAAATGTCATAAGGGATTTGCATGTCTTTGTGGGAATTTTCGCATGTGGCACCTTCCATTCTGACCAAGGTCCAGCGTTTGCCTCTAAGACTTACAAGGACGCAATGGGTTCACTGGGGGTGCGGGTGAAATTTTCGTCACCATATCGGCCTGAGGGCAATTCGATTGTTGAACGAATGAACCGAGACTTAAAGCAATCCTTGACAGCTAGAGTCTTAGGTACTGGCAGGAACTGGCTGGCCCACTTGTATACCGTACAACGTGCACTTAATAATCTCCCGAGAAGACCTCTGGGTGGGCGGACCCCATACGAAATGCTCTTTGGCTTAAGAATGTTTGTGCCTGACCTTGATGGTCTAGACATGGCGGCGCAATGCGCCATCTTTGATGTAGATAACCATTCTACTATGTTACAGGACTTACAAGAAGCCCGAGACAAACTTGCAATTGCACATTTACCTTCAGCCATAGACGCTGCACTGCAGATTCCGGTTGCCGGCTGGCTTCCGAAGATTGGAGATCTGGTTCGAGAGAAGGTGGAGAACAAAAAGAATTCGGCCCCTCTTATCGTGCACCGGTTCCAGTCCTTGGCTTGAAGGGAACTCGTACAGTCATCTTACCTCCGCTTCCTGGTCGCAAAGAGAACAGATACATCTCAGTGGAAAATGTCAAGCTATAACATCTGGCCGATCCTGAATAGTGTTACACCAGCGGTCTCTTGTCCTGTCATTTCCCGGACGAATGTTTGTGGCTCCCCTGCCCGAACGGTCACTGATGTTGCCATCGAGATGGTAGATTTGCCTGATCGCTTACTCGACTACCCGGACTCCCCCTGCAACGACGAGTCTGAGTATACCTATCCCGCTAACGAGTCGGTGGCACACCTACCAACAACACCACTGAGCCCAACAAGTTATTCCTTTGACTCGGATTCCACCTCGTCACTTGTCCCGTCCAAATTCAGCATTCTTGTATCCTGGTTCAGAGACAATTTTTTGGTCCCCCCATGGACATACATCTGGTTGGTACTTTTCCTGATTTTTTTGTTCATGTCTATTGGCTTTGTCACCGTGTTTTTTCTGCTCATCAATGGACACTATTTGCCAGAACGCTCTGCGGTGAACTCTGTCGCTGGAACTTTGGCTCCACATTCTTCATCTCACATCATGAAGCGAGACCACACATTTGTGAACATTTCAGCTTTTCCAGTTGCTGATGGCATCGTTTGGGATGCGGTAAATTTTCAAATTCATGGACCAACCGAAATTATTAACGTACCAAATGTCCTTCGTGTTTCAATGGGTGATGTCGTAAAAAGTAATATTCATTCTGACGATTGGGATGTGCATGCAGTTGAAGCATTATTTACTGATTTGAAATATTATGCTGATTTTCATGCTGAAGATCTGTACATGAATTCTGCAAGTTATGCTGATTTGTATTGTTACCAGCATTGGGGCAACCATTTTCTCCATAAACCCAGTTCCCTTCGGGGTCTCTTTAATTACACCCAGTGGGAACATTGTCCGACTCCTTTGCCAGGCAGCTCCCACACGCTTAGAAATAAGTTTACTTATTTTACCGATTTTAACAGATCGAACCCTGGGTCCTATTTTTTTAAATTAAACACTTCCTCTACACAGAAAATAATGTTGACCCATACAAAATTGCTATATTCAGGCTCCTTTTTAAGCGCCTTGGCTGTCGGTGGGTATGAACACTGGCGTGACACCATAGATTTAAAATCTATATGGGGCACAAAAGCATGGCAGGTGCAGGGCACCGAAGCCTTGCACCGTGCTTGCCTCATTCCAGCCCAAATTCTATTTTTAAATCAGACCGTCTATCAAACAACATGTTGGGGCTTGGCTACGTCCAAACAATTGAATGCCCCATCCTTTCCTGTCTTGTCCTCCACTCCCAACAAAAGCTTGTACTTTAATATGTCCCTTACCGAATTGCAGGTTTTGTTTCTGAACAATTCGTTTAATGTCTCTACGTCGGTTCAGTCACCCTGGTTGGCTTGGCCCATTGCATCTAATGCCTGCCAGTTGCGTTTTCATGACTCAGTTCCTGGTTACAAACAGGATAGGCCTGATCCACGGTTTTCTGACTCTCGTACTGTGACGACATATTCTGTTGGTAAATTATGTAAACAGTGGTTGCAGCACTCTTCCCTAGATTCTGTTAAACAACATTTATCGCTCCTATCAGGCAACGTTGATCTGTCCGATTTTGTTCTGGGGCCTCGTGGTCCTCGACCTAAGAGATTCATTTATGAAACTTATAATGAACTCTGGAAGCTTTCGCAAATTGAAGCTGCTTCCCGTCTGCGGGAAATCGATCAAGCAAATTTGGAAAAGGTGCTTGCTGTTGTTGACAATAGTATTAATACCCTGTCTTCCCGCATTTACACATTAGAGAATATTATTTCCTCTGTTGTTGATATTGTACAAGATGATGTTTCTGTGTTGTATCATGGTCAAAATCAGTTGCGTTCAGTAATGCAGTTTGCATGGACTTTGCAAACACTTAAAATGGGGAAAGTTCCTTGGCAATTTTTGAACACCTCTGCCTTATTTTCACCTTTTAATTTGACTGAGAAACAGCGGTTCATGTCCATGAAAGATGCAGCATACACTCTGTTACATATTGAAAAGATAGAGCCCTTACCATTCCCTATTGCTGAATTGGATTCTGCTGTGTAGCTAGTACACGGGGTTATCGCTTTGCCTTTTTCATTGTTTGAATTTAGTTCGTGCATGAAGCATTATCCTGTTGGCCGTTTCCAGCCTTTGGGCAGTGCCTTCCTGCATGAACTTTGGTCCCTGCCATTCATGTTTAAATGCCTTAGAGACGGGAGGGAGGTTTTTCTCACGGGGGAGTCATGCGATTCAACTGTGGGTCATTCCCTTATTTGCAAACACATTAAGTTACACGGAGCTTGTAACGTTTCGGCTCCGAATCTTGCTTGTGTGTTAAAGGGTATTCCAGCTCCTGCTATTACTCCTACTTTCACTGTGCTTGCTAATGGTAGCTATTTGCTTTTAAATAACCAAGACTGCTGTGGCCTGCTGGCCGGCATACCATATATTGTTACCGTTTCCCACAGGGTTGTCTGCTGCAAAAATGTGCTTTTTCCTCCCCCGCACGGCATCATAGATAGTTCTGTGTGGCCTTCCATTCCTACTCTGAAGGCGGATTTCAATAAAATGAGCAGATTAAAGGCGCTATTATTGAACCAGGAGGTTATGCTCACATCTGCCCGGGAGACTTTCATTCTCCAGGTGGCAAGTACCCACAGTGAAATACAGGCCCTCTTGAACACTAACCTCCCACAACATTTCGGTGAACTAATTCACCGTGTTTTTAATGCGTCCCGCACTGAAGGTCTGGTGCACTTTTTTAAAGTTGTGGGCTCTGGCCCTGTGACCTCTTTTCAAACTATTTTTGGTGTAATACCGGCTTTTATTCATTCCATCTTTTCCAGCGTCTTTGGTGGCTTTCCACTGATCCTCGCCTTGGCGGCTGGTGTCCTGCGGTTGGTCTGTTTACTACGCAATGGCTGCACCTCCATGGGCCCTTCTCGAGCCAGGTCGGCTCCAGATGCTCCGTGAACGCATCCTCGCTGGCTTCGGTGTCCTGCCGTTGGCGACAATGAGTGTTTCCTACACACTTTCTTTTCGCTTTGCGTATTTCACTTGCGTGCAACCTGTGATGTCTTGCATCAGATGTCCATTCTCGTGGGCCATGGATTATTGCCTCTCCAATACGTCTTTGTCTGTTCCGGATTTTGTTCAGTTGGTGGGTCCCCTAGAGGCCCATGAACGGGACTGTTCCGCTGCAAGCTACATGGCGTGTGCGGCTGCACTGGGGATTTTGGCGCAATGGGATATCTGGGCGGCTGCTCGGCATCTCCTACAATGAAGTTATATTGAGTACCATGCAAGTTGTCCCGCAATGCTGTTCGCTGCTCCCTCTTGCGAGGAACATGACTGCAGCTTTGATTTACTTGACTGGATGGCGTCACTTTTTTCCGACGATTCCAATGATGTCCTCTTGGAAGGTGTGGCGTTTTTCTGCACTTACACTCTATTGGATTGAGAGGGCTTTCACTTTCTGCGACCTGCCTCGCTGGATATATATCTCTAACTTTTTAATTTTTAATTTTTTTTATTTACAGCTGCCTTTTGTTGTCCTTCCTGGGTTTCGCTTCCCAAGATACGTTCTGTTCTGCTCAGTTGATTTGAACTCTGTCATCTTCTTGGACGTTGGACTGACCAGGGGAGGGTGTCGTGTGTTTGTGGCCTCCTGGTCTGCCTTGCTACGTTGGCTTAGGCCTAGCTGCCGTGAGGCCTTTTTGCACACGTTACTTTGTGCCGTTGTTTTCTGCCCGGCTATTTTAGCACTGTCTGCATTTCTATCTTTCACCTTTTCTCCTGCTCCCTTTTGGGCTACGTCTGCACACCATGTACAAGGTCGAAAAACAACGTCCCTTGTTCCTGCTGATTTGGCCAGTCCCTCGCACTTAGACATAACACTCTATGTACAGCTGCCCTGGAGATATTCGTGTGCTTTTAATATTGTGTTTTTCACTGTTAGAGTCACTTGGAGAACATCTTTTCCAGAGAGAAGAGCTGTGCTTATCTGTTGATGTAAAACTTGCATCTAGATATTGAGGTATGGGGGTTCGCTAGTCAAAGCCCAGAGGTCTTCTATTTTTATATTAAACTAGCTACTAGCACGGGGAGGGTGGTAAGGTCATTTAGCCTTATATCCACTGCTTTATGAAATGCTTTCCCCGTTTGTATTCTATGGAGTTGTAACTATGCTGCTTATGTTATCATTATGCATTATGCTGATAGTACTGGCACGTGTACTGTATCTTAGAGCACGTTAGCTGAAATAAACATTTTAAACTATACAGTGTCTCTTCTTACGCGCGTTGTGGACAGGTATGAGTGTGTGATGAAAGGGTGTTCTTGCTACTGCGAGTCCTGAGAGAGAGAGATACCGTGTTCTGGGTTGTCTAATCATTGGTAGCATTGTTGCTAATGAGACGCTACAGCTAGTCGGGTTGGGGTTTTAGGTGCTAAGGTTTATGGTTGGCTCACCACTATA
The DNA here is from genome assembly GCA_963921515.1 of Calotriton arnoldi. NCBI lineage: Eukaryota > Metazoa > Chordata > Amphibia > Caudata > Salamandridae > Calotriton > Calotriton arnoldi. The sequence goes on from CAWUFW010012815.1 coordinate 231,688, forward strand.
TTCCGAGGTCCTATTATCCTGTGCATAGCTCTGTGTATGTGCAGAATCCCTACAAACGAATACCTTCTGTAAAATATACCATGTTGCAAAACAGGTACACACGCAAATGATTGTCAAACTAATGTCCTGTACACATCACCTAAGATGAGGTCAGTGTTAGAGATAACTTTTCAGCCTTCCTCAGAAATGCAACATTCTCACATTAAAGCGAAAAGATGTTGAAAAGGTTGATTAGCAGTTTTCATATTTTTTATAACGTCCCAAGCTTAGGTGCTGTTGCAGAAATTATGGGGATATCAAAGAGAGAAAGCAAACACAAGGAGATGACGGACGGAGCGCTGAAACTTTTCAGACACTCACCCCCAGTCACAGATCTGGGTTGAATCCATCATCATTCTTTAGCTCACTTTGCCACCCCAGTTCAGACACAGCTATATGCAAATCAGTCTTGACCCTGTGCCTCATGGGAACAGTCCAGACAGAACTGCCAAGCCATGTCTTCCCTGGACCGGAAACAAGCATCCTGGGACCGGTTTTGGGCTAACAGCCCTCATCAGCCAGGCTAGCTTGAATCCAGTGGCAAAGTGAGCAAGGGACCCACGTCTGGGCATACCCTGCCAACTTCGGGCAAATAAAGCAAACACAAGGATATGATGGACGGAGCGCTGAAACTTTTCAGACACTCACCCCCAGTCACAGATCTGGGTTGAATCCATCATCATTCTTTAGCTCACTTTGCCACCCCAGTTCAGACACAGCTATATGCAAATCAGCCTTGACCCTGTGCCTCATGGGAACAGTCCAGACCGAACTGCCAAGCCATGTCTTCCCTGGACCGGAAACAAGCATCCAGGGACCAGTTTCAGGCATTCAGCCCTCATCAGCCAGGCTAGCTTGAATCCAGTGGCAAAGTGAGCAAGGGACCCACGTCTGGGCATACCCTGCCAACTTCGGGCGAACAAAGCAGACACAAGGAGATGATGGACGGAGCGCTGAAACTTTTCAGACACTCACCCCCAGTCACACATCTGGGTTGAATCCATCATCATTCTTTAGCTCACTTTGCCACCCCAGTTCAGACACAGCTATATGCAAATCAGTCTTGACCCTGTGCCTCATGGGAACAGTCCAGACCGAACTGCCAAGCCATGTCTTCCCTCGACCGGAAACAAGCATCCTGGGACCAGTTTCGGGCTAACAGCCCTCATCAGACAGGCTAGCTTGAATCCAGTGGCAAAGTGAGCAAGGGACCCACGTCTGGGCATACCCTGCCAACTTTGGGCGAACAAAGCAAACACAAGGAGATAATGGACGGAGCGCTGAAACATTTCAGACACTCACCCCCAGTCACAGATCTGGGTTGAATCCATCATCATTCTTTAGCTCACTTTGCCACCCCAGTTCAGACACAGCTATATGCAAATCAGTCTTGACCCTGTGCCTCATGGGAACAGTCCAGACCGAACTGCCAAGCCATGTCTTCCCTAGACCGGAAACAAGCATCCTGGGACTGGTTTCGGGCATTCAGCCCTCATCAGCCAGGCTAGCTTGAATCCAGTGGCAAAGTGAGCAAGGGACCCACGAGAGAACAAAACTGATACTGGTATAGCAATGGATGTTTTTTATTTGAAGCAATCCAAAATATTTGGAAAGCCAAGTGGGGAAAAAGAAAACAGCATGCAATGTAAATGCGTTTTTGATGGTGATTTCCTCAGATTTGTTTAAGCTAAGACTTTAGTCAGCCAGCTTAGATAATGCCCTACACACAATATATAGTTTCCATCAGTTGACATAACAAAATGTTGTTGATATAACAAACGTTTAGCAGTTTTCCACATTCTGTGTTGCATCACTTGCAGCTAGTGCCCCAGTACTATTTCCAGACCAATTGCAGTGAAGCGCTGCTCCAATTAACAGTTCAATTTTGGAAACATCTACTCCTTGCCCAAGGCTACCATATAGTGGTGAGTCTGCACCACCCCATTGGATGCTAGTTTGGTCTCAGATACAAAAATACAGAAGGTTACTATTTTATATTTGTTTTTGCAACCTGGGTACACAATTTGACCCAAGTGTGGGTTGAACTATACCTACACAAAACGCATCAATTTTGGAGAAATTTGCAATCTGTATCACATAAAGTATTTTGTGGAAATCCATACTTCATTCTCGTCAACAAAATCTTTTTGGAGAGTCCACACTCAATACTTTGAATGATGACACACACCGCTAAGAGATGTATCATGTGTAATATTGAGTGTAACATTGATTCTATGTCAGGACCGGAGGCTCAGATTATGCCTTATTCTCTCTTCGATTTATTTTGACAAATTTAACAGCAGCCAAAAACCAAAACTTTCACACAAAAAAACATCAACTCCCATGAGTCATAGGGAGATTCACAACATTGTAGTCCTTCCATAGTGTCCATCGTTATCCATATAGTCCCTTCACACTGTCTTTGCCTCCTTTTTCTTCACTGCTTCGCAGCCAGTTAAGTGTGTTTTCTCATTCTCTGTGATTTTGAGTGTTTCTGTTTCTTAATTGATGTATATTGATTGCCAGTTTTGGTTTTGTCTGGTGAAACCGGTTACTAAGCGTTCGCACGTTGTCTGGTTTCCTTTACAGATTCCCTGAGCCGTGGGAGCGCTGCGGCGTTCTTTACGCTGCCAAGGCCGTTACTGGTGCGCTGCTTTGCATGCCCGCTAGGTGGACTGCTTCGTCTCGCCTCCTCCCGCTGCGCGTGTCTCTTCAGATCGAGGAGACCGCGCTGTGGGAGTCACGCTGACCAAGCCTTGTCCCCGCTGCCACAGCTACGACCAGTGATCCGGGTCTGTATTTCCTGCCAATTACCCTAATTAACGCCCCGGCGGGGGTCCGTATTGTGGGAAAACCTGCAGCGATGCCTGAAGGCGATATTTATTTGCACTGAATTCAACGAGGGTGATCCTCATTAGGCGCGCACGGCTGGGCAGCGGAGCCCTGTCAGTTTCGGCTGAGGGCTGTTTTCTCTGTGCGCTGGGCTTTGCAAGCCCGATTGTGGGCCTCCGGTCTACCCCAAAGCAATATCTGGTTTTCACCAGCTGTCACATAGATTTTTGAGCGTACTGGCGCTTTTATTACCCTCCTCTGGGAAAAGAGCATTTGCCCTGCCTTCTCTCAATAATAATTATGGAGTTGCAGGATTGTTCCTATGAGGAAGAGGAGTCCCAGGCGTACATGCAGTGGGACGATGAGTTTTTTAGTGCTGTTGACACTTCTATTTACAGGGTAGTTAATGAGGTCATGGCACCTATGGAGCAGCGCCTCTCGGACAGGATAGTCCAGGAGCGCGCTAAGATGGCAAAGGCCCATGCTGAACTCCCTACTACCGTGCCCGCGCCCCACAGGGGACGAGCCCCCCCCCAGCAAAAAAGCCATGTGTTGAGGGGGTGGACAGGGACGCCTTCGCGCGTCTTAAAATCGCGTTTTTGGCAAAGGGGAATCCCGCTCCAGCGGTGCCTTTGGCCGCCCCGGAACCACCGGAGGCTCCTGGTCCATCTTCTCCTGAGCCCGACGTGGACTCTCCGGTGGATTCGGATGACGGGGAACCCAAGGGGAAGATTCTAGCATGCTGGACAGGGACCAGATTATCCACCCGCGGTCCGCTGCTTGGACCCCTGGGGACAAGGTGGCGAAGTTCGTTGTGGGCCGCCTTCGCAAACCCCTCGAAAAGGAGGCCCGGGGCTGCTTAAAAGTGGAATGCCCGAGGCCTACCCTTGAAGACAAAGTCGCTTGTACCCCGGAGCTAGACTCAAAAATGGCCACTTTTTTAGCCAAATATATGAAGGACCCACTTAAAGGTATCGACAGATCTTGGCGTTCATGTGAAGATAAGCTTCTCAACGCCATTGGTCCCATGACTAAGATTTTGGACATGGCGGAAGAGGCGAAAGTTTTGGGTTCCCTTATATCGCCCGAAGTGCTGTCTAATTGGGCTCAGCGGGCCATCATATTCATGGGTAATGCCAACTGTGCCCTGTCAACGGAACGGCAGCGATTCCTTTTGATCAAGCTGGACCCCAAACTTGGGGATTTGGCCTCTTCGGAGGCGGGGGCTGTGGCACAGGGAGGCCTTTTTGGGGATCCCTTTGTAAAAGAGCTGGGAAAGTTTGTCGCGACCTTTACCTCCTTAGATAAGGCGCAATCCAATATCAAACGCGTTTTCAACCAACGAGTTTTCCAAGGGGCTGGCCGAGGCAGGGGCTGCTTGGCCGGCTGGGGTTTCCAAAATCTCCAGAAGGGACAAGGCTCCGGTCGCGGACAGTATAATACCAGCGCCAACTACACCAACTTCTACCCCACCAGGGGCCAGCGGTTTAGAGGTCATGGAGGCTTCAAGAACAATACCGGAGGCGGCAATTCAACCGGTAAGTGTGGTACCTTCCTCTCAAGTTCTGATTGGGGGTCGGTTGGCAGGTTTTCTGGATGCATGGCTTTCGATCACCTCGGATGCATGGGTCTTACAAACCGTACAAGGTTTCCACATAGACTTCTACGATCACCCTCGTCAGCAGTACCACCCTCGACCTATTTGCTTTACCGCTCACGATGCGGACCTTTTAGACGAAGAGGTCTCCGCGCTCCTGCGCAAGGGAGCCATCGGTCCTCCATCGCGACGGGTTTTTGAGCAATATTATTCTAGTGGACAAGTCCGACGGTGGCCGTCGGCCAGTTATCAACCTCCGGGAGTTCAACGGATGGTTGGTATACCGCCACTTCAAGATGGAGGGGATCCATCTTCTCAGGGATGTCCTACTTCCTTCGGATTGGATGGTGCGTTTGGATATAAAGGATGCCTATCTGGTGGTTCCGATACATCCCCCTCATCGGCGGTTCCTACAGTTCTGCTGGAGGGACCAGATCTACGAGTTTACCTCCCTTCCGTTTGGTCTTTCTTCAGCACCATGGTGCTTTCCCAAGGTGCTCCACCCGGCGGTGGAGTTTCTCAGAGTGCAAGGTATTCGCATGATTGTCTATGTGGACGATATCTTCCTTATGGCGCAGTGCCTCAAGATTTTGACCACTCAGCTTCAACAAGCGGTGGATCTTCTACAGGGATTGTGTTTCGTCATCAACGAGCCCAAGTCGGTTCTCATTCCGTCACAAAGAGTGACTTTTCTCGGGTTCGTCGTGGACTCGGTACAATCTTCCTTGAGCCTCCCGTCGCGGAAGATGGCCGAGATCCGCCACGAGTTGCGACAGACCATGGCCAAACCTTGCACGTCGCTCAGGCAAATTGCCCGGCTGGTGGGGCTCCTCTCCTCTTCCATCCAGGCAATTTTCCTGGGGCCCCTCCACTATCGTGCCCTTCAACGGTTGAAGGCGTACCATCTTCGGAAGGGTCTGTCTTACACCCAGTCAGTGCTGCTCAATGCGGAAGTAAGGGAGGAGATGGAGTCATGGCTGGCTCACATGGAGGCATGGAATGGCCGGGCAATCTTCGGCTCCGCCCCGGACCTGATCATAGAGTCCGATGCCAGCAGGACAGGATGGGGCGCCCATTGCGGGGAATTCTCCACTGGTGGAGTCTGGTCATTAGACGATCAAGCCCTTCATATCAACTGTCTGGAGCTCCTGGCGGGGTACTTCGCCGTCCGTTGTTGGACCAAGGACAAGGTTCAGTCGTGTGTCCTTCTCAAAATGGACAACATTTCGGCGGTTCGGTATGTCAACCATCTAGGGGGTCCCCGTCCCCGGACCCAGGCGAAAGATTTCTGGGACTTTTGGCTAGCGCATCACGTCTCGGTGACAGCAGAGTACCTTCCGGGACAAGCCAACCAAGTTGCGGATTGGCACTCGAGACATCTCCTCGACTTCAGCCTGTGGAAGCTGGACCTTTGAGTCTTCAGGTGGCTGGAGGGCCTGTGGGGACCGTTTTCGACCGACCTTTTTGCATCTCGTCTCAACCATCAAGTGCCGCGTTTTTTCAGTTGGAGACCGGATCCGTTGGCAGCAGCCACGGATGCCTTCCTTCAGGATTGGAGTCAGGAGGACGGTTATGCCTTCCCTCCGTTCTCGATGATCACGAGGTCGGCGGCCCAGATCCGTCGTCAGGAGGCGGAGGTGGTAATGGTGACTCCGTTTTGGAGATCGCAAGTTTGGTTTCCGGTTCTACTGGAACTTTCTTGGGATTCTCCAATCCAACTCCCCCGGTTTCCTCATCTACTCCTGAATCCGGACCAGGTTCCCCATCACCTCACGGCTCAGGGTTCCCTCCAGCTGATGGCCTGGCGACTTTCAGGCAATGCTGGTCGCTCCCTGGCCTATCGCAGCCGGCTGAGCGACTCTTGTCAAAGGCATGGGCAGACAGTACCACCAATCGTTATCGGTCCGCCTGGACAAGATGGGTTCGTTGGTGTCTTCGGAGGAACCTGGATCTCGTGGTCGCAGACGTTGTTCAGGTTTTGAATTTCTTGGCTGATCTGGCTACGAACGGCTTGGCGTACCGTTCAATCAATACAATTCGATCAGCGATTTCTGCGGGCCATGCTCCGGTGGGTAAACACCCTTTTGTTTGCAGGCTGTTGCGGGGCATTCGCCTCTCCTTGCCCCCGGAACTGCGCTATTCTGCTCTGTGGGACGTCAATCTGGTCCTGAATCTTTTTCTGTCCTGGCAGCCAAATAGGTACCTTTCAGTGAAAGAACTCTCAGCTAAGCTGGTGATGGTGTTATGTTTGGTCTCCTGCAGGAGAGTTTCTGATGTGCGAGCCTTGGCTATTTCTGCAAGGGTGTTCTCCCCTGAAGGGGTGGTTCTCACAGTGGGGCGTCGCACCGAATCCCTCACTCGCACGATTTCATATTCGGCTTTTCCGGACGTGCCGAAGCTGTGTGTCGTGGGCTGCCTCAAGGTGTACGAAGAACGGACTAAAGAATTTCGTCCTCCGGGCGAACATCAGTTGCTCATTGCCCTAAAAAATCCCCACAAGGCTGTGTCTTCCCCCACCATTGCCAGGTGGGTGCGTTGGATCATGCAGGAAGCAGGCATCGACACAAAACAGTTTGGGGCACATTCGGCAAGGGGAGCCATGGCCTCAAAAGCCTTTTCCTTGGGGGCCCGTCTAGAGGACTTGATGCGAGCGGCGGATTGGTCCTCAGACTCGACCTTCAAGAGATTTTACTTCAAGCCGGTAATAGAAATAGCTCAGTTGGTGGTAAGTAAGCTTTAAACTAGCATAATCTGAGCCTCCGGTCCTGACATAGAATCGAAATTTGCCTAGCATCGTAACGGTAGGTTTCAATTCTATTAAGGACACGGAGGCGAGGATTATCCCGCCCGGAGCGCCGTAGGGCGAACCCTCCCCGTATGGTGGTAAGTAACTTGTTCAGGGGTTCGGTAATAGTAATATTAACTGTGGCGGTTGCCATTTGTGATGAATTTCAGTTCCTCTTTGTTAGGATGTTGACTTTTGTATCTTCAGCTGGTTTTGGGTTCGATCCTCACGCTGTCCCTATTTTTCCTAGGAAACGACGGTTCCAAACAGGACCAGTGAGGAAGCTTTGGCGTAACTCGCGCGAAGAAAGAGGAGGCAAAGACAGTGTGAAGGGACTATAGTGATAACGATGGACACTATGGAAGGACTACAATGTTGTGGATCTCCCTATGACTCATGGGAGTTGATGTTTTTTTGTGTGAAAGTTTTGGTTTTTGGCTGCTGTTAAATTTGTTAAAATAAAGTGAAGAGAGAATAAGGCATAATCCTCGCCTCCGTGTCCTTAATAGAATTGAAACTTACTGTTACGATGCTAGGCAAATTTCAATTAACCTACAACTTTGGTAGAGATTCAGTGAAATGATAATGTGCCAGAAGTTCTCTCCTTTACTCCACAATTCAGGGGATGTTAAGGCCAAATGCCTGAAGGGTGCTTTGCCTTTCTACATGATCCAACAGATCTTGGTGACAGCACAAGGGTATTTCTAATTCCCTCAACGTCTAATGATACTAGAGTGGTCTTTGAAAAGGATCTCATTCTTTTCCCCCATGAATCACTGCTGTACACTATTGACCCATGTTTGTTATGGGAAAGATCCCAAAACACTCTTTTCCTCCCTCACAAGTTCAGATGCTGTGATGAACATGCATACACGCTTAGAGGAAGCTATTGGTCCTGGTGGAAGTTGGTGTGAGCCTCCAAGGAATGTCATTCCTTTCCCCGTGAATCTAGCACTTTAGCATAAAATGCAGGCATGTTGCTTGCAAGATCTTGGTTAGCTCGCATCTGCCCTTTACAATCAGGGATGCTGGAGTGGGCCTCTGTTCCATGGAGAAAGTGGAGGACCACTGACCTAGGAAGTCAGAAAGCCCATAGCTTTTATTGCCCGATATCCTTTCATTTACGAGGCCACTTCTGTCTGTCCAGATGTGAAAAAAACAGATTAAAAGCCCCATCAAAATCCACATTCAATTCAAACCCTATGTACAGTTCTGGACTTTTTGAAGCCAGTTATGAGAAAAACGTATCCACAAGGAAGAAGTAAGAATTTGTTCAAGCCAGGTATGGAAAACCATATCACAAGGGATGACAAACAATTTGTTTTTCAGGGGCCAGTTATCACCTATTCTGCAGCCATAATTAGCATGACTTATAGGTTCTGTTTACGCAGAGGTGCAAAGTTCAGGTTAAGCAAATATGATTTCCAATGCTCAGCTATGCAGATATAGCTAAGTGAAAACATGTTTTCATCAAGCAGCTGTGTGATAAGTCTAAAGCAGCTGTGCAAATATATTTAATGCAAAGCAAGCACTTTTGAAAAATACCTCAATACTTTAATTAGTTTAATAACCAAGGATGAACACAATTTCAACTTTTCTACTCAGTATCTGATGTTATTAGAAGTTGTGAACTTAAACAAACAGTTTATTAATACAGAAAAAACAAGGCCTAAGGCCATGGATTTGAAAATCATTCCTCTACAGGGTGCATATTCCACGGTTATTCTTACCAGCACCTGTTTCTGTATAACAATTTAAACAAGAAATCTCTTTATTGGTTGCCTCATTAATTATGACAGCAGGACCATGCACACATGTTTAGACACAGCAAAACAAATACTGGGAGTTCAAATAGAGTTATTCTCATTAAGGGGCAACATTTGAGGCTCATAAGTGGATGCATAATTGAAAGGGCATTTGCTCAAAAAGCAATTTATGTGTGTCCTTGGATCAGAAAGGCAATCACTGTTCCAAGTTTTATACTGTCCAGATGCTCATGATGAGTAGCATTTCCCTCCACAAAAAGGGTGCTAAGTTCATTAATAGCCTCCAAGAATAATTCTCATCCATAAGGTGCTTTCTTTTTCCATTGAGAACATTTCTTCTTCTTATCTAGGGACACATTCTTATTTAACTTTTTAATTAATTGAGCTCCTGCCAATACCGTTGTCTCCCTGTTACCTTTTTTCAACTATTTTTAGAGAGTTTCATTGTCAATAGATTATTTGATACTACGGGTAACAATCACGTGGTTTATTCATCAAAATTTGTTCTAAAAATGTATTTTTTCTAAATTCAGATATGCTAATAAGAAGCATTTTTCCAATACATATTAAAAGAGTCCTTTTTCTTTTTTGGCTGCAAGATATTCAGCCTGGTGTTTTAATTCGAAACTTGAAGCAATTTCCTAATCAAAAGGTGTCCATTATTTTCCTCATCTTATGTATCCTTCATGTCAACAATATTAGTCTTTCATTCAAAAAGAACCTCATAAGTAAGTGTCATGTCATTTTGGCCCAGATTGAATGTCCGGCCTGCAAGAACAGCTATATCTGTACGTCAGTGTCAGTAGGGGCACGGACTGTTTCCCGACATTTTGTTATCTTCTAGAGTTTCTCTGTTACCATACCATTCCATAAGAGGTGATGATGTGATGCACCGTTCACAAGGTAGAGACACTTCTGATGGAGCAAGGATTCGAGAAAATGAAACTTGCTCGATCGAATCCTCCATTAACTTTCACTAATCATTAATTAGTAGATGAGACGAAAGTAACATGTACCCAACACAGATACACGGGGAGAAAAAGCTTACACATTCTTGAATTAATGAGAAATAAAATGCAGCACGATTAAAACCCGCTTTAACTTGCAAAAACGCTTTGCGCATGTGCAAAACCCGAATTACGTATAAGTAACGTGACTAACTCGCTTTGAGAGGGAAAACTTCACGCATGCGCAAGAAAGTCCAGAATGAGGTCTTGAGGTACCGCATGCCTTGCATATGCTTGCTTGATTTGAAAGAAAGCTGCTGCTATTAACGCTTTTGCCCAAGAGTAAAAATAATTACATGGGATAGAGTAGAAGTGGGTGGTGAACAGTGAGAATTACATGTTCAAGAAAATAATATCTGTTTTTGATTCTTTTATTAATAGTGTGAATTTGGGCCTGCTAATCCATGAATGAATAAGAAAATGGCAAAAGCTGCGCATGCTCAATGAGTCCATGAAATGACCCGGTGACACAGAGAGAGCTGAATGTCTGCCAAGATTCAAGGACAGAAGGGATGGGAAAAGAAGAAGATGTATCGGTCAACTATGAAGCCTGTATTAAGTGAATTATGGCATTTGCAACAAAATATGCATGTTTCAAATAAATTATATGAATGAGTAGAAGGGGCAGGGTTAACAAACAATAGGTTGTACTAATAAAATGAATACGTCAGCTTGGGATGATGAAGACACCCCTAACCCCGTCCAAACATATTCCGTAGTTTAGTAAAGCTGCAACACTTGAGGGTGGGACATGAAGAAATAAAGACTATAACTAGAGTGACTTGAGTTAAAAAAATTAACAATGCTGACAACGCTGCTGGGAGCTGAGCACGAGAGAGAGAGAATACGAGAGTAGACTCAGAAGATCCAGACTGCTGCCTGATTAGATTTGAAGATTGCGGAAGAATATCGAGGAGGGCGAGAGTGTAAGAGAGGGAATCGCCCTGGTGCGTCGGGTTGTAGAGAAGTCTAGTAAGTATCAGACCTGTCCTGATCCTATCCTTTAATGTTTGTCTCCTGATTCTAAGTCAGGGGACCTCCACCAGTCCTTTGGCCAGAGGGTTGGTTTTCCAGTCTTCTTCATTAGGTAAATGTCATTCTATCCAGAATTTGCATATTTCTTTGCAAATGTATTATAAATGTGCCTTTTGTCTCTTCATCTATCCACTCTTATGCATTTGATTTTTGTTGAATGAGCTTGTGTAATTGAATGTATTGTGCTATATGATTGTTCTCTCTCCCATTTAAGAAAAATGGAGTTTGCGCTGTGTACTTGTAATTGATGAGCGTTCAACTTAATGACTGAAATTTTCAGATAAACTTATCATTATTATTATTTTCAGAGTCTGTGGTTATTTCATTATGAATTTTAGTTAAGAAGATTGTTAATATCACCATCAACTAACTCAACTAATGGTCCATCGACCACAGGAAGAGTGTTGATTCGTGAAGATTAGTTAGACATGATACTGTAATTGATTTGTGGTTACAGCGAAATAACTAATCAGAATTTGTGGAATTATACAGAACTAAATCCCTTCCAGCGGGAAATTGGCCAAGGGAAATCCAAATAATTGTATTTTGACAAAGGTATATGGGCCCATTAAAAAGTACAGTTTTGTGTGTAAAAATATCCAACTCTGGCCTCTTTGCGCTGGATCACTTCCACACGTTCATAAGTTGGAAGCTCTCTCAAACCGTGCAAATCTTATAAGATCCACAATGACTGTGTCAAAATACCACTATCTAACAAATGCATGCCTTCATGACGCTCAAGAAAATAAACTGTCCTGAGGAGGCTACATGTGTCAGATGTGACTCACAGTTGACATCCTGTTTGGGTGCTTTTTTGCCAAGTGTCTATGTCCGTGGAAGGGTGGTGTAAAAACATTGTTTTGGTATGGTGTGATTTGGCTTCACAGTGTGTGTGTGTGTGTGTGTGTGTGTCCGCATTAACATGTGCATGTGTGCCTCTGTATTATGGTTTGTCGTTTGTCCTTTGGCATGCTCGTTTTTACGCATCAATGTCCTTGCATAGTGATGTGCATCAATGTCCTTTCATAGTGATGTGCATCAATGTCCTTGCAAAGTGATGTGTGGATGGTTTTCTGCTCGGTGACAGATTGTCAAGAGTGCTATTCTCGGTTTGTCATTGTCCAGCAACCACTTGAACTTCATTCCGTTTTTGTCATCTTCACATGCAATTCACAAGTAATAGGTCATGATTGGTTTCTGCATGTCATCTTTAAGACTTTTGTTTCTATTGTGAGATATTAATTTATGTAACAAGATTGCCTCACAGTCTTTATATTTTGCTATACTTTGTCCATGCATTTTGGAGACCAGTTTATATTGAGGGAAGAAATGTGTCACTTCAGATTTGTAATGGTGTACTTCAATAAATGCGTACACCATACAGTATGCTCGGAATTGTCAACCATTATATTAAATTTGACGCATTGAGGGAACCTAGGTCTTGGTATCCAAAGCCTTTTTTGCATTTGCAAAGCCTATGATTAACAAAATCACATACTTTACAACATCAAAAGGGCAAATTGCAATGCACAAAGGACACTTTGCACTCAACTTTCTGACTTGCAAAATGGCTTTTGGTAGTGCCTGACATTTTTTAAGAGTAGGAGTAATGAAGGGGAAACATTGGCTCCTTCTCCTCCTAGGAACTTGCAATGGAATAATTAATTGGTGTCATCTGACACCAAATTCCTAAGGGGACCAATATGCCATTCATAAAGTGGAAGCCGTACCTGTGCGACAGCTTACAGCCTTGTGAGTGAGTACATTTTGCTTCAACGGGAGCAGACAGCAGTCCAGGGGACCAATGCATGCTCCATCATGAAGTCTTTCAGTGAATGCCAACTTTTTTTTAAAGCAGCCCTTGTCCCTTTAAGGACTGGGGCTCTTTAAGGGACAGGAACTGCTAAAGAAAAATATCAGCATTCATGGAATGTGAATATGGGGAAGGGTATCTGCTGTCCCTCGCAGGCTTCCATCCCCACATCTGCAGTCATCCACAGGGAGCCACAAAGGGCTGCTGGCTCACTACTGCAAATGAGGCGGGAGGTTTTTGCATTCCTGCAAATGAGTATTTTAAGTAGTACATCAGTAACAGTACTATGTGAAGGTGAGGTCACAAACCAGTTGCTGTACAAAAAACACAAAGTGGTAGTGATGCTGGAATGATTTTCACAGTGATGGTGCTGGCCATTGGTACAACTTCTCTAAAGTGATGGCAATTTTGAAAAATTCTGAAAGTGCCAAACCCTACCTGGATGAGAGTGACGGCCCCTTTGTAATCACCTCATTGGTATTTTTTTTTAAATAGGGCACATATAGGACTTTAAAAGAACAATTTCCCTCAAAACATGAGGTCGACATGGTTAAATCTGCATCTTAGTAGAAAGCATGTGCTCTAGCTGAAAGGCTGTCATGGCTATAAATCAGGAAGAACATCTGGGGGAAAGCCAGCCCAGTCTGCCCGAGCTGAAAATCATATATTTTCCACTTTTTGCACTTTACAATTCCTGTTTTTAAGGAAAAAAATGAAGGTGCCTCATCAGATATTTTCTGATGCAACTGAAACTTTGGATGTACAAAACAGATACAATAGATTAATTCAGAAATCTCCCCTTCATACCCAGATTCAGTATTCTGTATTCCAAGAACCACTGTGCTTCTGAAAGTGCTCAACTTAGCTGACACTCTGCTCCTGATCATTCCCTGCCCCCTTCAGTTTCATGATCTTGTTACTTGACAAGCTCTCTCTAAAGTCTCTCCTGGTAATAGCCAAAAGCTCAGAGAGGAACCTGTTAATGATAACACTTACATTCACTCACCCATGCTTCGGCTCTCGATGTTACATAGACTCCTTTTCATCTTTTTATTCTGGATAATACCCAAATCATGTCCTCATGAGCAATAGTTCTAATAATCCCCTCTGATCTACAGTGCTGCAGATGCTGTTCCAAAAACTGTAAGCGTTTGAGTAACAGTAGGAAAGTTATAAAATTAAAAAAAAAAATTAAATTGAGCAGAAAAATAGAGAAATTCATTACATCACCATCAATAAACAATGTAACATAATATTGCTTAAAACCAAAATCATAAGCGTTATAATAAAAATGAAAAAAATGGGAAGCAATAACAAGGATCGATTATTTCATAGGATAGAGTCATCTTCAATTATCCTAACAAAGGGAATAAAGTGCTATGTGGTGGCAGTAAATTTCGACCATCTGGTTCATTATATCACAATCAATAAGCATCCAGTCATAATATTGTTCTGATAAAAGCTGTAGTTCATGGTAAGATGATAAAAAGAGTAAGCAACTGGGATCAATTGTAACTTATAAACAAATTATCTCCAGTCTTCCTTAAAAAGTAAACAGATAATGTGCAGTGCGACAACAATCCAAATTTAACCGTCAACAATTTTTTTTAACAATCGAAGAAAAATTCCTATAATAGCAGCTCTAGCTAGCACTTTCCTCCACAAGTGGTTGCATATATTTCCAGTGGGAAACAGTGTTTACAACGATGTCATTACATTGCGCTACTATTACAACGCGGTCGTTACAACAACCGCGTTGTTAGTACACGATGCATTTACATCGCAAGTCATTACAACGACGTGCACTAGGGGGCGCTGAGGTATTGGAAATGAATTCCAACACCTTCCCTACTGTTGAGCAAACTGGAGTAGGAATAGTAATTAATACTATTCCTAAATCCAGCTTGCCCCCTAGTGCAAGTCATTGTAATGACTTGCAATGTAAATGCATCGCGTACTAACAACGCGGTCGTTGTAACGACCGCGTTGTAAAAGCACGCAATGTAATACATTGCGATGTAATGAGCCATATTCATTTCCAGTACCTCGTAAACCTTTTAATTGCACCAACCCTTTTTGCATAGGCCTCTTCAAATTTACTTGTGTGAATCATTTTTTTAAGCCATTCTAAATATGTGGGAGCCCGACTTGCCCTCCAATTCTGCAGAATCAAGGATAAAAGCTTCCTTGGCTTTAATATTTGGAGAAATTAGCTTCTGTTTTAAGAATCCAAAAAGTGCCACTGCAGGCTCTGTGTCGAATTGGCTCTGTAAGACTTTACTAAGAGCACAAAATATTTTTATGTGAAAGTATGAAGTCAATCTTTACCACCTAGTTTCTGGCATCGAAAGCATCTATCTTCCAATTCTGTGTACATTCTATGGAGGGCTTTTGGGGTGTAATACGCCATTCATTATGACAGAAAAGACATACGCTTGAAATTTGCAGCCCTTAAGGCTTTACTCCCAAGTTGGGGGATCACCTGCCACTCAACCTCGGAAAAAGAGCATTGTGTTGTCCCCACAATGTTAGCCAAAGAATTCTTTAATAGATGGTTTTCCCCTTGGCTCTGCAGAAGTCTATATCAATTACCCACCCCACGCAGCCTTGCTTTAAAAAGAGCAGCTGGTAGTGATCCAGCGCCAATCAGGGATCGATAATCGATAATACACAATCACTGGCCCATACTCATACACCCAGCATAAATCCCTGATAGCACTGTTTCGCGTTTAATCGTTAAATCAGTTGTTCACAAACTACAAGCTCATAACAAACCACGCCCACTAATTACAGCGTTGAGGCACACGTTTTTCCAATTATGGCCTCTGCAGGCGGGAAACTGACACACATAAAAACCGGCCTTTCCGACAACACATCCACCTTCGGAATCCCGTCCAGCAGGCCGCAGTAGGTACGGGAAGTGGGCAGATGGCTTTGATGAAGTAAGTGTCGATTTGAGTCCGGAGTCCTGATCTGAGGAAGAATACAGGTATTTAAATCCCTAACAGCTCGGGAATCGGTTACCTTTGAACCTTTTCTCCTTTCCCTTTTCTTTTTCTTTCTTTCACACTAATAGAGTGTGACTACTGGTCCTGCCCTCCCTGCGGGATTCATGTTGCCTCTGATGGAAAACTCATCGTAAGCACCTTATCTTTACTACCTTACGTGAGACAGACACAGTACCGGGCTTTTTCACTATAACGCATATTGCTCAGTACCGCGGCCGAGTCACGCACAAGCGCCGCTTCACGTTCTCACACCATCATTTTCTGCATATTGCCCGGTTTGACAATGCCGCAACCAGTCACTCATCACGATATGAGCTAAAATGAGAAAACTCTTACTTTAGAGTTTCTATATGTTCATGTGTACGTTTGTCCTGTTTTGTTTCTTTCCTTACAGGTTTTAGCAAAAACAGGAGGCACTCTCCCATTTCCATACGCGCGCCTTAGCGAGTGCGACATCACTTAAGGTCCTTTATAATCTCAATCGACCTTTCACCTTACCATCTTTATTACTCACACATAGGTCCTGACGAAAGCCAGCATACGGCGAAATCTGGCTGAAACATGTAGACCTGACTATAATGGATATTAGAGACATAAATGACCTCCACACATATCCAACATTTTTTAAACACTGCCAGAGGGCCCACCACCAATTAAATAAACGTTAACCTTAAGGGACCCTGTGGACAGCTTTTTAAACACACTCTAGCTCACCTCACAGCACTAACACCACACAAAAAAAGCCAGCTCCGCTGTAAACAGGCGTTGTAGCACACCCGGGGTGCACTCGGCACCTTGGGTGGGACCCGATGATGAAACATGCCACCAACTAGGTTGGTGGGTGAGGGTTTTCATTAAAAATTAATGTTTTTTTCTGACACAAGAACATCTAGCTTCCTTGTGGGAACTAGTTCTTCTTGATTTTGACTATATCTACTAGGGGACGTGAACTAGCCAACACGGACACTTGGTCCTCTCTCTCTTTTTGATACATACAATCATTTTTTTAAGCCATTCTAAATATGTGGGAGCCCGACTTGCCCTCCAATTCTGCAGAATCAAGGATCGTGCCACCAAAGAAGTACTTGAAATAAAAGCTTCCTTGGCTTTAATATTTGGCGAAATTAGCTTTTGTTTTAAGAATCCAAAAAGTGCCACTGCAGGCTCTGTGTCGAATTGGCTCTGTAAGACTTTACTAAGAGCACAAAATATTTTTATGTGAAAGTATGAAGTCAATCTTCACCATCTAGTTTCTGACATCGAAAGCATCTATCTTCCAATTCTGTGTACATTCTATGGAGGGCTTTTGGGGTGTAATACGCCATTCATCATGACAGAAAAGACATACGCTTGAAATTTGCAGCCCTTAAGGCTTTACTCCCAAGTTGCGGGATCATCTGCCACTCAACCTCGGAAAAAGAGCATTGTGTTGTCCCCACAATGTTAACCAAAGAATTCTTTAATAGATGGTTTTCCCCTTGGCTCTGCAGAAGTCTATATCAATTACCCACCCCACGCAGCCTTGCTTTAAAAAGAGCAGCTGGTAGTGATCCAGCGCCAATCAGGGATCGATAATTGATAATACACAATCACTGGCCCATACTCATACACCCAACATAAATCCCTGATAGCACTGTTTCGAGTTTAATCGTTAAACCAGCTGTTCACAAACTCTGGTCGATGGACCATTAGTTGAAGAGTTGATGGTAACAATTAGAAACTAACTATTGATCTATACTACTGAATAAAGCACAAACTCAGTATAAGGTTAATAGTATTTATCGCAAATAATGTGAAGGTAAATGCTCATCATGTACAGTTTTACAAGGCAAACAAAGAATAAATCACAGAGAGAGAACATTTGTCAAAGCAAACAGATATCAAACTCAAATCACAATTAGAATGCAATGAAGGAGTGGATAGATGAAGAGACATAAGTTTCAGAGACAAAAAATACTTTTGCAAATATTTATGTAAAATACAGGTTTAGCCATACTAACCTAAATATTTTAGTGGAAAATCTACCCCCTGGCCACGAGAATAGATGGGGGTTCCCCGGGAAAGATTCAGGGAACAAAGAGTAGGACAGGAACAGGAAATAGGTAGGCCCCTATCTGGATACAGCAAACCGACGGACAGCGACGACCTCCCCTCTCTAGTTTCTTCAAAGGCACGAGCTCACGAGCTGTTCCGCTAACATAACACCCCCCAGACACCCCAGTTATACTCTAAAAACCTTCATGCCCATCCCATCATTGTAGCAACATTTTCAGAATCTTAGTCTCTCATTGGTCAATTTAGGAGGTGTTCTATCACACCACCATAGTCACGTCCATGGTTTCACAGCATTCATTGTTCAACAATACGTAATCCACGTTTCATGAATACAGCTTCTTTCGATTCGTAACATGTTTTAAACTCTACATTTTTATTGTCCGTCTCTACAGCTTCCGCGGAAGAAGTTTGTACAATTTGCTCATGATGGCACGGCCATCCTTCCGTTACTTGGCAGACATACAATGGATCTTGAAGGTCGCCAACATTGCCTTCTTCATTTCTCTCTCAGAGCTCGATTTTCAGCTTTTTATTTGACTTTCTTCTGATTTAACCTTTAACTCGTCATGCAAACGATGTAAGCCCATGCAAGCTTCACTACTATGAATAAAACACAGACATTATTATTTTCATAAAATATAATTCTCACTGTTTTACCACCCACCATTTGCACTAACCCACGTTATTCGTCTAATAAAGCATTAGCGCACAGAAAGCAGCATTATTATTATTTTAA
Organism: Calotriton arnoldi; assembly: GCA_963921515.1. NCBI lineage: Eukaryota > Metazoa > Chordata > Amphibia > Caudata > Salamandridae > Calotriton > Calotriton arnoldi. The sequence goes on from CAWUFW010012815.1 coordinate 250,361, forward strand.
ATTTCAAGCATAGCGTGAATGCGGCCTAGTTTTTCATGCATTAGTCCACGCATTAGTGCACGCATGCGCACAAGCATTTCCCCGTATTTTTGTGTTTTTGCATGTTTAATTTCACCGCACACAATTAGCAAATGTTACCGAGGAATTAATCCGAGCAGGTTTTACATTTCTCAAACCCCTGCTCTATCAGTAGTGATGATGAACCAGAATGGGCAACAAGACAGTATTTTTTCACTAGGTGGATAATTTGTATAAAACCCAAAGAAATGGCTTACTACAATGCCCACATCTAGCTAGAATTTCCTGTCAAGTGAGGACCTCCCTGCCAGCAGAAAATGGCCCAGCTCTCTGAAACCATTTACGTTCCAAAATCTTAAATGACTGTACTGAATATGTAGACCTAAAACTTTACATTCCTTTAACTGGAGATATTCATAGCCAGCCTCCAAATCATTTATAGTATAAAGAGACTGGAGTCTAGTGCGCAGGTCTTGCAGCATCTAGTGTTTTCGGGGAGTTTAGCAGTTTTTATGAAGACCGGAAGCTGTAAACCCACTTCCTTTACCATTCTATCAATAAAAAAGTCATCTAAAGATGCCCTGGGATCAGATATACAAACCAAGAAGTCAAGGAGAGAGGCTTCATAATATATATGTATCTGGGGCAATGCTAATCAACCCTTGTTTATTTCCAATTGTAAGACTGGATATTTAAATCTGGATGCCTTTTTATTCCAGACAAACTGTCGAAAGAGAACATCCAGCTCTCTAAAAAAGGCCATCTTGATTTTTAACGGAATATTCATGAATAAAAAAACGATAAAGGTAAAATTGACATTTTAATGAGGGCAACCCAGCCGATAAGAGTAAGAGGAAGAAGAGACCATCTGTCAAGTAGAGCTCTATTTTTTTTTAAAGTAGCCTCGTAATTCAGTTTATAGAGTTCAGCATAGGAATTAGTTACATAAATTCCTAGGTAGAGAATCGAGTTGGTCGAAGCCACCGAACGTTGAAGGCTAGCAGGGAGATTATCAGCTGAACATCAGGTGTTGAACATCAGGGTTTCTGTTTTATTATGATTAATTTTGTATCCTCCAATGGATTGAAACTGCTCGAACTCTCCCAGAATTGTACTTAAATTTTGGTAATCGGGTCTTAAATACAAAATTATATTGACCGCAAATAATTTGAGCTTGGACATGCCTTCCATTGGAGTTTTAATTCCCTGATTCGCCCTAATCCTAACTGCCAATAGTTTGATAAAAAAAGTAAAAAGTGCGGGTGAGAATGGACAACCCTGTTGAGTTCCCCGATTTATATCTATGGCCCGACTATACTGGATATAGCATACTGATAATTATACTGGGAAATCTCACCCTATTAAGAGCAAAAAAAGGGTATCCCAGTTAACAAGGCCGAATGCTTTCAGGCTCCGTTTAGCTCTTGCTGCAGCTAAGGCTGACTTAATTTGAGCAGTACGTGCTTTGGTTTTGAAACCGGCAGCGGCGGTGTCCAAATTCATCATTAAATTAGAGAACTTAAGATGCTTCCCCATAGTAGATGGAGTGCTCTTTAATCCGATGGGCAAATTTAAATGAATTCTAAGGAAGAGGGGACACCTTGAGACCCACTACCAGGGCACACTTCTAGTTATAGCACCCTCACATGGTAACCCTTGGTGTGAAACCTGGTTCACCCTCAGTATGCCCTCCTCAAAAAAATATAGAAAAAAACACTAACAAGGCGCTTACCAGTCCTTCCGCAGTTTATATTTTCTCAATCAATCAGTCTCTGGTCAGTTGAGATGAAATCCAAGTGACCTACCCAACCAGCCAGCCAGCCGCTGCCACAAACATGTAGGAATAGCAGGCCCCCTCGTATGTGGGAAGGCAGAAACCAGGACTCAAAAATAACCAAGGGGCTTGAGGCGCAGGTATCAAAGAGCAAAAAGAAAGAGGCAGTACTTGTTCAGGCTCGAAAGCGATCCGTCCTCAGCCGTATCTCGGCGTCGTCTGCTACTCTCCTTAGATCTGGAGTCAGGGAAATCCGCCAGAAGCATGGAATGGCATTGGTGTTTGGTGAGCTGCGGAGCAGCACTACGCAGAGCTGAGAGAGACGAAGTGCAGCGAGTTGTGGGATGGAGGGGGGTGGAGCCTCTCACCTAGCGGCAGTGCATGATTCATGGGTTCGCCTGCGGCTTCATCATGAAATTAAACATCGAGCAACAGTAGATATAATAATAAGCATGCATACTACGTAAGGAAAAATAATGCCTCAAAGAAAAGATGTGCACTCATTAAACTCAATGCCCCATTATAAGTATGTGCAATGGTACAATGTGTCTCAAAATATTGTGAAAAGCAAAAAATGACAGATGGGATGCTAGAACTAATCTCTGACACTGGTAATTTTCTTGCGCGGCATTAAAGTTAATCTTTTGTTTTAGTCAGTGCTCCATTTCGGACAGGCACCAACCTCTTCATGGAATTATTGTCTCATCCACAAAGTTTTTGCCAAACAGAGGCCTCATACACTTGCCTCATTGTACCTTTATCAGATGTAGTGCATGGCTATGCTACGGTCAGTCCATAGGCTGCTGTCAGGTCCTGTTTACTGGGATGAAAAGTTGAACTGGACCTTTCTGTTATCAAGATAGAAACCCCTTCTACCTCATCAAGTAAGCTCACAAGTACAACACTAAAGAAATAATAATGACATGTTATATTGCTCTTAATACTATGAATATGTTGTTCATAAGCACTATATATTACACTAAATGGTATTTTCATTGACCTTAGAAGGGTGAAAGTCCCAGTAGGCCTTGCCAGAGTTAGTTTTGTGATCTGCACTATATACAAATCTCTGTGAAGACTGCTTAACTCACAGAACTGTATTCAAACTAATTGTGATAAATGTATTTTAATTGACTGGTGCTACCAGTTATTCGTATTTTTTATATTTATTATTGGGGGAATTCAGAAACTCACGTCATACAAAGGATTAAAAGAAATTGTTTAAGATTACACGAAAGTCCAATCTAATGGGCATATTTACAATGAAGTGACGGAGTGCGGCGTTAGCCTTCCTGGCTTAACGCCGCACTCTGCTACTTCAGAAACGCAGGGCTACACCATATTTACAACAATATGGTGCAGCCCTGCATTTCCCTCTGCGTTGGTGCTAAACTTAGCCCAGCGCCAACGCAGGCACCCTTGCACCATAGGGCAAAGTCGTCTGCGTTGAGGGGAAGATTGTTTATGTGCAGGAAGGTCTCCCTTCCTGCACATAAACAATCATTAAACCATCATTAAATGACGTTTTGTAACTTTTATGTGTGCTGCTTAATGCATCACACATAGAAGTTGCAAAATGTCATTTCTTTTTTTTGATTGTTTATGTGCAGGATGGGACACCTTCCTGCTCATAAACAATCAATGGCAATTTGCTGTTTTTATGTGTGCTGCACAACACAGCACACATGCAAACAGCAAAAACGAGGAGAAATAAAGCATTTCTCCTCGTTTCACCTGTTTAAGACCAGGTTTTCCCCGGTCTTAATTTTGGCACTGCCTCCTATTTACGCCACCCTTGTAAATAGGGGGTAGCGTCAAAATCAATGGGTGTTGCGGTGGGATGCCCACCGCAACTTCCATTGCCCTCCCCTTTCACACTAAATACAGCGTGAAAGAGTGCCTTTTTTACAAGGCAGCGTTAAGCCACGTTAAGTGGCTTAACACTGGTTTGTAAATAAGGCGAAGCCCGTATTACCATCACAACGTCACTAGTGGCGATAGGGGCTTGTAAATATGCCCCAAAGTGTGAATCTATCACAATGTTTGCAAATACAGGAAGCATAACAATAACCATGGCATCCTTATGATTGCGACGAAACATCACATAATCTAGTTAACTAATATTTACCATTTTGGACGCTATTGGTCGAAAGTGGGGTAGGAGACTTCATAAAGTTACTATAAAAACATGACTTGTCCATATTTTGTTAACACTGTAGAAGATCGCTTTTGCAGATGGTATAAAAAGAACCCCAGATTGCTCACTTAAGAAAGTAATTAAGAAATTAAAAATGTTGTCGCAGCATAGGTGAGGACATTCATAGAACATATGCTTCAAATTCCCGAAAGAGTTTTTAACATATCTATGTCAGACAGCCGAAAGAAGGGAAGAAAAGGTTTTATGTTTCTGAGGAGTGTAATAAATACTACATCCGTTTGATGAAAAATGCCATGCAATGGACATTGGAGCTTTGAAGTGCACAATCGGAACAATTAATAATTTTGAACCAATCAGCATCATTAAGAACTGTTTCACTTAAATTAAACAATTTTCTCAGAAGGCAGGTAATTTCAGAACTGGGATCTGGTAAAAATGCTGAATACGAATGGCCCAATCTGGCATGTAACTGTTTTGGTGAATTTAACTGGTGAGTTATTTCTTCATTTTGTATGATTAAGGGAACCAGAAATTGGTTTATCAAGTAATTTAATTGGAAATAAATAAAATGTAGCCACCTGGCCTCCACCATTTCAGACTGTTGGAAAGTCGTTTTTTTTTAAAGAAATCTTAAAAAATAACAGATTGCTGATTTTAACAATGCTCAGTTTAGTCTAGCGTGAACAGCAAAAGAGTGAGATTAAACATATAGAAGGCAGGGATGTAGCTTAGTAAGTGAGATTCTACGGGTGTGATTCTCAAATTTCCCTACTAAAAAAGTAGTGGGCCACAGAGTGAATGGGTGAGATAGCCAAGGTTCAGGATGAACTGTTCCCATGAGGTACTGATTTGCATTAGGTGAGCCTCTGGGGCTGATTTAGAGCCTGGCGTACAGGGTACTCCTTCACAGAGGCTGTAGAGTACCCTGTCGACCAAACTCAAGGTCTGCCTGCCTGATTTTGAGTCCAGCGGACTGAAAGTTTTACACTGACAGAGTAAAATGTATTCTGGCAGTGTAAACATTCATTCACAATCCCAAAGGAGTAGGGGCCATCTGAGGTAAGCCATCCTTTTTTTTTTTTTAGAGTGGACAGTCAGATTGCTTTTTTTGAACTCTCCATTACTGCTAGGTATATCCTGGCAGTGAGGGACAGAAAAGAAATGACCCTCACACCCTGGGAGATAGCTCCCATGGTTTAAGGGCCATATATCTTTATTTGAATGCTCTCTCAAGTGATTGCCAGTGGTTAGAACATTTGCAAGCATTCATCCCATTACCTTTTGGGTGTTGATTACCAGTAGTATGACTAGAAACCTGAGACTGGCACAGCTTTCCAAGCCTACTGCTGGCAATGTTTGCAAATTCCAAATAGTAGTAAATTTGCATCCATTCAAGGTATACTTATATGGGTGCAGATTTATTATTTTGGTGAACCATTCAATGCATATATTTATGTTCCTGACTGATCTAAAAAATGAACAGGTTAAAACCTTAGTGAAATCAGACCAATGATAAAAACCAAAACAGACAGAACAGACCCGACTCAGGGCCCCACACTCAACAGCAAAGCCAAGAATGCATATATTTGGGGGGTGTCACACTCCAAACACCCTCCCCCGGATGCTAGGCCCCTCGTACAAAAGTCTCAGTATGAATATTGGAAATGTGAACCAATGTATGAAGTTGAGTTTTATTCTCACTAAGAATGCTAAGGGTCGAACAAACCTTTTGTGTACTACCTGGATAAACAAGGATAGATTAAAAATATTGATTTCTTTCAGCATATCTAATACTATTGCATTATCAAGCAAATTGGTTTTTGGTCATTAATCCTTTAATTTGGACTGCCAACAGCAGAGATCGGGGAAGGCGAGCCATCCCTGACCCTTAGAAATTTTCAGAATTTTTACAGAAATTATAGGGTGTTGATGGCCCAAATAAAGCCAAAAAAAGTTATCGGTTTGGAGTAAAATGTATTTGTTTAATTACATAGAAACGTCAGAATGAAAAGAAGAATAGAGGTTAGAACTGACATTTTAAAGAGAGAAATGTGCCCAATTATGGACAGTGGAAAGTTTCGAGAATAATCTTCTAGTCTTAGCTATGAATGGAGCATAATTATTATATTGGAGATCACTGAACACTTCTGTGCAGTATGCTCCAAAAATCATTTAAGGGCTAAAATTGTAAAGACTTTTTATCTTAGGGGGAGAATTTCCTTTGAATTATTCAATAATAACACTTTGGTTTTAGTCTTGGTAATGCAGTAGCTATCCCACTTAGGGCCTCATTACGATGTCAGGCAGAAACTTTCTGCCCGACACCATCTCGGATTCAGGAACCGACCGACTCGTGCTCGGCAGTTCCGCCCGACCGATTACGATGCGACCGAGCACTGTTCGATCAGAGTCCCATTGTTCCCTATGGGAGCCCGTGCTCTGCCCGACAACACAGGCTCCTATGGGGAAATGGGGTGTGTGTGTGTAAAACCCTGCACCCTGTCGCGGGCACCCCATTGTGCCTATGACACAGTGCAGGGTTATACAGGGGGGCCCCGTGGTCCCCAACCGGAGGCCGCAGGATGAAGGGGGCCCTGCCAAGGGACCCAAAGTCAGTTTCCGACAGCTTTTTCGTGTCGGACAGGCCTCCTCGGAAACGCTGTTGGAAATCAACATTGTAATCGGTCGGTCGGAAACTCTGTTTGTAGAGGTGCACGATGCGGGTCCGACCGACACGGATACTCCGAAAGCTAGTCGGAACCGATTCGGAATAAGCGCGCAGTTTCTTTCCGACCGCGAACATCGTAATCGGTCGGGCGGATTGTAAACCGACCGAGTCGCTCGGAAGGGTTCCGACGCGGTCTAAGAAATTCCGACTCTCGGGGGGGAAGCTTTCCGCCCGACACCGTAATGAGGCCCTTAGTGTATTTCCTGACGCTCACAGTGCAGAACAAATATTATCAGCTCTTACTAAATACTAAGCAATATAATTGCATACAATTTTATAACGGAAAGTAAGCCACAGGGGACGAACTGAAGAAAGAACTCATTCATATTGCTAAAGGTTCAATAAACAATGCAAAGAGTACTAGTATAGTAGGGCAGCCCTCACACTTGCCTCTTTTGGGTGTTAGAGTGCGATTTATTAGTAATATTAATTTCTGATGTAGTCATATTATAAAGAGAGGCTCTCAGCCTTCTGAGCTGGGCTGAAAACTTTAATGCAGAAAGAATTAGACTTAAAAAGTACTAATCACCAGGACCAAGCCTTCTCAGCATCTAGTAAAGGGTCTGCAGCAGGAATTTTGAAATAACTTGAAGATTCAGCAAAAATATGCGTGTTTGCCGCTATATTGCGCCCTGGTAAAAAGCCACTTGGATCACTGTGGATTAACATAGGGGCAGCTTGTAAATAACTGATTAGTAATAATTTTGACCAGGATTTTATGACCAGAAATAAGTGATGTAATTGGACAATATGACGAGAGCTCTAGAGAGCTTTTCCGGGGTTTCAGAAAGCGAACAGAGAATATATGGTTCATGAGCTGTGTGAGGGGAGGGATTAGTTCTGATGCAAGTATCTTATAAAACTCGATGCTGAAGCCTTCTTCCACAGGCACTTCACCACTAGCCAATTGCAATACAGCAATTTTAGCCTCATCTTCCATTATAGAGTAAGAGAGGTGATCGCAATCGGTGAAAGGAAGTGATGGCAATGGCAGACGGGATTAAAAAAAAAGTATTTCGCTCCTCTTAGAGCTTAGGATAGCTTTTTTGTAGATTGACTGATAATGATGTAGAAAGGTAAGAAAACTTGGCTCTTGGTTATGGGTCGTGCTTTTAGTATCTGGATGGTTGATTGCTGCTATTAGATTTTTCTCACTTTTTCTCTGGTTGACCAAGCCAGAAATGTACAGTTTATTTCACTTTCCTAATAGGCTCACACTTTGTTGCTCACAGCATGTTCATTCATATTGTGTGTTTTTTTCATCCATGTTTTAGCGAAATCTAATTCAGTTATGGTGACCGAATAGGAGCCTTCAGTAAATAGTTTCCTGCCAAAATAAATTTTTGTCAGTGGAGAGACAGAATGTCAGCATTGTTGCTTTAAATGCTTCCATACGATCCAAGGGTCAGCAGTGTTGCTATTTCACAAAAAGTGTTCCATCTTCTCATCATTTAGCTTAGAGACAAATGGGTGTTCAGGCAGCAGAGTGTGCTGTAACCTCCATCTGATTACTGAGATAATTTGTGGAAGATTTACCTCACATTGGAGTGATACAAGAAAATGATCTGAGAAAGGTGCTTCTTTGTATATAACGCTGGCCCTTGGTAATAGGTAGAAGACTAAAAGGGGCTAAAATTCAATCTGAGAGATAGTCTGAAACCACCTAGAAAAACAGGAGTATAGCTGTTCCGTCTAAAGATTCCTGCGCCAAGGCTCAACCAAGCCCAAGCTAAGTTGTTGTGAAGATCTGAAACACCTTCTTAGTCTTGGACTCAGATTGACATGCCCAGGATTAGAGAAATTAAGTCCAGTATCGTGGAGTAAATTATAATCTCCCCCAATACAAATCCAGCCGGACAGCTGTCTGCCTAGCTCTCATATGGATAGAGGAACGTCCAGTACTTGGCACCAATAGGATGCAATGTTGATCTGTTGATGCTCAGTTTTTAGGAGAACTATTGACCACCTGCTCTAGGTGTCTGTGATGCAATTACCTCAATTCTGTAATTTCTTGTTAACAAGAATGGCGACCCTACGAATAGCAGCAGAAGATGAAGAGAAGTAAGCCTGTTCTAACCATGAGCACATCATTTTAAGTTTTTTGTTGTGGGCAAACTGGGATTATTGAAGACGTATTAATGTAGGATTACACGTTTTTAGCCATTCAAAAATTGCTCCTAATCATTTTAAATACCATAGATTGTCAAATTTAGATGAAAAGAAATACAAAGCAATCCAACCATAAATGACATAAGGAAAACTATGCACCCCTATTTTCTTCTCATCCTTTTCAAGTACACTGTGCATCTAACTCAGCTGTTCCATGCCCAGCAGCAGTTACCTCTTGGATGCCAAGGGCTCAGGCTGTGTGGTGGCCCCTGGCGTGAGATCCTCCTTGGCAGCAGTGGAATAGCTCCCTCCGATGGTGCTGCTGGCTTGCTCCATGAACCTCCCTAATTTCTGAAGTCTGGTCAAAGCACACCTTGACTGCAGAGAGTCATTCTGAGAAGTGAAAGGTCTATTTTTTTTCAGAGCGGCACCAGGCAAGGACGGTAGCTCCGAGAGCTGAAGGAAAGTATTGGTGAGAGGTATAGCAGTGCAGCGGGTCTGTCTCACACTGACAGTCCAGCTCAGACTTTTTCTTTCACTGCAGTCATTAAGTATGCCTACAGGAAGAGAATTTTTGAGAACAATGGCCCTTGGTGAAGGTTAGGTAAGAGTGAACAATGAATATAGAATGAAATCAATACTATATTGCTACTGTCCAGCCGGACAGTAAAATGTAATAAATGACAATTTTGAGAATCAAGAGAAACAAAAATAAAGTGGGACACAGTCCTGCATCCAAAACATAGAAGTGAACAAAAATAACGAAGAAAACAAACAATCAGGCAGGGTACAAGGCTTGTCTGAAATTGTGAAGGGTTAAATAAGCAAGATAAAGAACACAACCGTTACACGTTACATAAAAATACGTTTGTGTACACGGTGTCAAGCAAGTCGACGACGTTTCAGTCCCTTTTAAAAGGATAATGGGATCATCATCAGGACGGAGATAGATGGGTGCCTGAAAGACATACGGCCTGTACGACAATACATAAAATAAAGGAAAAATGGGGGAAAAAGAAAGGCGGAAAAGAATTGAGAGTGCAATAATACAAGGGGAAGCCTCCCTTATACGCAAAGTACAGACGACGCAGTGAAAGTGCTGATATAAATAATGGTATTCAGTAGAGGTGGTGATCGTGATGGGGGGCTATGGACTGACTTGTGCGTGAAGGGCGCCATGGGAACTAGCAGATGATCTGTGCGTCATGGTCGGGTAGTAAGGTTTACGCACATTACCTCGTGAAAGGCAGAGGGGGACAGGGTGAGAGGAATAAGGGACATGCTGGAGCGTGTGGGACGCCATGGGAACTAGCAGATGATCTGTGTGTCATGATTGGGTAGGCAGACTGAGCGCATTAACTCGGGAAAGGAAGAGGGGGGGAAAGTGAGAACAATAAGGAACTTACCACTGAGTATGTGTGGAAGGGAGCCTCGAGCTGCACGAGGTCAGGGGGGGATGGAGCGCGGTGGCCTAATGGGCAAGAAGGGGGAATTATACATTCGGTTGGGCTAGGCAAGGACCCAGGGACTACGCGTAAAAACGGGGTGGTGCAGCAAGTTACCTCCGTTCCAGTTGGTGAAGTAATCCAATTGATTGCGGTGGAGTGCGTCCAAGGAATGGAGGCAAGGACTCCAGAATTGGTTGCCAGGGGCAGCACGGTAACCGTGGCAGGACTCGAGATTGCCCGGGGCCAGGAGGCTAAGGGGAACCTGCGGGGGAGGGAATGAAAATAAGTATGGGGTGGGGGCGGGGCGGGAGAGGACACGCGTGGTGCATGCTCTTACCTGTGCGCGGGCAGGTGATTTGTGTTGCGCGTTGGCGATAAAGGAGGCAGCTCGATGATCTGGGGGTGGAGAGGGTTAATGGGTTAATGCCGAGCGTGGTGGCGGCGTGGAGGGAACTGTCAACAGACGGGGGGCTTACCTCTGATCAGATATCGAGAACGGTGCACAAGGGCATGGGATCCGGAAGCAAGCAGCTAAGGTCTGCGCAGTGCACAATGGCTGGATAGGCAGACGAGGAAGGAGGACGCGCCTGGCGGTTTAAATTGCAAGGGAGGCGCGATGGCCGGGAAATTGGGAGTGGCAACTATGGTGGACCCCATGCCCTCGTGCACCGTTCTCGATATCTGATCAGAGGTAAGCCCCCCTGTCTGTTGACAGTTCCCTCCGCGCAGCCACCACGCTCGGCATTAATCATTAACCCTCTCCACCCCAAGATCATCGAGCTGCCTCCTTTATCGCCAACACGCAACACGAATCACCTGCCCCCGCACAGGTAAGAGCATGCACCACGCGTGTCCTCTCCGGCCCCGCCCCACCCCATACTTATTCTCATTCCCTCCCCCGCAGGTTTCCCTTAGCCTCCCGGCCAATCTTGAGTCCCACCACGGTTACCGTGCCGCCCCTGGCAACCAATTCTGGAGTCCTTGCCTCCATTCCTTGGACGCACACCACCGTAATCAATTGGATTACTTCACCAACTGGAACGGAGGTAACTTGCTGCACCACCCCGTTTCTCCGCGTAGTCCCTGGGTCCTTGCCTAGCCCAACCGAATGTATAATTCTCCCTTCTTGCCCTTTAGGCCACCACGCTCCATCCCTCCCTGACCTCGCGCAGCTCGAGGCTCCCTGCCACACATACCCAGTGGTAAGTTCCTTATTGTTCTCACTTCCCCCCTCTTCCTTTCCCGAGTTAATGCGCTCAGCCTGCCTACCCAATCATGACACACAGATCATCTGCTAGTTCCCATGGCGTCCCACACGCTCCAGCATGTCCCTTATTGCTCTCACCCTGTCCCCCTCTGCCTTTCACGAGGTAATGCGCGTAAACCTTACTACACGACCATGATGCACAGATCATCTGCTAGTTCCCATGGCGCCCTTCACGCACAAGTCAGTTCATAGCCCCCTATCACGATCACCACCTCCACTGAATACCATTATTTATATCGGCACTTTCACTGCATCGTCTGTACTTTGCGTATAAGGGATGCTCCCCCTTGTATTATTGCACTCTCAATTCTTTTCCGCCTTTCTTTTTCCCCCATTTTTCCTTTATTATATGTATTGTCGTACAGGCCGTATGTCTTTCAGGCACCCATCTATCTCCGTCCTGATGATGATCCCATTATCCTTTTAAAAGGGATCGAAACGTCGTCGACTTGCTTGATACCGTGTACACAAACTTATTTTTATGTAACGTGTAACGGTTGTGTTCTTTATCTTGCTTGTTTAACCCTTCACAATTTCAGACAAGCCTTGTGCCCTGCCTGATTGTTTGTTTTCTTCGTTATTTTTTTTCACTTCTATGTTTTGGATGCAGGACTGTGTCCCACTTTATTTTTGTTTCTCTTGATCCTCAAAATTGTCATTTATTAAATTTTACTGTCCGGCTGGACAGTAGCAATATAGTATTGATTTCATTCTATATTCATTGTTCGCTCTTACCTAACCTTCATCAAGGGCCATTGTTCTCAAAAATTGTCGTTATCCAAGGTCCATGTATACCATTTTGGGTCCCCTTGTTATGTTTAAAATAAAGGAAGAGAATGGCACTGAGGCTTGCTCAAGGGTTTCTTTTCTGCCAAGGTTGTATTGTTCCCAACAACTTCTTTCAGGGTGTTAGAACTCAGCAACATATTAGAAATTATTTGTCGTATTGTGTTTACTGTGCACAAACCAGTTTCCTTGAACTCTGCCTCTTTAAACTACACAAGCCAGATTCCCTCTACTACCCAACGCACGCTAAACTATAAACTGGTGGTATTCCACATTGAGTATTTCATGTAAGGTTTGTGCTGATTCAAACAATTAACAAAACTACATTATAACCTCTATCTGCATTCTTACAACAGCAACATGGCTTGGTTTCAGGATTATTATGAAGAAAAGCTGCCGGAGGTGTGCTTGTCCCTTCTTGGTGATTTTTGTCTACTTGCGAGAATTTTGCAATAAAAGTCAACTGAATATATCTTCTTGACTTGCACAGTCTTGTGTTCTCTCTGAGTTACAGCCCCTTTCAATGTCTCAGAAACAAGGTAAGGAGGCTTGGGCAAAGAGGTGTGCAAATGGTGAATGCTGGAGGCAGGAATTGTGAATCGTAGGCTGTAGTTACCACCATGGGATGTTACCACTCTTCATTGTAGTATACATTATGACTGCCACATCCATGAATTCAATGGCTTTGAAAAAAGGAATATTCATATGTTAATTGGATACACCCCATTTGTACAGATCCTAGTTCTGAGCTGTGACTCTCTCTACGCCATTACACAATAATGCATCCTAGCAAAGCCTCCTCACAAACTGCTATGATCTGCTAAAGTCAACAATGTGGCTCCTTCTACACAAGATGGCACCCACAGAGAAACAGACTCATATATAGAAATGGAATCAATTTTATCCTTAATTCGTTAGTCCCTTTCTGATACACTGACACTAGAAGAAATGGTTGATTCCACCTCTAGAGTTCAATTAACCATGCAATATAATACAGTAGTCCATGCTAGGTTCATTGATAATAAGTTACATTCACAAGATAAAGAGAATGGAGGCCAAAAGAGATATCTGAACCAGGCAAGCTGTAATAATGATAGAATGGTCACTCAAGCAGAATCGTCCCAAAACCAAAATGGTTCCCTGATTGAATATAGTTCAGCCTGCTCAGTAAAAGCGTTTGATCATTTTCCCATATTCCACCATGCAATCTCACAGAAAAATATGGTTCCAGGGTCCTCAGGGAAAACTTTAACTTTGACAACCTTTCATGCAAGAGGTCTCTTTAAAAGTATCTGTTACATATCTCCTCACAAAACCACTTGTCATTCAGAACGTATGTGAGACAATATCAGAAACAAAAGAGGAGTCATCTTATGATGTTATCCCCTTAAACAAACCAGCGACGAGATTGGGGCTGTCTATAAACAGTGCTGAGACTGTGGCTAAGGATCAGATATTCCAGCTTCTTCAGCAACAGCCCATGAAGCCCAAGAGATTATAACATCACAAGCTAAAACTATTTCATTCCTACACACCAAGATCGATAGCATCAAAAGTCAGATTGAAGTTTTCACTGAATGCCTTGAAGCCTTAGAATCATGGCTCTCTGAAATGAAAGACATTTTCTTCACAAAGCCAGAATTTCTCACGGAAAGGAGATATCTAGGCTTAAGTTTGAAAACCTCGAAAATCTTTCATGAAGATCTAATAATCATGATATTGGGGCCCCTAAGATGATGAATGTAAAATGAGTAATTTTGTAGTAAATCTCATAAAAAGTATGTGGCATCTGATGTGCTGGATGATTTAATTACTTCAAGGATCCAAGTTACATTTTTCACTCCACAATCTGGTGCTCAACCTCGCTCTATTTTACTTTATGGATTATAGGATTAACAAATCTATCCTAACTAAACCCATCCTAAAACACACAGACCAGCTTGGCAATGATTATTACTTTTCAAGAGAAGCCTGATGCCTAGAAGCCTGCCCTGAGGAGCTTGACACTAAAGGACTGATCTAAAGGATTTTTCCCTGAGGTTTTGGAAAAGTGGGAGAATGTGCTGTGGCTTGCCCAGGAAGGTCGCACCCTAGATGAGCAAGTTCATCCTGCTCTGAGCTTTTTGCTGCACTGAAGAGAGATTCTGTGCAACCTTGAGCAAATGGTATCCCGCCTTGTGGAGCCCTGCCCAGCTACAACTTCCAACTTTGCCCAATGGGGGGTTTTGACTTCCAAAACAGTGAATAAATCCAAATGTAATACCTTGGACTGGGGCAATGCGTCAATCCTATCTCACCCATGAAACACCGTAGGCACTCACAAAATCCAGCTTTGTCCTGCTAAGAGCATTTCATGCCAAAACCCAGCAGCTTCAGAAGGAGCTCAATGACGCTGTATCGAATTTCACGGAACACTCCCCGGCCACAACCTTGGACCAATTGTTCCAAGGCACAAAGGCTTTGGCATCGGGTTTTAACACTATTTTATGGATGTAACCCTTCAGATGACCTAAACTCCCTCTGAAATCATCCTGGGATTCACATAGAATGTCAAATAAGAACATTAAGGTCGTACTGGTGCATCCACCCTAATGTAGATGGACTCTCTTCCACTACATACACTTTTCCCTTCATTTCTCTACCATTGAATTTCACTGTAGATTCCATGTACCCCAGCAAGAAGATGGTTCCCCTTGGTACTACCCAGGACTGATGTCCTTGGGCAAAAGAAAAGTACCCGGCCAATGTTGTGTAAACAACCCCTTAGGGATGATGGTATACATTGAGTCCGACTCATTAATCAAAAATTCTGCTTTTGGTCTATGTCTCCTTCTTTTTGCCTCATCCACATCCCCCACACTTAAAATTCTGTCACAATGTACATTCGTAATGCACTCATCATCCATAGTGGCTACTCTTGGTTTGATATCTTGTTTGCAAACAATGGCAAAGTGGCCCTTACGACCACACTTCCTGCAGTCCTTATTGATCGCTATGCACTTATGGTAGTCTGCAGTGTGAAAATTGCTCCCACACCGATAGCACAATTTGGTATGCTGTTTGGCATTTCCTGCATTACTACCAGATTTGAATATATCACTCACATCAGACCCTCCATTTTGTACCCACACTGGACACTTCGCTGCGACTGGTATCTCTCCATCTACTTCATACACCTGTCTGATTGTTTCAGCACCTTAGGAATGTCTATGGCATCTTTGAATGAAGGATTCTTTGCAGCCCACAATGGCTCTTGAATTTTTTTACTCTTGCACTGAAAAACTAATTGGTCACAAATTTGTTCGTCCATCATTGCAACAAATTTGCACATTACAGAGAGCTCTATAAGCTTGGAAACAAACTCATCAATCGGCTCATTCTCATTCTAAGGATGAGTGTAGAACTTGTACCTGGTCATAGTTAGATTTAGTTCTTTAGCAAATCTACTCTCCAGACTTTATTTCGCTTCAACGTACATGTCTGTTATAGGATCACCATTTGATTAAGTTGCTACAGGTAAGTATATGACTATGTGTTGACCCTCTTTACCCAGTGTATTTAAGAGTAAAGCCTTTTTCCTGTTTGCACTAAATTCTTGCCCAACTAGTGCTTCAACATAGGTCTCAAAGATCCCCATCAACTCCTCCCATTCCACAGGGAATGGACATGGTGGTGGTAAAAACAACAGTATTGAAACAACGGAGCTTTGCAACTGCGTATTGATATTGCGTGACCAAGGCTGTAGCAAGTGAATTAAAGTAGGACTGAGCAGGTGCAAATTTTATTATAGTCCACCTTAAAAACAGATAAGTAAATGATTAATACAACATAAGAGTACTATACACAAAGATGACTCCTGGTGTGCGTGTCACCGTTGCTTACATGTGCATTTACAAGTTAAGGTGATATATCAAGTGCTGACACTCGTATGGCGCGTAAGAATCAGGCTGAGAAAGTATTTCCATCAATAGTAGAGGTCAGTGTGCATATTACCGGAAATATCTGTAATTATTACCCCCTAGGTAGTAGAGAAAGAAAAGGCATATGCATGAGATTGATGCAGAAACTGAGATATGCAAATTACTGGACGCGCAAAATGAGCCCAATTCAAGATGGTGTCTATGTGCGTAACGCACGTTGTCGTGAATGTAAGTCCTTAGACACTGCGCATGAGCACCAGGCACTTCACAGCGTCACTTCACCTTCAACTTAAGTACCACCTTCATGTGAGGACTGCCCACATGGGCCTGCACACCAGACGAGTTATGGGAATGCTATTGCCAACTGGTCTCGTACTTTACCTCAGGCCGCAACACTGCGCTCTCGCTGTGAGAACGCTTGTCCCCGACAAAGCAGATACAACCAATACCAGAGCGGGTATGATCCTCCCACTTGCATCCAGATGTCGCGGCATCTTAAGGCCCAGATTTACTATCTTATCACGCAGTGCAGTAGCTGCAAATGCTGTGCTGCGTTAGAAGGAGAGAGCAGGAGAGCACCTTATTTACAGAAATTTGGCTCTCTCCTCCCCTCTCCCTAATGCCAGTGTAGAAATGTGCTGCCGTGCGCTACGGACAAACCTTTGTATCATAGTTTTTAAACCTTTTCCCACTTTATATGTGTGCTGTACAGAGCAGCACACATGCAAAGTCAGAAAGAAAAGGAGAAATGAAAGGATTTCTCCATGACAGCACCTGGTTAAAGTGGGCGCTATTTTCTGACGCTAAACCTTGTCTACTTTAAGTAAATAGGGCTTAGCATCAGGAACCTTGTGCGGCTACATGGGAACACCCATTCACCACTCATGGTCCGCCCCCTTGGTGCTTAGTAATACAGAGCAGCGCTATGCACTGCTTTGTGCTACTTTCGAGTAAAGTTCCAGCTCTAAACAAGTTTAGCCCTGGAAAGTAAATTAGTAAAAAGATGATTTTGTGTCGCTTTGCGGCCCTTTTGTGATGCAAACACCACACTAAAACTTAGCATATATACCCCTAAGTATCTTTGATAGGCTGGGCTGTTGTACAGAATTCATCAGCTGGATGACTGCTACCGCCCCAATTCCCGGCTACCTCAGGTAGTTGTAGATGCTGGCTGGCTCCTCATCGCCAATTCTTGCATTCCTTTTCAATAACACAGAAGCCAGTGGTGATTAAACAAAGTTTTATTGCTTAAGGTTTCCCTACAATGTGAGCGTAGCTATCCCTCAGTCAGTCACACTCCAACTGTCGGCTCTAAACCCAGAACCTAGAATGCAGAAGAACATTCACACATTCCTAGTTGTACATGACATGTTCCTACAAGGCATTGCCTACAGGCGTCTAACAGTCCTGCTAAGAGCATTTGATGCCAAAAACTAACAGTTTCAGAAGGAGCTCAATGATGCTGTACCCAACTTCGAGGAACCTTCCCCAGCCACAACCTTGGACCCTGGACCTTGCCTCGCTGCAGAATTTTGACCTCCATTTCAAAGACTAAGGGCCAAATTTATATTTTGGTGGCTGACCCATTTATCTGTCATGGCGACAGAGTACATTACTCTATCACCTTGGCAGAGGTGCCACCTGCCAAATTTAGACATCATTGCCAACCTGGCGGTCATTTCGATAGCATAGTCAGGAACCGATGTCACTGTGGTTCCTGTCAATGCTTTTTGTAGTTTGATGCAAGACTCCATCAACATGACGGAGTCTTGCAACAAACTGGTTTCTTTTTTATTTTAAAACCGGGAGCGGGATTTTCTTTTTGGAAAAAAAAGATAATATTCCCCTCACTAGGAGAGTCAGTGTACTGTCCCAAACCACCAGGGTTTGCCTGGCAGTGTCGGACAGTAAAAAACTGCTAAATGTCCACCCATCCTAATTGAGCAGGCAAACATATAGCCAATTCTCTGATGACCCTTACTCTGTTGGGCTTTCGGAGAAGGTTGGGCATGGCTGAGACAGAGCAATCACATCCATGGCCAAATTTAAGGTCTGCCCGCAACTAAACCAGGTGGGCAGACCACTGTGTTGGTGGGGATTGTGCCCCGTTGCTGTTGCGATGGAGTTCTCTCTCTGCCATCATATAAATCAGGTCAAAACTTTTACGGTGAAAACTTTGGCAGTGACCACCTGCTTGGTGTAGCCGACCTCTGTTCCATCATGCTCGGCCTGAAATCACATCTATGTTCTGGTTAAATGCAAACTTGCTTCAATGGCATTTTAGTTTTCTAGCAAACACAATAAGATGATGGACAGAGTGCTGAAACTTTTCAGACACTCACCCCCAGTCACAGATATTTATTGTTTTAGAGTTTTATATAGCGCGAACTAGACCCGAGACATCGGGTCTCAGAGCACTTTACATGAGCACCAGTTTCGTTACAGAAGGACACATTCATTTTTGTTGGGCTCAGGGAGATTAAGTGATTTGCCCAGAATCACAGGATGTTGAGCGTCGTTGCAGAGACTCGAACCCGGTTCCCCAGCTTCGAGGTCGACCGCTCTAGCCGTAAGGCTACATCCTCTCCCAGATATGGGTTTTCTCCATTACCGTTCTTCTGCTCACTAAGCCACCTCAGTTTGGACCCAACCATATGCAAATCAGTCTTGACCCTGTTCCTCATAGGAACAGTGCAGCCCGAACTGCAAGGCCAGCTCCTCCCTGGACTGGAAACAAGCATCCTGGGACAGGTTTCGGGGTTTTACCCCATATCAACCAGGCTAGCTTGAATCCAGTGGCAAAGTGAGGAAGGGACCCACGTCTGGGCATACCCTACCAACTTAGGGCAGACAAAGCAAACACAAGGAGATGATGGAAGGAGCACTGAAACTTTTCAGACACTCACCCCCAGTCACTATTAGATCTGGGTTAAATCCATCATCATTCTTTAGCTCACTTCGCCACCCCAGTTTAGACCCAACCATATGCAACCTGGCATTTGCAACCTGGCTTGGCAGTTCGGGCTGGACTATTTCAATGAGGAACAGTGTCAAGACTGATTTGCATATGGCTGGGTCTAAACTGGGGTGGCAAAGTGAGCTAAACAATGATGATGGATTTAACCCAGATCTAGTAGTGACTGGAGGTGAGTGTCTGAAAAGTGTCAGCTCTCTGTCCATCATCTCCTTGTGTTTGTTTTAGTTTTCTAGCCACTTTTCACATAAAAGTTTTTAAAAATCACATCTCTGGTTTCTCTTAATCTATTTAATGATCTTAGTGTAGTTTTGCTCATAATTTGTTTCTCTACTTTTCTGAATTGGTTTGGGAATTTTATTGTGTAGTCTTCTTTGCTGTAAAATGATTGCTACTTCTTGAACCCAACATGTAATGTACTAGGAACTGCCTGCTACTTGTTCCATAGCTACTAGGGATTGAGCAGGTATTCTCTGTGTTTTGACCTAACCCACTGTGGTTTTTACAGTTGTAGGGGCACCGCTTTCCAAATAATAACCACCTTTCTGACATTGGTCCCAGAGAAAAGAAAACATACTTGATTCCAGAAGCTTCATTCTAACAAGTGCAAGCTTTCTGACACAATATTTGCTAACAGATGACAATGTATTCTATGTCATGAGAATTCTTACAGTGGCAGAGCTGCAGCAACTCTGCCTTTAGAAAATAATATGAATGATGCAGGGATGTGAGTGCTCCTCAGATATGTCATCAGTCAATTTTTGACAGATTTGATTACAACCAAACACAAATCAGCCCCTAAGGGCCTAATTCTGAGTTGGGTCATTAATTTGTCTAGTGAATGCACTTCCACTGTGTTCCCCAAAAGTAAATATATTTTCTCATTTCTAAGCCAATCTCACAGCCTATTACGCTTCCCCTGTTGTTTTTTTACAAAAACGTTTGTAAAATTAGCTAAACGTGGCTCAGGTAAATTTATGACTAAACATGATGCATAAAACACAGCAATGTTATTATGAAGAAAAATAATTGATTATATATTAGAAAACATATAAATTATTTAAATATAAATATCTAATTGTGAAATGACTTAGCATTACTTCACTTACGTCTATACATGGGTGTAGGTAAAAGGTGTTAGAAATGACTTGGCTTGCCCCACTAGGAGCTTTTGCCATATTGAAAATAGGTGAATGCAGATACCTAATTACACAAAGGAATCGACATTCTGCGTCAGAATGTCGATGCGCGCCCTATGATGAAGCATGACACTATTTAGTGTGTGAGGGCAGTATTTAAACATGAAAGGATTTTCCATTGCAGAAAATTGAGCAGCTCCCAATAAGATAATAGATCAGTTTGAGTTCCCCTTCCTTTCCTTTGTGTGATTAAGTGTTAGCAATAGGGAGGACGAAGGGAAGGGTGGTACCTCTCTCCCCCCTGTGTTTTGCGTGTGTTGAATGCAGATAGCAACCAATTTTCAACATCCACACAGGAACAACAGTTTAACAACTCACAGGTTCAGCCTTTATGTAACCACCCAGAGTATAAGCTGTGATGGAGCAACTGAGGAGCAATCACTATATGAGCAGCCTGGTATACACCTGACGAGTCCAATCCATGTGTAGCAGTGTGCAAACAACAGCAATGGGCAATGGGCAATATGCAACACCCTCCTACCACAACACACATCGCAACCAATGGATTCACCAGACACCACTCATACATGGCATCAAGTGGTCTCTCACGAACACAACCAATTGATGTGGCTGAAGTAAAGGAACCAAGCAAGGGATCAACAATCAATTATTTCATAGAAGGAAGACATTTAGGTTACAGAACAGGGGCATGGCACAGGGTCTAGGTTAAGGAGGTATGAGGGGAATAGGGCATAGGAAGTAGGAAGTAGCCCTAACCCCAACACAGACCTAAAAGGAAGGTCCAACCAGAATAGGTGATCACAGGGGGATGGGCAGGAGGATTTGAAGGACTGCTTGAAGCTTGGAACCACTCTGATTGTTAAAGTCGTTGCCAATTCCCAATGGTGGAGCGGCCCAATGTAGTGAGCAAAATCTATACTGAAAAAAGGCTTGTTGCAGTGGCTCAAAGTAAGAAAAAGGTCAGCAACATTGCAGACAAGTGGTAAAGGACCCAAATAATAGTACAAAAAATTCAGATAAATGCAGAATTAAAAAAATACAGTTTTACAGGACAGAAGAGTTTTCCATTGTAATTACAAGTGGTGAGGACAAAGGCACTGGAAGACTGACTTGGTCAGAATCCTCAGATGCAGTTCCTACACACCTCTCCCTTATCAAATCTCCAGTCCTCTTCCACCAGCCGCCATAAAAACAATAGCACTACTACTACTACTGCTGCTACTACTACTGCAACTAATAATAATAACAATAATGATACTAATAATAATAATAATATTAATAATAATCTGAAATGCTGGCATTGTTTAATTGAGGAGTAACATTTTTAACCTAGCGATGCCACCTTGTATCTACCCTGAGCACAACTACCTACATCCTTCTGTGAACCTTTGATGTAAGTCCGTCGATATAAATACCATACTAACCATAATATTGTAATACTTAACCTATAACAACTAAGCCAATGGACACTTAATTTTGTTTTACCATTAGTTCTCTAAAGTGGCTGAAGTGTGGATGTAGTGCATTTTGAAACATGCAGGTAAAAAATAAATTGCCAGTTTGCTTAATGCTGCTATTACTGAGCTGTATGAAGTGAAAATGAAAAATGACATGCAGGGTGAACTCATTTTGCTTCTCTAATAAGCCAAGTTTAGGCTTTTACAAAAGCGTCCTTGTTTTCAAAACTTAGAAGCCTGTGAGTGTTCATTTGCCTTATTTAATGTGTCGCAAATAGTTTTATATGAGAAAGATGGATCCTACCATAAAGATATTTATTTTATTTGTCTGCAAGATGTGTTGAGTGTGGAGCAGGTTCACCTAAGTGTCAGAGACCGGTACAGAGGTACATGAGCATAAATAAGTGAATAAACATAGAGGGTCCCAATATGAGAACCACCTTTGACTAGAGAGTATACAGTTGACAACTGATAGGCGAAAATATTTACTTATGATGACAGTGGAGAGCACTTGGCAGAACCTAAATAGCCACATTCTACTACCCAAGGTTTTTTGTGCTGTGAGTCCCATGCCCACTCGCTTCAAATAGTAAGTAGAGTGTAGAACCAACAGTAAAATCAGACTGGTGAGAAAGAACTATTATTTCTAAGACTCTACTGGGCTAAAGCAGCCTGTGGTCACCGCATTCTGCAATGTTCCTTAGTACTTTCTAAGACATGCTTCTGGCTATTAAAGCAGAGATGTAAAGCAATGGACACACATCACTTCGTTTTGTAACAGACAGGATAGAGGAAGTCCAGCAATTATGATTAACTACATTTTCAGGATAGTCCATGATATGCCTTTGGGCTTATACGAAACTCTTCTTCTAGTGCTGAAGACAATGATGATTTACAGATCAAGGATATTTGGTAACATTTTTCACAGGAGGACAAGGAAGCCAGGTTGGTATTTAGGAATTGCTGATGATCAAGTAAGGCCAAGGGCCATGTAATAAGCAAGTGTTTTATCAATAAGTCTCTTGACTGTGGAAGAATGGGGGATGTTTCAGAGTATAGATCAATACTGTTTCTTTTCATTGTTGAATTGAATGTAGAAGAAGACACCCCACATTCTGTGGGCATAGTATATTCTAATGACAGGAAAGTAAATAAATCCTCGGAAAATGGGGAGTTTGTAAATTGCAGCTTTTGGGGAGTATAAGTGAACAACCTTTCTAAGTCAGGCATGCTGTCTTAAAGGCACACTAAGCTTTGATGAAGAGTCAAATCTAAATCAGAGTTCGGAACATACTGATAAGGACCTGTGATGTATTTACTAACCACTTGATATACAGCTTTTAGAAGCAGGACAGTGGGATGTGGTTCTTTTAGCCCAGTTTAGTCAGAGCTACAATCTAAACCAGTGCTCCTTTCACCAGGTTTTTTTAAATTTAAAAGTCCAGTTGGCTGTTCAGAAAGAGACTTTAGGATTTTATTCCATATTCAAGCAATTGCATGTGCTTTCTTTCACCAAAGCTAATAGTCAGCTCTACATCACTAGCTGAGATAGGAAACTGGTCAAGACTATTTATGAGGTTTTTCTGGCTTTTGCTTTTGACGGTGCTGTGACATAGTCTTTATTCTCAGCAAGCATTTAGAGAGATAATATTTGCCCTCCTCAGACAAGCATCTTGAATGGATTGAAGAAATGTGATGCCCACATCTCCGATAAGCATCCTGATCAAGCTGGCAGAAAATGATAGAAATAAACACACTTTGGGAATCTTCATAAAGCATTGATACAGGGGAAACTTTGCTTTTTCAGTTTTGAGTAATAGGCTTCAATTATGTAAGAAGAAAGAGAAACAGTTGAACACTGTACAATCAATGTCCTTGCTGGATTGCAAAGTGCCAAAATGTGTGGTATCAATGACAGCATCATAGCTGCTGAAATATCTTAAATAACCAAAACACGAATCTCTTTGTTTAGGAAAATAGTACATAATCGATAATTTAAAGAGTAGCAAACACTGAGGAGCATTATGGCCAGAAACCATAATGGTATTCTTCTTTGCGCTTGTTTTATTTGACATATTCGGCAAGTGGTTACAAGCCTTGGAATAACCTACCCAGCAGTGAAGAGGCTGGGGATTTCCTACGTTGTTACTAATGATTCTAGGCCGTATGGAGCCTGCTTGGTTCTATGTTTGAATGAAGGATAATTTCTGTAGCAAAATAATTCTTGATTTCAAGTTGGGCACAGCAGTATCCCTCAATGAGATACCGCTCTGCTGGAGCACAACAGGCCTAGTATTCACACATCGAGATTGGCAGGGACTGTGAAACTGACTGATTCCTGCCTGGCCCCCTGCAATGATCAACCAAAGAAATGGGACACCCAATATTCCAAGGAACTCGGGTAATACAGGCATCCAAAACAATGTTTCCCTAGGAATCTCTTTAACATAACTATCTCTGGCCTTGGTGTGGTTATTTCAATACATGCACATCATGGATCATTTAAATATCAACTTTATCCAGATTGTTCCATTTAAATACAGTAATCATAATAATGTAGGTGCTCCAAGTACGGCGCATTGCAAAGTGCAAAAAAGTGACCCAAATAATATGTCAAAACTGGTGTATGCAATATTTACAGTATGTACATAGAGAGTGATCCCCGAACAAAAAGGACAATCATTCATATAAGTTCGATAATAGTAATATTCAGATTGAAGTAGCCCAACAATTTATGATATGGGTACGCTCTACAAATGTCTGCATTTTGACCCCACACACAAAACCCACAGGGTTTTCCTCAGGACAAAGGAAGTGGTAGCACCCAACAAGTGATGACATAAGTGTTTGCCAGAACTTCCATTCCAATGTATTGAATGAGAGGATAGCTTGTAATTGAACTCATCTCACCTGTCTAAATGCAATTAAAGTGTATGTCTATCTTTAATCATAACTTTGCAGTTGAGATCTGTGAGAAAAAACCAAACTGGACAGTATGTGGGGATTCAATAGTTGTGTGGACAACAAAAGGCAAAAGGAAAAGAAACTTCTAATTCCAAAAGGAAACCTGTACCATCAAAGGGCTCATGCATCCAGTACCCAAGACTAAGGGCCTGATTTAGATATTGGCGGACGGGTTACTCCGTCTCAACAGGGACGGATATCCCGTCTGCCGAAATATAAATCCCATAATATCCATGGGAATTCGATTTTGGCGATGGGATATTTGTCCCCATTGCATGCAGAGCTAACACTGTTCCATGTCACCTCTAAAGAAGGGGAGAAACCTTTCAATCTCTCAGAATGGTACTGTAAAACATGCATAAAAATGAGTCAGTCCAAAAAACCGGTGTGAAAATGGTTGGGCTCTCATGCTCTTCACACCCTGTGTTTCATCACATGCAAACCCATTTTATGCAATGTGTATTGAAGTATCAGATTCAGCATACATGCGTAACTTAAAACCAAATCACAATTGTAAACATCGTCTGGCAGGCTCACTATCCAAAGAATCCAAAGCAAAAACTATGAATACATGAAAAAAGTTCCCCAATTATACTTAAAGGAAACGGAAACTTCAAAAAATTGAGAAAATTACCTCGAGTCCCAGGCTGTCACTTGGAAAACACAGGGCCTGGGGGAAGGGGTTCAGAGTCCAAGACATAGAAAAGGGACCACATAATGGTGTTACATGTCCCCGAGCGTCTAGTCACTAGAATGTTGACCTATGCAGGGCCTTTACTGCATGAGTCGTGGTTAAAAGAGGACTGCAGGCCTGTATATTTTTCAAGAATATTCCTGTCTCGTGACGCATCAAGAATAGATTGTTCAGACAGGATTGGGCCTCATATATTCATGGTGATGTGGAAAGGACCACATATCTGAGTATACTTATGTCAGCTCAGATCAATTCTTACCACTCATGTTAGCTAAAAACGCAGAGTGTCAATACCAAAAATCCAATGTTTTCATGTTGAATAGACACATTCATGAGGTCTCAGCCAGCTGGGCGTAGTTTGCGTAGTAGCGCTACGCGTAGCTACGCGAAGTGCACTTCGCACTATGCGAGCTACGCGTAGCACTACGCGAACTGCGTAGTGCGGTAGGAAATGCTGTTCGCAATGATTGCACAGTGCCGGATGCTTGTCCGCACTGTGCAATCATTGCAAACGGCATCTTGCACAGTGCAAACGGTCGTTTTCTGCCGCTCGAGTAGATTTGTACTCGAGCTGCAGTTTTCTCAACGCGGACTGGTAGTTTCTCATCGCGAGCGGTCGCGAGCATACGCGACCACTCGCAATGAGAAACCTGACCTCCCCGCGTTGAGAATCTCGCCGGGAGGTTTATTTTCCACGCTCGCGATCGGCAACTTGATGTTGCTGATCGCGAATGAGGAAAATGTCTCACCAGGATGTCATTTTGCTCACTCGCGGTCGCCAACTTGACGTTGAGGACCGCGAGGAAGCAAAAAATGCCCGCTACGCTACGCGTTTTTGCACTGTGCTACGTGCAATTCGCGTAGCGCGTAGTTGCACAAACTACGCAAACTACGCGAGCGTAACGTAGTTTTCCACCCAGGCCGACTCATAATTACTCAAAATGCAGTGAAAGTATATAGTCATCCTCCTATGTATAACCAAGAGGAACAGGAGTCTTTAAATGCTACCGTCAGCCTAGATGAATCATAGCCTTATGTAATTATTCTAATGAAGAATTCGACAAGTGATTTGTCAATCCAATAGCCAACTATAATAAACCCAAACATTACATTCACAATGGAATAGATTCCGTAGTCACTACCTAGTCATAAGTTCAAAAAGGACAGTGATTAGTAATAAATCAAAAGTCAAAAACTAGTATGATAAAGATCGTAACAGCCCAAACATGCACCTCCCAGAAAAAGAGTAGTACTAGGTCATATGAGCATATCTGATAAACTGCAGTGTCCTGAGTTCGCATATATATAGATTTCACCTACTGGCAGTTGCCAGTAGGTAGTTAAACTTAGGATGTAGTTTCCTTAGGGAGAGCGTTTTTTTATTTGACAAGAACTGTAGAGTCGTTTGATGAATCCTCACCAAATTTTCAAAACTAGTTTGCCACTCACATCAGCTGCTATCTTGAAATTTTGGGGTGATCTGTCAAGCAGGGGCAGAGAAAAAGGGGGGGTCCCAAAATGTGATTTCCCCATGTTAATTCCCATAGGAACTTCAGACATGCCTACAGCCCGAACTGCTGAACGGAATTACACAAAATATGGCAGAAAGGTAGCTATTGGTCCAGAAAGTGACCTTGTTGTTAAACGGTGTAAATTTGTTCAGTAGTTGCAGAGTAATTGAAAGATATTTCCAGTTGTATATATAGGAAAGAGGAGGATCTGCGACCCCTTTCGATCTCATGCTTAGTTCTGATTGGCTGCCAACATTTCAAACCAGGAAGTGTTGGCAGCCATCTTGTGATTCTGTTGAACCAAGTCACAGAAAAAATTGTTTTTCAAAAGAAAAGGGGGCAGGGTAGAAACACCCTGACCCCCTCAGCCTCTGGGGGGGGGGTCCCACAAGGACCCCACAGGGCCCAAAGATTTTTTTTTTTAAATTTCGGCACAAGTCATTTGAGATGTCATTAGTGATGTCACTGAGTATGTCATGAGTGATGTAATATGTGAGGTCATAAGCAGTGCATTGTGGGGCGTAAGTTATAGTTAGCTCAGGTAACTATAACTGCTGAATTTCACTTGTTTTGTACAAGTGATATCTGAGCCTAACTATATCGTCTCTGTAACCTTTGGTTTTTCAGTGAATTTCTAAGGTTTTTTTAAGTTCTATTTCCTAACTATAACAACGATGTAACCTTTGGTTTCTTAAGTCAATTTGTAAGGTTTTTCAAATTCTATTTCTCCTAACTATGACGTCCCTGCAACTATTGGTTTTTTAAGTGAATATATATATATATATATATATATATTCACTGAAAAAACCATAGGTTTCAGACACGTTATAGTTACAAATTAGCATTTAAAAAACCTTTGAAATTCACTGAAAAAACCATAGGTTTTAGGGACAGTTTTAGTTACTTGGACATTGCACTCGTACAAAACCCGTGAAATTCCCCCGTTATAGTTAGTTCAGCTAACTATAACTCGCGCCCCGCAATGCACTGCTGATGACGTCACATATTACATCACTCATGACATGGTCAGTGACATCACTGATGACATCACTGATGACATCTCAAATGACATCACTGATGACATCATCCAGTGACTGTGTGTTTCTGTAAAGTTTAAATATTTTTAATATATATAGGAAAAGACGTATTGAAGAATGAGTGGGTGTGTAAGTGTCTGTATGGATGATTTAGTAGGTGCGTGACTGACTCTATAAGTGAGTGATTTAACGTATCTTACTGAATGCATGGGTTAGTGACTAAACTGGGTGAATGTCTGTATCCGTCTGTCTGTTGCTGTGTAAGTGGCTGCATGTGTTTGTGAATAGCTAAATGAGTGTCTATATGAGTTATTGAATGCTTGTCTGAGTATCTGTATGGGTGCCTGAGTGTTTGTGTGGGAGGGTGTGTGCAACTCTGTGCATAGATGTGTGAGTGGGTGATTCACTGGGTGGATGGTTTCAAGAGTGCATCTGTGATAGACTGTATGGGTGGGTAAGTGTGTGTAAGAGTGTGTTAGTGAGTGAATGTATGTCCCAGTGGTACATGTGTGAGTAACTACATATGTGAAAGGCAGTATATATGTGTGTTGGAGTATATAAATAGCTATAAGCAAGAGTGAGTGATTGTGATAGTGGCTGTATGGATGAGTGTGTGCTTGTATCTGTGATTGTATAAGAGCGTAACAATGTGCTACTATTTGTATGAGTAAGTGAGCTGGTGTGTGTATAACTGTATAGGTGAGTAAATGGCAGTGTGTTTAATTATTTGCATGACTGACTAGGTGTGTGAGTATCTCTATGGATGAGTGGCGTTGTTTGAGTGTCTATATAGGAGTAAGAGTGCATATGATAGTCCTGTACTGAGTGACCGTAAGTATGAGAGACTGTACGGGTGAGTGAGTGGATGTGTGTGTGTAGACCTAAGAATCAGTGAGTGGGTATGTAGTTATTGGTGTTGGAGTGTCTATGGTTTTGCGAATGGCAGTCTGTAATTTAGAGTGGGTGTATCAAAGGTTATATTAGGGTGTGAGGAGGTGCATCAGATTATCACGTGGATGATGTCATCAGTGATGTCATTTGAGATGTCATCAGTGATGTCATCAGTGATGTCACTGACCATGTCATGAGTGATGTAATATGTGACGTCATCAGCAGTGCATTGCGGGGCGCGAGTTATAGTTAGCTGAACTAACTATAACGGGGGAATTTCACGGGTTTTGTACGAGTGCAATGTCCAAGTAACTAAAACTGTCCCTAAAACCTATGGTTTTTTCAGTGAATTTCAAAGGTTTTTTAAATGCTAATTTGTAACTATAACGTGTCTGAAACCTATGGTTTTTTCAGTGAATTTCAAAGGTTTTTTAAATGCTAATTTGTAACTATAACGTGTCTGAAACCTATGGTTTTTTCAGTGAATTTCAAAGGTTTTTTAAATGCTAATTTCTAACTATAACGTGCCTGAAACCTACCGTTTTTTCAGTGAATTTCAAAGGTTTTGTAAATGACAATTTTTAAATGTATTAATTGTTATATTAATTTTTTTCATACTGATTTACTACATTTTTAGAAACATTTTTTTTTTACATATTTTATTTTTTAAATTACATTGTAATTACATTATACATTACATTACAAAAATACTTTCTCAGAATGAATTACTTTAGTTTAAATACTTTGCAGATAGGCAATAGACTTTTAAGTACAGTAGTTACAGTTGTTGCAATGGGCAACACATTTTCAAACACAATGCAACATTCAGCTCAATGTGAATTTCTAGTTAAATGCAATTAGTTACTTTATGGATTACTTTTGTAACCACAGGACTGGATCCTAGATTCAGTCCTGGTACATCTCCTGTAAACAGTTGAGTAAAAGCGTTTTGGTTACAGTCGTGATTTTTAAGGAATATTATTGTATTTTAAAAGTTGACACTTAGAAACTTTTTCTCATAGAATCACCAATGTTATCCTATGGAAGGAAATTCACTTAGCAGGTAAAAACTGTTATCGTTACTTTTTCTTACTCAGTGTTGGATCCTGGATCCAGCACTGGTGCATCTCCTGTAAACAGTTGAAAAAATGCGTTTAAGTCAAACAGGCGATTTTTAAGGAATATTTGTAGTTTGTGAAAATCAACACTTTGAAACTTTTTTGCTGAAAACCAGTCAATCTTAGCCTATGAAGGAAATTCAAGTTACCGGTAAGTACGGTTAAAATTACTTTTGAGGATCAGTACTGGGCTGAAAGATGCAGCACTGAGGTCTCTCCTGATAACAGGTGAGTAAATCGGAATTCGTATTTCGGCTGATTTTAGAGGAATATTTTAAAGTTCCAAAACTCCACACTTAGAAGAATTTCCAAGTGAAAGCAGTCAATGTTAGCCTATGGAAGGAAATTCAAGTTACTGGTAAGTACGGTTAAAATTACTTTTCAGGACCAGTACTGGGCTGAAAGATGCAGCACTGAGGTCTCTCCTGATAACAGGTGAGTAAATCAGAATTCGGATTTCGGCTGATTTTAGAGGAATATTTGTATGTTTCAAAAATCAACACTTAGAAACTTTTTCAGCAAAAAGCAGGCAATGATATCCTATGGAAGGAAATTCAAGTTACTGGTAAGTACGGTTAAAATTACTTTTGAGGATCAGTACTGGGCTGAAAGATGCAGCACTGAGGTCTCTCCTGATAACAGGTGAGTAAATCGGAATTCGTATTTCGACTGATTTTAGAGGAATATTTTAAAGTTCCAAAACTCCACACTTAGAAGAATTTCCAAGTGAAACCAGTCAATGTTAGCCTATGAAGGAAATTCAAGTTACCGGTAAGTACGGTTAAAATTACTTTTCAGGACCAGTACTGGGCTGAAAGATGCAGCACTAAGGTCTCTCCTGATAACAGGTGAGTAAATCGGAATTCGTATTTCGGCTGATTTTAGAGGAATATTTTAAAGTTCCAAAACTCCACACTTAGAAGAATTTCCAAGTGAAACCAGTCAATGTTAGCCTATGGAAGGAAATTCAAGTTACTGGTAAGTACGGTTAAAATTACTTTTCAGGACCAGTACTGGGCTGAAAGATACAGCACTGAGGTCTCTCCTTATAACAGGTGAGTAAATCGGAATTCGTATTTCGGCTGATTTTACAGGAATATTTGTATGTTTCAAAAATAAACACAGAAACTTTTTCAGCAAAAAGCAGGCAATGATATCCTATGGAAGGAAATTCAAGTTACTGGTAAGTACGGTTAAAATTACTTTTGAGGATCAGTACTGGGCTGAAAGATGCAGCACTGAGGTCTCTCCTGATAACAGGTGAGTAAATCGGAATTCGTATTTCGGCTGATTTTAGAGGAATATTTTAAAGTTCCAAAACTCCACACTTAGAAGAATTTCCAAGTGAAACTAGTCAATGTTAGCCTATGAAGGAAATTCAAGTTACCGGTAAGTACGGCTAAAATTACTTTTCAGGACCAGTACTGGGCTGAAAGATGCAGCACTGAGGTCTCTCCTGATAACAGGTGAGTAAATCGGAATTCGTATTTCGGCTGATTTTAGAGGAATATTTTAAAGTTCCAAAACTCCACACTTAGAAGAATTTCCAAGTGAAACCAGTCAATGTTAGCCTATGGAAGGAAATTCAAGTTACTGGTAAGTATGGTTAGAATTACTTTTCAGGACCAGTACTGGGCTGAAAGATACAGCACTGAGGTCTCTCCTGATAACAGGTGAGTAAATCGGAATTCGTATTTCGGCTGATTTTAGAGGAATATTTGCACAATGGTGAAGGGAGGGGGCGGGGCCTGAGGTTACATCTGTGTAAACGCGCCACGTGGCGCGCTTTAAGTTGGGGATTAAGTCCCCTTGAATCCTGAGGGTCCCTAGGGGCCAACTAGCCCACCAGGAACCTCCAATATGCGCCAGGGGCTGCGTTGCAGAGACGTGTAGAGAGGCCACACCCCTTTTACACCTCTCTGCAACGCAGCTCTGTGGCGCTTTCTGGATGTACCTGTTGGGCTAGTTGGCCCCCAGGGACCCTCAGGATTGAAGGGGATTTAATTCCCCATCTTAAAACGCGCCACGGGGCCTGTTTGCACACATGTCACCTGAAGCCCCGCCCCCTCCCTTCACCACTGTGCAAACGCGCCCCGTGGCGCGTTTTAAGTTGGGGGATTAAGTCCCCCAGCTCTGTGGCGCTTTTTGGAGGTATATGGTGGGCTAGTTGGACTCCGGGGACCCTCAGGATTCAAGGGGACTTAATCCCCCAACTTAAAACGCGCCACGGGCGCATTTGCACAGTGGTGAAGGGAGGGGGCGGGGCTTCAGGTGACATGTGTGCAAACAGGCCCCGTGGCGCGTTTTAAGATGGGGAATTAAATCCCCTTCATCCTGAGGGTCTCTGGGGCCAACTAGCCCAACAGGTACATCCAGAAAGCGCCACAGAGCTGCGTTGCAGAGAGGTGTAAAAGGGGTGTGGCCTCTCTACACGTCTCTGCAACGCAGCCCCTGGCGCATATTGGAGGTTCCTGGTGGGCTAGTTGGCCCCTAGGGACCCTCAGGATTCAAGGGGACTTAATCCCCCAAATTAAAACGCGCAACGGTGCGCGTTTGCACAGATGTCACCTCAGGCCCCGCCCCTCCCTTCACCATTGTGCAAATATTCCTCTAAAATCAGCCGAAATACGAATTCCGATTTACTCACCTGTTATCAGGAGAGACCTCAGTGTTGCATCTTTCAGCCCAGTACTGGTCCTGAAAAGTAATTTTAACCGTACTTACCGGTAACTTGAATTTCCTTCATAGGCTAACATTGACTGGTTTCACTTGGAAATTCTTCTAAGTGTGGAGTTTTGGAACTTTAAAATATTCCTCTAAAATCAGCCGAAATACGAATTCCGATTTGCTCACCTGTTATCAGGAGAGACCTCAGTGCTGCATCTTTCAGCCCAGTACTGATCCTCAAAAGTAATTTTAACCGTACTTACCAGTAACTTGAATTTCCTTCCATAGGATATCATTGCCTGCTTTTTGCTGAAAAAGTTTCTAAGTGTTGATTTTTGAAACATACAAATATTCCTCTAAAATCAGCCGAAATCCGAATTCTGATTTACTCACCTGTTATCAGGAGAGACCTCAGTGCTGCATCTTTCAGCCCAGTACTGGTCCTGAAAAGTAATTTTAACCGTACTTACCGGTAACTTGAATTTCCTTCATAGGCTAACATTGACTGGTTTCACTTGGAAATTCTTCTAAGTGTGGAGTTTTGGAACATTAAAATATTCCTCTAAAATCAGCCGAAATACGAATTCCGATTTACTCACCTGTTATCAGGAGAGACCTCAGTGCTGCATCTTTCAGCCCAGTACTGGTCCTCAAAAGTAATTTTAACCGTACTTACCGGTAACTTGAATTTCCTTCATAGGCTAAGATTGACTGGTTTTCAGCAAAAAAGTTTCAAAGTGTTGATTTTCACAAACTACAAATATTCCTTAAAAATCGCCTGTATGACTTAAACGCATTCTTTCAACTGTTTACAGGAGATGCACCAGTGCTGGATCCAGGATCCAACACTGAGTAAGAAAAAGTAACGATAACAGTTTTTAACTGCTAAGTGAATTTCCTTCCATAGGATAACATTGGTGATTCTATGAGAAAAGTTTCTGTCAACTTTTAAAATACAATAATATTCCTTAAAAATCACGACTGTAACCAAAACGCTTTTACTCAACTGTTTACAGGAGATGTACCAGGACTGAATCTAGGATCCAGTCCTGTGGTTACAAAAGTAATCCATAAAGTAACTAATTGCATTTAACTAGAAATTCACATTGAGCTGAATGTTGCATTGTGTTTGAAAATGTGTTGCCCATTGCAACAACTGTAACTACTGTACTTAAAAGTCTATTGCCTATCTGCAAAGTATTTAAACTAAAGTAATTCATTCTGAGAAAGTATTTTTTGTAATGTAATGTATAATGCAATTACAATGTAATTTAAAAAATAAAATATGTAAAAAAAATTGTTTCTAAAAATGTAGTAAATCAGTATGAAAAAAATTAATATAACAATTAATACATTTAAAAATTGTCATTTACAAAACCTTTGAAATTCACTGAAAAACCATAGGTTTCAGGCACGTTATAGTTAGAAATTAGCATTTAAAAACCTTTGAAATTCACTGAAAAAACCATAGGTTTCAGACACGTTATAGTTACAAATTAGCATTTAAAAACCTTTGAAATTCACTGAAAAAACCATAGGTTTCAGACACGTTATAGTTACAAATTAGCATTTAAAAACCTTTGAAATTCACTGAAAAAACCATAGGTTTTAGGGACAGTTTTAGTTACTTGGACATTGCACTCGTACAAAACCCGTGAAATTCCCACGTTATAGTTAGTTCAGCTAACTATAACTCGCGCCCCCGCAATGCACTGCTGATGACGTCACATATTACATCACTCATGACATGGTCAGTGACATCACTGATGACATCACTGATGACATCTCAAATGACATCACTGATGACATCATCCACGTGATAATCTGATGCACCTCCTCACACCCTAATATAACCTTTGATACACCCACTCTAAATTACAGACTGCCATTCGCAAAACCATAGACACTCCAACACCAATAACTACATACCCACTCACTGATTCTTAGGTCTACACACACACACACATCCACTCACTCACCCGTACAGTCACTCATACTTACGGTCACTCAGTACAGGACTATCATATGCACTCTTACTCCTATATAGACACTCAAACAACGCCACTCATCCATAGAGATACTCACACACCTAGTCAGTCATGCAAATAATTAAACACACTGCCATTTAATCACCTATACAGTTATACACACACCAGCTCACTTACTCATACAAATAGTAGCACATTGTTACGCTCTTATACAATCACTGATACAAGCACACACTCATCCATACAGCCACTATCACAATCACTCACTCTTGCTTATAGCTATTTATATACTCCAACACACATATATACTGCCTTTCACATATGTAGTTACTCACACATGTACCACTGGGACATACATTCACTCACTAACACACTCTTACACACACTTACCCACCCATACAGTCTATCACAGATGCACTCTTGAAACCATCCACCCAGTGAATCACCCACTCACACATCTATGCACAGAGTTGCACACACCCCTCCCACACAAACACTCAAGGAACCCATACAGATACTCAGACAAGCATTCAATAACTCATATAGACACTCATTTAGCTATTCACAAACACATGCAGCCTCTTACACAGCAACAGACAGACGGATACAGACATTCACCCAGTTTAGTCACTAACCCATGCATTCAGTAAGATACGTTAAATCACTCACTTATAGAGTCAGTCACGCACCTACTAAATCATCCATTCAGACACTTACACACCCACTCATTCTTCAATACGTCTTTTCCTATATATATTAAAAATATTTAAACTTTAGAGAAACACACAGTCACTGGATGATGTCATCAGTGATGTCATTTGAGATGTCATCAGTGATGTCATCAGTGATGTCACTGACCATGTCATGAGTGATGTAATATGTGACGTCATCAGCAGTGCATTGCGGGCGCGAGTTATAGTTAGCTGAACTAACTATAACGTGGGAATTTCACGGGTTTTGTACGAGTGCAATGTCCAAGTAACTAAAACTGTCCCTAAAACCTATGGTTTTTTCAGTGAATTTCAAAGGTTTTTTAAATGCTAATTTGTAACTATAACGTGTCTGAAACCTATGGTTTTTTCAGTGAATTTCAAAGGTTTTTTAAATGCTAATTTGTAACTATAACGTGTCTGAAACCTATGGTTTTTTCAGTGAATATATATATATATATATATATATATATATATATATATATATATATATATATATATATATATATATATATATATATATATATATATATATATATAGAAAAGGGATTTGCTGTGTTTATTCTTCAGTCCATACCATCAAACAGTCCCAGAAGATCACAGACAAGGCAGCACTTTTCCTCAGCAAAGAGTTTCAGGCAAGTTTAAGTCACTTTGGCATTTATCATTTTTATTTTTCCAGGTATTTTGTCTTCATTCGGTTTCAAAAGTGCAAAGTGCAAGATATCAGGTGCATCAGGAAACAAACAGAACGACCTATGCGTTTCGGCCAAAGGCCTTCGTCTGGGTCTGGATATATATATATATATATATATATATATATATATATATATATATATATAGATATGCAATTCAAGTCAGAAAACCTATTATGAAACCATCTGTGTAGCAAATTGATACCATTCATCCTGATTGTTGAGTGCATCCTGAATAGCGTGTGCGCATTCAGTCCATCTGCATTTAAGAGCCAAAAGTCTGTGGTGAGAACACCTCCACAAGGGTCTCTCTTCGGTAACTCAACTACTTGCCATTTGAAATCTTCAATAGTATGGCCCTCCTGCAAAACATGTTCCACCAGGAGAGCTCCAGTTGTACTGTAGCGGATCCTGCTCCAATATTGTAATATGCAAGTCTTTCATTTCTGCGTTGTTTTGACCAATGTAAATTTTCAAACAAGGACACCATATTGCATACATAACATTCATCGAATTTTATGCGCTGTACCAGCTCAACTCATATTTTACATTTTTGTGCTCAAATATTTGTATGCCAGGCAATTTCCAAATTTAGAGTGTCCCTTGATCTGTGTTAAACCCCATTGTGATTATAAAGTTGGAGCATCTGGGGCTGGTAAAGCAGCTCTAACGTTCCAGCCTCTGATATTGAGGCCCCTTTTTGGAAGAGCACATTGGTAGCTCTTTATGCTCAAGCGTTTCCCTGACCAGATGCCAACATTTTCAAACAATGTTCCTAATGGCATTGCTTTTTAGTATGGAATGTGCATACAAAAATCATGCGTCTCTCATTGGGGGCGTCCTCTAGGTGTCAAAAGCTGTTCCCGATGTGTATACTATGCTCTTTTTCTGGTTTCTTTGAGGAGTCTGATGGGGTATTCTCTCTCACTTAAACGTGTTATTAACGTGTCTGACTCACTAAAATAATCCTCTTTTTTGGTACAGTTCCTGCGTCCCTTATGAACTCCACATTTGCCAAGTTTTCTTGCAGTCCTCTGAGATGATGGCTAGTGTATAAAAAGAAATGCATAGTTTTCCTTGATACACATTTTTCACTTTACATATTTCACCATATGAATTAGTCTATACTAGGTACACAATGAAACACCATTGTAAGGTGCAGCTCAGTTGTTGGCTTTGTGTATTTCAGGATCTTGGACAACCTACAAATTCTATATAACACACAACCAGAAGCAGCTGGTGGACATAATAAGACGTTGTTGGAAATCGGCCATCGTGATACAAAGTTACAGATGAAAATGTCACAAAAGACCGTTTTTTCCTAGTAATTTTTAATATTTCTTTATTTCAACAGTTTGTTTCTTTGGGGAAACCTTGAGGAATCTATTCATATGACCCCTTGCTGAATTCAGAGTTGTACCTACTTTGTAAAAATCTATAGCTTTCCTGGATCACCCATGGGTTTCAAAACAGTTTCCACTACAAACTGGAAGTACAATTGTGATACAGGCTCTGATCACTTCCAGGCTGGATTACGCCAACTCACTTTATTGGGGTTGGCTGACTATCTCCTCAGGAGATTACAATTAGTACAGAACGCTGTTGGCTGAGTTTTGTTGCGTCTCCCCAGGAAAGCTCATATTTAGCAAGCTCTTAAACATCTAAATTGGTTACCTGTGAAAGATCGTGTCAGGTTCAAAGTCTTAGTCCTTACTCATGGAGTATTCCATTATAGATGCCCTCAATATCTGCCCCATAGATTCATTCCATATCATCTGACCAGATCTCTTCAGTCCTCCAATTCTTTGTTGGGGGTCACTCCACGGTTCAAAAGGAAGTAATGGGGTGTCAGCTCCTTTTCCTATCCGGACGCCAAGGAGTGGAATGCTCTTCACTCTCAATTACGGGCCACTGAGGACATCTCACTTTTTTTAAAAACTTCTAAAAACTTGGTTTTTGGTGCCTACTTTCTAAGTGCTTCTTCTATGGATCTAGATTTCACTACTAGCACCGGAACACTCTCTGGAGTAGCTGTTGCACTCTATAAACTCTTTATTAATAATAATAATAATAATAATGATAATAATAATAATAAGTAGGTGGAAAGCACAAAAAATGGGAAAAAGGGGCTTCCTCTTTGGAAAATGCCATAACTGTGGTAAACAAATTGTGTTTTTGATTCAGCTCTGCATTTTCTTGAAAGCTGGGAAGATGGTGACTTAAGCACTGCAAACCATTTATTGATGCCATTTTAAAGAAAACAATCAGGCACTTTTTTGCATAGTGCCTGTATCCTATTTTTCACAAAAACGTAGCTATATTTTACCTATTTGCTCAGTCCCCTCCAGGGAAATCCACAAACCATGGGTGCCTTTAGAATCCCCAGGATGTTAAAAAAAAAAAAGACGCAACTTTAGTGTGGATACATTATGTGGAAAACGTAATGGAGGCCTAAGCGCAAACTACCCCAAATAGCCAAAAAAGGCTCAACATCTTTGGGGATGGGGGTGCTCAGCAGTTAAGTGTTAAATGCGGCTATGTATATATTTTTTTTCAAATGTTCATAAGTCTATCAAACCCATAAATGCATTACAATACAAATATAAACCAACAATGTATTTATAAAACTTAAAAAGTTCATTTATCAACAAGAATCAAAGGGCCCTCTTTCATTAGTGACTTCAAATAGTTTTCAGAGAGATAGCCACTTTGAGGGCACCTGTCTTTAAAACCAAATCCACAGCACTGGAAGGGTTGAAACTGTGTTGTCTTTAAACACTTCCTTCAGTACAATTTCCTAATGTTATAAAAAAGATTGGAAAATAAGAAGTAGGCGCATGACAGTATCATTCTAGCTATATGCCAGACACCCATTTTCCATGAAAAAGTGCATGGTCACACAGACCGGTTATGGATTTTGGGCTGGTTTTCTTTATGCATAGTGAGTTGTGTGTGTGCTACTATTCCTTTTGGCACCCAACGTGTGTTAATTAGCATCAATTCATCAGAAGACATTAGTTCTCAAATTCTAAACACGGGCTTTCCATACGTGATTTTTGTAAATATTTGGAAAAAAACGAGTTTATATACGCTAACTCATTCAATGTTCCAAGCCTTAACCGACAAGTGTGCATTTCGGAATCGGAGACAATGTGCTTGTGAACCATAACGATTGTGAGCACTAGTGTTTTTTAGAACATTAACAGTCATATTTACAATATTTACTTAAAAATGATCGGATTAGCATTTTTCACTGCAAAGACCTTTTAAAATGCGCACTTCCATTTGGGCAAATACATTCGAATATCAGGGAAGAGGAATGTGCTCCGAGATAAATGCTATTTTTAGGTTTTGTAGGGGACCTATTAGCAGTGCCCTTTATCGAAGTTTTATAGAGGACAAAGGGTTTCAGTGCAAGGTAAGTGTAATCTTTGTTCAAATATGATTGATGCCTCTCGACACTTACACATCAGTCATTTCGATGGGGCTTCATAAAGACTGGTGCTCGGATGTACTTGTCATTGTGTCACGTTTGTGTTGAATGTGAGCCCTACTGTAAATTTCTTGATGCGTGGAGTGAAACCACAATCTTGGGGATACCTGGGAGGCAGGGTCTACGGGACCACAAGCGTGGTGGCTGGGGTCCTTTGCCTGTGGTGTCCTCTGTCCACCCTACTATGGCCCTGCAAACTGGGCCAAGTACACAAGTTGACTCTCATAGTAGCAAGGGTGAGCCAGTGCTTAATTTGAGCAGGTGGTTTCCGGTGCCCAGCACGGGCACTTAATCATCAACACCGGCGCTTTTAATGAGCACCAGTTAAGGACACATTCATTTATGGTAGGCGGGGGAGATTAAGTGATTTTCCCAGAATCACAGGATTTTGAGCCCACGCCGAGACCCGAACCTGGTTCCCCCGCTCTTAAGACGGCAGCTCAGGCCATTACACCACATACTCTCCTCACTTTCATGGTTAGTAGTTGGTTCTGTTTTAGGCGGAGCTAACAGGAGAAATGGGCTGGTTCAAGCTGCCTCCTGACGGGAGCCCCAGCACTTATTGTTTTACAAACTAACCATTGGGACGAGCAGTCAAAAGCTACCAAGGGAGGTAGTGTGGGAGGCAGTGATTCAGAACATAAACAATCAATCAACAGAACCAGTTACTCACTGTCCAGCCCATTGCTTATCTTAGTAAAAGGAAACTAATTTAATGTCACAGCAGAATGAAATACTACACACATTAATGGTAAATGAGCTACAGCCTTCACATTCCCACCTATGGGTGTTGGTTAGAATCCACACCATATACTGTGACCATAAAATATTCACTGTCTTAGCAGATATAAATGTTCATATTTAATGATTGGACCCGGGTGCAGGTTCTCCAAATGATCACCGGTCAGTTAACCCATATATAAGTTCATTCGGTTCTCGAGAAAAAGAGTTCATTCTGGCAGATGTTAACTTCCTAAGCACAGGCTTATCTTTGTGCAATCAAAACACAGACTCTCAGGGGCATATTTTCAAGGACTAATTGCCGATTTATCGGCACTTTAGCGCCGCAAAAGTGGCGATAGATTTATCGCCCCATTCACAAGCTGGTGCAAACTGCCGACATCGCCAGTTTTCCTGCGATAGCTACCGCAAAAAACATCGCCACGGATGAGTGCGACAACTAACGCTAGTGATATGCAGAGTAGGCGTTCCCATGCAAAAACACACGAAAACACCACTTCGCTAGATTCTCAACGACCAGTCAGATCTGCGATGCGAACCAAGAACAGGCGATAAGGCGCGTTAGCAGCAGGGATTTAACACCTGCCTTTTGCTGGTGATAAGCAGGACGACTACCTACAGTATGAAAGGGAGCCCAGCCCAGAGCCACATCTCAAGACCAACAGATGCCATGGAGCTACTGATCATGCAGCTCGGAGAGCCAAGAGGGCCACAACACCCACCACCACCACTCCCAGGCCCCCCCCCGGACCCTCCCTAGATTACCACCTAGGCAGCGCAGGTCAGTGGACGACCCTAAAACACACCAGCCCCAGAGACTCAACACCAGAGGAAGCCATTGGCCAACACAGGCTCAAAAGGACAACCATCCCCCGCATCCTGACCCACATTGCCCACAGGCTGACGGTACCAACACAGCGGACAACCAACATCCCCCCGCAGACAAAGCTGCTGGCTGTGCTGCACCTGTTGGCCCCTGGTACCTTCCAACCAACAACTGCCAGAGTCGGAGGAGTCTCACAGCCAGC
Source organism: Calotriton arnoldi (assembly GCA_963921515.1). Classification (NCBI taxonomy): domain Eukaryota; kingdom Metazoa; phylum Chordata; class Amphibia; order Caudata; family Salamandridae; genus Calotriton; species Calotriton arnoldi. The sequence continues at coordinate 291,697 of CAWUFW010012815.1, forward strand.
CCCATCAAACTCCCTCACACAGGTCCTGGATGAATGTCCACAAAAGCAACGGCGGGCCCCTGTATCAGCACCACACGATAGTTCCAATTCATAGTGTTCCTGCGCAACCAACCCCAACATCAGCCGTGCTAGACGCCTCCGTGCCCCAGACCCAAGATCGTAGTAACCGAAATGTGGGTGCGCCAGGTCATGAAGTCCAGTAGTCAACAGTAGTGAAAAAACAGAACTTTATTACAAATACACAAACAAACAAAACGAAAAGCTCAGCCAACGCGTTACATTCCCAACGGGGAACTTCAACAGGGCAGCGTGTCTTCAGAAACCTGTGGGAGAAATGGTGACAATGGTCAAACTTCCGTATAGTCACATGCCTAATCTGGTACAGTGTACTGCACTTGGACAAACAGGAATGCTCACGGGCATGATAAATCATGCATGAGAAGACCGTAACAGAAGTTCATGTGGTCGTAATCGTCGTAGGAATGAAAAGGAAGGTAACATCCACACGAACTGCTGTTACGGTCACATCATGCAGGACTCATCATACCTGAAGGCATCACGGTGTGTGTCAGCTCGATACCCCTGCCCCTCACTCCCCCCACACTGCGCAGGAACATCTTGAGACCACGCAAGGGAACTACGCCATAGATGGCGTCACGCACGTTTTGGGGGCAATTCACAGTACACGTGTACGACTTGTGCCCCCTGCCGACACAGCACACAATCACCGCAACAGCAACCACACGCATGCCATCAATGTGCAGACAAAAGTGGACCACCGTGGCCTGTCCACCAATGTCGTCGCAAACTCCCCAGGCAGTGTGCATGATTCCCACATGTCTGCAAGTCCGCCACCAACCAGCGCTTTGAGGATGGCACCAATGGTAATGCACTGCCCATCGGCAAGTACCAACTGAACACACCACACACCTCATCTCCACAATCCTACAACTGACAACTGTGGGAATGCACACGTCACAAATCCACCACCTAAGTGACTACTGCGTGTGTCTCAGTCTCCGCCATAACCTGTCCATAGGCCTACACACACGTGGCCGACCACCTTCAACGGGCAGATTCACACTGGAGACGAGGTGGCTACGTCCCAAACCAACCTGCGCACATCACGTCATCGCATGCAGGGTCGTGTCTGCCAGGGCTGCGCCCCCACCCAGCCACGAGGCTGCCGCCATGACCGGTGGTGGCTGCGCGATCCTGTGCGCCTGCTGCACCCCAGCCCTGGTCCCCAGACCGGTCCGCCGCCCAGCGATGACTGGCCGGCCCTGCGCACCCAGGCCTCAATGCTCACCTGCCGCCACCGGCGTGTCTCCAAGAGGGCCCACCACGTGCCGGTGCAACCTCCTCAGCCGATCGCTGGATTCCGCACCACAGGCCCCCAGCGCACCCTGCGGCACCGCACCGCGGAGTCATGTGTGTGCTGACTGCTGCCTCCGGCATGCACTATGGTCCAGCCGGGCTCACAATTCAAATCGAAGCATGATTAGCAGGACGGCTCATCGAGGCTTACGCCTCATCGCAGGCGGCAAGTCATCGTCACGTGCCGGTAGGCCCCTGCCAGCCGCAGTGCAGTGCGTGCCACTAACCCTGTGCAACGCAAGTCATCGTCACGTGCCGGTAGGCCCCTGCCAGCCGCAGTGCAGCGCGTGCCACTAACTCAGTGCAACGCAAGTCACGGACCCCTCATGACTGAGTTCTGTGGATGCGGACGCCATCATGTCACCTCCGGCAGTGGGGGATGTGCTGTTGTGGGCCCCTTTTATTGGCAGGGTCACATGTCCTGTGATGCCTGTGCTGGATGGGTGTGGTGTGGGTGTAAACCAGCCCTCAGGGAGGGGCTGTGGCATGCTGACAACTAGAGCAGTGATCAGCAGATCACTACAGGGAAGACCTGGGACATGTAGCTTTGTCGTCCCCCCTGTAAGCGTAAGCGGAGTGGGCTGGGCTGGCATATGCCAGTCCAGCATAGGGGTGTGAACAATGAGCCCAGGGCTCTGGGCGTGCTTCAGTTCTGGGCTGGACAAGGAAGTAACTGATGCTTGTGTCTCTGTTGTAGTGTCTACGCCACACGGACCGCAATCGGCAATGTTGCACCCTGTGACAAGTCCCACGACATGAGCAACATGGACGTAAGGGGGAATCACTGACCCTACATCCATCCATACTTTCATACTTGACTGATCAAAGACATGACACATCTGTGCGATTCTGAATGTTTAATTCACATCCAGTGGAGTGTTGCAGATGGAGCAGTACAGGGCCATGCAAACCCCACTTCACATTATTGGCCCGTGGAGGGCAGCCAGAGTCCTTCAGGGAATGACAAGTACATCGGAAGAGGAAGAGTTCAGTCCGCAGTCTGATCGCTGTCTCATTGGTAACCAAACAGAATATGGCAGTCCATGTCGAGGTCCAAGGTGAGTGTCGCAGAGTGTATCGGGGGACAGTGGAAGGTGATGGTGCAAAGGGCAGAACCAAGCAGAAACAGGCCATATGGCGGAGCTGAATGCTACTGCCTCCTCCTTACCAGTAAGGTTGATTCACCCGCATCTTCGTCCTCTGATGTCACATGTGCCACACACGTGGGTGGTGGTGGATTGCCTGCTGCACTGTGTGCCACTGACACATCAGGGGCCGGAGGTGGATTGCCTGCCGCACTGTGTGCCACTGACACATCAGGGTGCGGAGATGTGGATGTAGAAGCAGCAGCAGCATTCATCTGCGCCAGGCCTTGAGGCAGCAATGCCATGACGATGTGCTGCAGGGCATGGAAGGTCCCAGCCACATCTCGCTGGTGTGCAGCCGGTGCAGCCATTCTTTCCGCCTTCATCCGCTCCATGTTCTCCATGAGCCCCCGCATCTGTCCCAACTCCCGGCTGACATCGCTGGAGCCACACTGACTGGACAGTTGTTCTTGTCTCAGTATCATGACTCCAGCGATGTCAGTCATGGATCGTTGGAGAGCATGGAGTGGACTGTGGGTGTCCGTTAGGGACTGTAAGTGGTCCCTGATGGGACTCAGACACACCATGTATGGCATCAAGTTTGGCTGCCATGAGGTCGAACCCCACCCGCACCTGATCAGCCATCTTCTCCTGGACCTCTAACACACGGCGCTGGAAGGCCATGTGTTGTTCGTGGGGATCCTGGGAGACAGCCGGGGTGGTAGGTGCTTCCTGCTATGTGGTCTGTGCAGGGGGTGGGGTCTCCTTGATGCAGCTGGGCTTCCCTGCTCCTGGAGGTGGGGTGCCGAAGCTGTCAATGAGGACTTGGAGGTCTTCGGTGTCGATGTTGGGAATGTCCTCATCGTCATCAGTGAAGAGTTGTTGGGGCTGCTCTGCAGGAGGTGTTGATGCTCCCTCTACAATGTGAAGGGGAGATGCAATATTACAATGTGTTCACATGTATGTTGACGCATTGTACAAGTTCACATACAGACTGCATGACAATATACATTGTGACTGTTTAGGAGGAGCTGCCTATTTGATGCGGGACAGTGGACATTTCGACAACATCACGGATATGTGTTTGTACTTGTACATTGACATCTCACATTTCCCTGCTATGCCAAATGTGATTGGCCAGTTTCTACACACAAGCGGCACCTGTTGTGTCCTCTGTCCTGTTGTAAACGTGTTGCAGTTTGTAGCACATTGTTGTCAATGCTGATGTGCTCTGAATGTCATGTGTGTGTGCTGCATTTTGGGAGAGTCGCCGCTGCAGCTCTGATTTTGCTGCCCCTTGTCCCTTTCAGGCGGTGTGCCTTTGACTTCTGTGCCCATACAGTGCTGAGATGTTGCAGACTTGGGTGAATTTGGGTCTTGGTGGGAGTTGGGACTCTGGGGCATGGTTTGTCCGCAGATGTGTTGTTGACGTCAGGGGTTGTTTGTGCAGGTGGATGTGTCAGAGTGTGACCTGCTCCTTTACGGATGTGGTCCACACTCAGCCACCTCAGTGTGGTGGCGTGCACCATGTCATGATGATCGGACTGCAGACATGCTAATCGTCATGCAGTGTCATTTGCATTGTCAGTGTGGCTCACGGACCCGCAGCTTTGCTGGGTTCAGCACATGTGCAGGGGTTGGTTGTGAGATAAGTGATGTATGGGCGGGTCTCCTCTGGGCACATAGTCGACGGGGGCTACGTGCTGTTGCTATGTGTGCTGCAGTGTGCCAAGGGGATCAGGGACATGATCCAGAGTCATTGTGGGTGTGCACTGTGCTCCGCTTGATTGTGCATGTGTGCCATTGTGCCCATCTCCCCCGTCCCCCAGTCCCTGGTCGTTACTCACCCTGTTGCTGTTGTGTCGGGTCATGTTGAGCAGTGTCCGGTCCCCCAACTCCTGCCACCGTCTCCCCACTGATGACTGTGGACACCATTTCCTCCATCTCATCCAGCTCCTCCTGTGGCGCTGGACTCCCACCTCCAGTCTGCATTGCTGCCTTCTGGTTGTTGGCAAGTTTCTGCTTGGTCTTGCGCTTCACATCATTCCAGCGCCTCTTGACCTCGTCCATTGTCCTCCTCAGCACTCCGACTGCATTCACCTTGTCCACGATGGTCTGCCATTTTCCATTTTTTGTTGCCAATGACACAGTGGAGGTGACGAACAGTTGTTGATGGTGTTCTATCACCTCCCTGATCAGGATCCTGTTTTCCTGCGGACTGAACCGCGTCTTCCTCTTCTTCTTGTCCTTGCCCTTCCCTGACCCCGAGGTCCCAGGCTGGTCCTTCGGGGGGCTTATGGGGTTCTGGTCGTCCTATGTACCTGCTCCGGCTGCCTCCATTGTGCTTCGCTGTAGTTTGGTTTTTGTTTGTGTTTTGTTTTTCTGCTTTTGTGGTGGTTTTTCCCGCCTGACGTGTGTGAATTGCAGGCCTGGCGCTACAGTGAACACAGAATGTGAGTATAAGAGTGCAGGTGTTATATAAAACTTCAACTTTTATATGATTAGGGCTGGTAGGCTGCGGTCCTCTGCAACAGAAATTAAGGTCTTGTTAGTTCTAATAATCTACAAAAATCGATATGTTACCACCCAGTTCATGCACAGTAGTCCTATCTCAGCAACGAGGACAAGCTTGGTATGCCCTTCAGGTAACATATTAGATTCTGGACCTCTGATTCTCCATGAACAAACCAAGGCCTCAGTGCAGTAGATTAGCATAATAAATGGATCAACAAAAAGTCAGGATACCACTTTCTCATGTAGTCAAGTCACTCAGGCTGGGTTACATGCGTTCCCATCCCAACACAGGAAAAGAGGCAGCTTCTGCTGGTGTTGGAAGGTATTTCCTTTACGCTGCCAGTGTGGTACACATTCGGTGCTCTTTGGTTGTTCTTTCACAGCATACATTCCTTGTCTTATCTGGATTTATGACTGTGGAATTAACATGTGTTTCTCTCTAAAAGGCCATGGAGTGGTGGAATCTCTCACTGACTCAGCGGCAGCGCAATGGGCTTCTGTTTCTAGCATCGAGGTATGGGTCTCACAAGGACATTGTGCTACAGTATTTTTTTTTTTTTGTCCTCATCTCACCAATAAGCATCTGCAATTCTTAAAAAGAAGCCGCCCTTCCAAACTTTGCGCCCCGCGGCTGCTGCATTCGCTTAGGTCCGTCCCAGACCTGCCCCTTTGTTGGTAGCTTGGTGTAATCATAGGACCGGGAAGAGCTATACAAGTCTCAGACCTCTACCCCACGATAGTAAGGCCTGCCAGATGTTCACACCATTCTCATTTTCTCCACCCTGGTCCAAGCGGGCCATAGCAAACGCAGCTTTAATCCAATCTTCAAGCTTTGGGGGCAACGGATCTTTCCAGTTCTTGCAAATTTCCCTCCGGGCAATTAAAAGCAGATATAGCAACAGACCTCTGTGTAGTTGCTGCAGCTTCTTACTTAATGCCCCATGCCCCATGCTACAGTATTAAAGTCAGATTGGTTCTAGGGCTTCACGGTCTCACTGCTGTCTATGCCCCCATCTGCATTGTCAGAGGTCTAGTATAATTAATCACACAAGCATTGGTTTCACAGGTATAACTGTCAATATGCAAGCACCAGCAGCACAACTGTAGAAGCTACAGCGTTCCCATTTCAGGAGTAACCCGGAAACTTTTTGCAGTTCTTGGTCCCAGGTCTGATCCTAGATGGCTGTTGCACCATTGTGGTAAAAAGATAGTTGGCTTAATTTGTGGAAACATCTTAATATATGGTGCTCCCTCGCATCCCACTGGGTTAGTGATCATGCTTTCATGGCCATTCCCCTATGAACCTGCTGCATGTTCTGTCTGCCTTGTGCACTCAGTAACCTATTGTGGAAGGTGTTTGCCTGCAGGCCGGGGTGATCTTGCCTCCATGCTCTGAACTTGCATTTACAATAAGCCTGGGCGTAGTTCGCGAAGTAGCGCTACGCGAAGCTACGCAAAGTGCAGTTCGCACTACGCGAGCTACGCGTAGCACTACGCGAACTGCGTAGTGCACTGTTTGCAATGATTGCACAGTGCCGGATGCTTGTCCGCACTGGGCAATCATTGAAAACGGCATCTTGCACAGTGCGAGCTGTCTTTTACTGCCGCTCGAGTAGATTTTTACTCGAAGCTGCAGCTTTCAACGCTGACTGGTAGTTTCTCATCGCGAGCGGTCGCGAGCATACGCGACCACTCGCAATGAGAAACCTGACCTCCCCGCGTTGAGAATCTCACCGGGAGGTTTATTTTCCACGCTCGCGATCGGCAACTTGATGTTGCTGATCGCGAACGAGGAAAAAGTCTCGCCGGGATGTCATTTTGCTTGCTCGCGGTCGCCAACTTGACGTTGAGGACCGCGAGCAAGCAAAAATGACCGCTGCACTACGCTACGCGTGTTTGCACTGTGCTACGTGCAATTCGCGTTGTGCGAAGTAGCGCAAACTTCGCAAACTACGCGAGCGTAGCGTAGTGCTTTGCCCAGGGTTAATTTACAATGACGCCACAATCACAGATACTGAGCTCGGAATTCAAGGGATGCAAAACGAAATGCAGAACAAGGGTCAGTGAGTTTTAAAAGAACACAGCTTCATCATGCAGGCCACCACAAAATAACTTACAAAGCCAACATCTAGGGGATATAGGAATCACCTTCTCTTGTTCCTAAATACATTGAACTCTATAGTCTCTTCATTATGGGCATAATAATAACTGGGTTCTACATCCAAGAAAAACACAGTAACACACACTTGAACACACACTACCTTCTCTATTCATACTGCTCTGATACCTACAGGAGAAACAAACGCGCCCTTGACACACTACTGCACATTTTATTACAGTGCGACTCGCATTACAATACATAATGCACAATGCATATTTTCCTCTAGTGATGTAGCTCAGACTGTTTGTGTAAACAGGAGAGACTCCCCGTGGCCAGAGGACTGAATGTTAGTATAAGGTTTTTCATTGGTGCTGCACCCCTTGTATTCCTCCCTATTATAGTGCCTCCACCCGGTGTTTCACACTTCAGGGATCACCTTAAGCATCTTATAAGTGCCAACAACGATAATTTAGAGCAATGCTATAGGGGTGAATGTCTGCACCACTGGAGAAGGGAAACAGAGTTGTTTTTATTAGCATTTTAGCCATTCAGACAATCCTATATAGGGGATGAATTATTCTGAGGCTGTAGCAGCTTTTAACTCAGCTACTAAGTTGTTTATGTGTTCAAATATCTTTATTGCATATTAAAAGAGAAATACATTTGTAATACACTAACAATACAACAGGACAGATTGAAATATAAATAAATTAGTTTCTAAAAATTTTAAGAATAGAAAGATTTCAAAGCAAGAGTCAGTGGACTGGGATAAAAAGAATGGTAAACATCTCGTTATTTTAAAAAGGTAAGCAAATAAATATCATGACATATAATAGATGTTACAAAATTATCAAGTAATAATATAGATCCCAGAGAAATGAATCAGGCAAAGCAACTGCATATATCATGTAAAAAACATATACTAGTTGTATTGCTTAATAAATAAAAAACGATCAGCCGAGGGAAAAAGTGGAAAGGAAAAAAAAAAAGAATACTGAGGAAAAGACAGAAAAAAGAAAAGATAGGAATCAAAGAAGTGGGAGGGGACATCTGCTCCAATGGAAGAAAATAAATTAAGAAATGGAATCAAAAGGATACTGAGCTACCAACCCCTGAGAAGACAAGTTCATATAGTTGTCCAAAAAACGCCAAACATTACTAGAGATGGAAGGCGAGTAATTTTTATTCTCAACAAAAGTATGAGCTCCACGTAGGTATGAGACCCATGTCCACCAGGTATGATAAGATAGAAGATGAAAAGATTTCCATTCTGTTAGTATAATTTTAACAGCTATGGATAAAAGTAAATCTAATAGCTCCAGATCCATATTGTCAAGGGGTAAAGGAATAACCGCAGCCCATGGACCTAGTAAAATCATAGGCAAAGAAAGTTCTATAGATGTATTAAAAATTAATAATAAGTGTTTCTGTATCGGGCTCCAAAAGGAATTTAATAATGTACATTCAAAGAACATGTGTGGATGGGTGCCTGGTACCAGATTACAATTCCAACATAGATCACTATCTTGTAGTTTCAATTTATGTAAATGAGTCGGGGTCCAATGTAGAAGATTTAATGTGAAGAATTTGGATTGGACAAGCAAAGGAGCAATTTTATTACGTAGAGATAATTTTCCAATCAAATACCAAGTATCTTGTGAAATATGCTTAAAAATGTCCTCTGCGAAATGGTGAGACCATTTAACAGAAGTAATCGTAGATTGTGAAGGGAGTGGAGCGGATAAGAATTTATAAATTTTAGACGCAGTATGGCCTGAACGTAACCATATAGACAGAAGTGAGACAATACCCGAATCCGTAGATAGGGGTATTTTAACAATTTTAACCTTTAGTTTCAAAAAAGAATAAAAATCCATATTGCAAAGATTATATTTCTTGGCTAAAAAAGAAAAGGGAAGCGGATCATGATTAGAATCATATAGGTCCTTCACCAATCTAATACCCTTGGCAGCCCACAAAGAGGCTATGCTAAGATCAATGTCAGTAGAAAGTTTAGGATTATGCCATAAAGAAGACCATCTTGATTTATGTATATACTTATGTATTATACTTTTTTATCAACATATTTTAATGCATTAATCGTGTCTAATATAATACGTTGAGAATGAGCTAAAATAAGCTTAGAAGCTGTGAGAAAAGTAGGGGTGGAAAAAGGAGTGCATAGTTTCCGTTTAATGTAAATCCAAGGGGGTACCAGTTGTGAATCCGGTAAGAACCAAAGAGCACCTTAAGATGCTAGGAAGGAAATCTGATATAGATTCCAGTCCAGAAGATTACAACCACCCAACTCAGAAGGTTTCCTGAGGTATTTGGAGGCAATTCTAGCTCTCTTATCGCTCCATAAGAATTTTGAAGAGATTGAATCAAGCTCATGGAAGAAGGCAGAAGAAAGTTTTATAGGTAACATGGAAGATAAGAAATTAATAATCAGGGTTATCATCATTTTAAGAGTTTGTAATCTTCCCCACCAAGAAATATATTTAGGAGACCAGGAAGATAATAGGTTCTTAACCTTGGATATGATATGAGAATCATTATAGGTGATAGTGTCTGACAGGTTCTTACAGAACCAAATCCCTAAGTATTTGATACGAGACGATTGCCATTTAAAACCTGAATTACCCATGTGAACAGGAAAACACAATGCCTTTAGGGGGAACAATTCCGTCTTTTCTTTGTTAAGAGTGTACCCAAAGACGAGCGAAAAATCACTTATGATATTAGAGATAACGGGGATTGCTGTTGCAATATCCTCTGAAAAAATAAGGACGTCATCAGCTTTCGCAGCCGTTTGAAGCGTGTACGAACCAAATTGAAACCCCTTATTACCCTGGTTCAGATTAAGTAGATGAAGAAGTGGATCTATAGATAGGAGAAAAAGAAGAGGTGAAAAAGGGCACCCTTGTCTAGTGCCCTGACGAAGATTTAAAAAGGAAGATGTAGTGCCATTAATTCTGATATTAGCTTTTGGTTGCGCATAAAGAGACATGGACATATTAATAAAGGAATCGCCAAGGTTATGGGATTCTAGTACTGCTTGTAGAAAAGGCCAAGAGACTTTATCAAAAGCCTTTTCGTCATCAAGGGCGATCGCCGCCGATGGCAATACCGAATGTTTTGCTTTTTCCAATATATGACAAAAGGTCCGAATGGTGTCTCTGGCAAGTCTCCCTTTTACAAAACCTGTCTGGGATTCATGAATGAGATTGGGAATGTGACTCTCTAAGCGTTTAGCTAAGACCTTGGCAAAGATTTTAGCTTCCATGTTTAATAATGAAATTGGACGATAATTTTTAGGATTAGCATGATCCTTACCATCTTTTGGTATAACTACAACAGAAGTCTCAGCAGCCGAACCAGAAACCTTACCAGAAGTAACATAATCATCAAAAATCATCTTAAGATATTTTATTATTGAAGGAGTAAAAGTTTTGTAAAAGGCGATAGGAAAACCATCCGGCCCTGGAGCTTTACCCGAGCCAGTAGCCTTAATAGCCTGGATGATCTCCTCAATATCAATTGGTTTCCCTAATTCAGTCATGTCGGTATGGGAAATAGTATTAGTAGGAAACGACTGAAGAAACTGTTGACAGGTAGCCTTGGTAGCTTGATCTTTAGGAGTGTATAATGTTTCGTAAAATTCTCGAAAGACCCCAAGAATTTCTTGGGTATGCGAGTCGTATTGACATTCGTGTTTTGATATTTTAGCGTGGCAGCCAAGAGCTTACCAGCTCTGTTCCGTAACAATAAATGACGAGATTTTTGGGCATGTACACCAATATAAGCTCTTTTAGTGACTATGGAATTAAAAGAGTATTTCAGGTTTTTATATCCTGCAGGAGTGATTTGTCGTTAGGTTGTCTAAATAATTCTTCTTTGCGTTTAATATCATCCCCCATAGATTGAAGGGATTTTCTAATGTCACTGTTCCTTTTGGCCATTTTTTTAATAACATGACCCCGTATAGTACATTTAAATGCATCCCACAAAACTATTGGGGAGTTCACCGAAAATTCATTATCCTTAAAGAAGTTATCGATTTCCACATTAAGATCTTTAACTTCATCATTAGCTTCCAACATTTCTGTATTGAGACGCCAGTTACGAGGACCTCTCGTATCTGTGAGATTAAGAATAGTTAAAGAAACCGCTGCATGGTCAGAAACAACTATTGGATGAATCATGACATTTATAGTATGTTTTAAAAGAGAGGCATCTACCAAAAGATAATCAATGCGAGAAAAGCTAGAATGTGGCGAGGAGAAAAACGTGAAATCACTACCCGTAGGATTATGCAATCTCCATGCATCAACCAGATGATGAAACAAGCACATATTGAGTAAGTGTTTATGCGCCCTGGGGGGGTCAAAATTTAAACGCAGAATGTCTATCCAAAATAGGATCAAGGGGAAGATTAAAATCCCCACCAACAACTGTTCTAGAATTCTGTGGAATATCAGTAAGCTTTTTATGTATGGTGCGCCAAAAAAGTGGGTCATCAATATTTGGGGCATATAAATTAATAATGTATAGATCTTCCGAACCATTAGTCAAACGGGTAAGTAGCCATCTACCACTGGTGTCATGCTCAGCTGCAACAATAGACAAACCAGAGCTTTTGGAAATAAGAGTAACAACCCCATTTTTTTTCCCAGAGGCCTCAGAACAAGTAACATCAAGAACCCAATCTTTTCTCATAAGAAGAGCCTCTTTAAAGGCTATCTTCGTCTCTTGAAGTAGAACCACATTACCAGATAAACTTTTGCAATAGTCCAAAATTTTGTTCCTTTTAACTGGATGATGCAATCCCAAACATTAAGTGAAACTACATTTAAGCCTGTCATAGATATATATGGAACAACAAGATTGAATACATCTGGTAAAGAGGCAAAAGGGAAGCCAAGAAATAAGTAAAAACTAAAAGAAATGCAACATAAATCCCAAAATAAAATGAAGCAGATGTCCCAGAATTAGGATAAAAAGAAAGGAAGGGAGTAAAGACTAGAAGAAAGAAAAGAAAGAGCAAGAGTACTCCAGGAAAAAATGGAGCATTAAAAAAGTGTAGCCCCACCAGGGGATGTCTGTAATAGACAAATTGCATGGGGGAAACAACGTGGAGGAGCAACAGCAGAGGCCATCAACCGCGATGCAGACAGCTCAACGATAGATATGTCGCTGAGCGACGAAACAAGTATAATAATACCAGTGTATTACTATATTGCCTATAACCCATTAATAAGAATGAATAATGCAAATTCAATAAATATAACATACTTGAACATTGAAAAAGACATATATCATGTCATAAATAAATAAGGTAAGGTTATATTAGCAGATAAATATCAATCTAAGGTATTATAAATAACAATGTGAGTTATTATAAATATCAATCTAAGGTATTATAAACCGGCCTATAAAGCTTATATAAATAAGATGCAAAGAGGATAATCACAAAATATAGAATGTAAAATATCTAGTGAACTATAAATTGATGAAAGTCAAGGACAGTCTCCTACAATTAGAGCACTTAGAAAATAAAAATTACATAGAGTATCCAACATTAGATGCAATTCATAAGTTCAAGATAAATATACAACAAAAAGAAAAAGGTCAAATCGACAAATGAGTAGATAAGTTGAAATTGGTGCATATAAAACAAGAGTCAGCAAAATATTTTGACATTTCAATAATGTATAATAATACAGATAGATAATAAACAAACATAAATAAGTTATTGCCAACGCAGAGTAATAAGAAAAGACAAGAAGTCAAATAGAAAATAGAATAAACAAACCAAATGGAAAAATGAATAACAGGCAGACTAAAACAAAGAAAAGAAAATAGAACATGGAAAATGGAGGATAAGATCCTTACTTTGTCATGAGATTAATGAGAGAGACAGTTAATGATAAATCCTACTATAAAGTGATATCTCACCAATAAGATTTCATAACTATAACCGAAAACAAGTGTATAACTATCATAACATTAGGGAGGAATGATGTCATGAATTAATATATCTATGTAAAAAGATTACTGCCTAAAACGACCACAGAACAGAGGAAGAACAGAGTAAGGAGCAAAATAGAAATTGGAAAAAGCAAAAGAAATAAAACAAAAGTTTCAAATAACTATTAAGAGGAGATAAGAAAGATAGAAATGAGTAAGGGAGTAGATATACATTAACAATAGTACAATTTAACAATATACCTACAGAAGTGCCCTAGAAAAATTAGGTCGACCAACCTATACATAGCATGCAAGGGATGTAATCCCAAATAACATTAAAAACAGTACGGAAAAATGCATTATACTGTAAAAAGGAGAATCAATTAATAGCGAATAACTAATCTAGGATGAACGAAACCTCAGTGTGTAATCACCAATTGTAGGAAGAACACAGAAAAACAGCAATAACCACAAAGATTGTGGCAAGGCACAAACAGAAAATCAGCATGTATAATAGATGAATGAAAAACATTAGGCACAGACAAGTCATTAGATGTAACTCGTTAAGGGCGAGAAGCACCAGGAAGAGAGTCTGAGTCCATCTGTGATTCAGATTGATTGTCCAAGAATGTCGAGAAATCTGAAGGTTCATAAAAAATCTGTGGACGGCCTTTGAAAGTTATTCTGAATCTTGAGGGACCAGCAAAGGAAAATGAAATATTCATATCAGTGAGTCTTTGGGTAAATTCAGGAAGCCTTTGCGACGAATTACAGTGTCTCTGGCAAAGTCTTGTGATATTGATATTCTGTGACCATCCTATTGTATTGTTTTAATCTTCCTCATTTGTGCCAGAATTTGCTCAGTATGTGGGTGACGCAAAGGTTTAAAGATCAAAGGTCTTGGAGAAGACATCAATTTAGGTTTAAAAGTTGGAACTCTATGAGCCCGTTCTATCTCAAAATCCTCGTGGAACGAAATATTCTGAACATTTGGGACCCAAGTAAGTAAGAAGTCAATCACTGAAGGAGCAGATTTCTCACAATCCTCTGGTAATTCAAAAATACGAAGATTACTTCTACGATTCCGATCTTCCTGCTCAGTTAGTTCCCTTCTTAATGAAACCATGGAGCGCTCCAAACTTTGGATGTGTTTAACTTCTTTGTTTGTAAAGTCTTCTACACTACTTATTCGCGTTTCAGCATTGGAAACTCGTAATAAGAGATTTTTGAGGTCATTTCGAATTGCCGCCACCTCTAATTGAAGCAGATCTATGTTCGTTTTGGTACTCTGTGCTATATCATGAACAGTATTGAGTTTGAGTAATATAGTTTCTAAAGTTGAGGCAGTGTCAGGTCTACCTTTAGCTGTTGATTATGGGGTAGGTGAGGTCTGCTTAGAGCGTTTCAAATTACCCTTGGAGTCTCTGTCTTTGGTGCTAACACCCATGCCTTCCATCATTGGATAAGGTCGTGACAGCAACAAACCGATAACCTTAGTATAGATAGAAGGAGCAGGTAAGGCGATATATGGCCATAAAAATTGGGGTAAGGAAATACCTGCTGTGTGTAGCAAGGTTACACTGTAACACCCATGTGAAGTGCAGGTTTTGTACAAAAAAGGAGAGGTATTAGTAATAAATCTCCAGGGAGCGAACCAACTGAAGAAAATGTGGCAAAAATAAATCAAGCGCTGACTTATAATTCGCTACTAAAAATAGATATTACCAGCAGGCTATGCGCACACAATGAAGGACCTGACATGGGCAGCCAATATGTATCGGTAAAACAGTTGTAATGGCAGACAGCTTTAAAATGCAATGCCACAAATAAAATACCTCTTAGTAGTAGGCCGGCAGTATTGAAGTAAATGCCACCAAAAATAGTAGACTTTGTGTTTCTTTAAAAAATATATCCCATGGAGGAGTTCCTGTCAGCGGCCGCCATCTTGTATGCTCTAACGGCATCAGAAGCAAGTATTCCCTTGACTGAAAACTTGAAATTCGAAGACCAGTGGTCTAATAATGAAAGGGTTAATGTTCACAGTACCTCATGTTCAGCATAAGAGGTAAGCAGCTGTTAAGCGCAGATAAGCAAACTCCAACCTCTAAACGGCGAGCCGTGACGTGACTGCCATATCGGGCGCCATTTCCGAATCTCGTCGTGGTCAGGAATGCCTCACAAGAAAAGACACCCAAAGAGGCAATTTAGAGCACCGTTGAGCTGCCTCCCGAAGTCACGGGTCGTTCCACCGTCGTTCAGTGTCTAAGGGTGCTCGAAAATCACCCAAAAGACATCTTTAATCGAGCTTCCGCACCGGTGATACTACAGAGCTCAAAGGAATGCCTCCATCTCCGTTGCGCACTTAGCCACGCCTCCCCCCCCCCATAGCTACTAAGTTGTGAACAGTTAGAATGAGGTTGCATCTCTTTGGTCCATTCCTCTGTCTCACTCTGGGACCCATCATGTAGGTAACTGTGAGGATATCTCATCATCCTTCCCCCCACCTGTGGTGACATCTCAAATAATGCAAGAACCATCTCAAAATGCCAGGACTTCTTATGCCAGACCATCTAGGTGTTAGCCCCACTGCTGTTGGGTTTTGATGGCACCCACCAGAGAGAAAAGATGGGAATTGGCTAATCCACTGATCCTCTACAGGGGTGCTAGCCTAAAGTGGCCCCCTTAATGTTGCCATTGGGCATCTGTTCCGCTATGTTGCTGCACAGATCTAGGTCACACCAGCCCACCAGAAGGGGGCGCTAGGTGGAAAGGTTATCTCAGGGGAGGATCCCGCTGTGTCTCAGCATGGGCCATATATCCATTTGTTCAGCTCTCCTACTACATCAAGTCCTATCTTGGCATGAGAGGCCACTTCACAGTTGGGCGCCCTGGAAGAATACTCTCCTGGGCTTGCACACACGACTCACCCAGGCTCCTCGATCTTATGACCTCATCACAGCAGGCACTCAGAAATTCATTCTTTCGTGAACCTTACAATTTTACGGTGAAACCTGGGTTTACACCCATTCAGTCAGCGCATGCTCAGACAGGCACAATAGGTAAAACAGAGAGGCTAAGAGAGTGAAGTTGAGCCCTGAATCTCTGTGTCACTGAGTTGCACCAGCCCTGATGCCAGCATCCATGTAGGGATGGAGTAAGTAGGCAATCACAAAAAAAGCTTGATAAACTCACTTTGAAAACCACTTTCCCATCCAGCACTAGGAACATTTCTGATCTGACTGCTTCAATCCAGTATAATCTAAGTAACATAATCATATATTAACTATATTGTAAATCGAATTATCGGATTAATATTGTCATATAAATGATTTGTCTATTTATTGGGAACATTTAGAGGCAGGAATTTGTGTACTTGGGGCCTGGTTTTTCACTGTCCATTAAAATCTGTATAACCTGGATCAAACTGTTTTATCTCATTGGTATCCCTTAGTCAAAGGGAAATGGTTAACTGTTAAAACTAGAAGAGGCTTGGGAGTAAGGAAATGTCATTGAAATGAATTGCTAAATAGATCACTTGACCGGTCACCCTGCTCTCTGCGTTTCTGCCAGACTGTCTCGGTTCTGTTAAAGATACTGCTCTCATGTGTAATGATGCAGACAACATGACTCATTTGGCTCGAATATTGTGGGATGTTTCTCTTCCTTCACATTACAAAGTTTCTCGACTTTAGAAAAACATTAGGGGCCTCCTTTGAACTTCGGTCTTAATGGAATTTAAGGGCAAACATGCACATAATATATATTTTTTGCTTATGTTTGGTAATACCCCTTTATTACCATCAGACCTCTTATATGGCCGTTGGTGGCAATGGGGAGCAAAAGGGATTCCAAAGTACGCAAAAAGTACTTTCATCTAATGTTCCTCACGCACATTGGGTGCAATAGAATACACACACAAGGGCAGATTTACAAGCCCCGTGCGCCACTTTTGCGTCACTTTTAACATGGGAAAAGTGACGCAAAAGTGGCGCAAGGGGCTTGTAAATCTGCCCCACAGTTTGTGCTCATGCTCCTGTGTCAGCAACTGGGCGGTTGCTCCGCTCTGATACCTGACTGCCACACATTTAAGGCTGCCTGGACCCACCTCCTGCATCGCCTCCCTGCCTTGGATTCTGCCTGCCCCTTGCTGCTGGTTGTTTGCTTCCTTCCAAGCCCATGGCTCCCAAGACATAAGCCTCAGAGCGCCGAAAGGCATAGTAGGGTCTGGACACAGGGCTGGGCATCCTGTGACAGCGGAGGCAAAGGTCTCAACTGGTTGGCGGGCATCTGGGGCCCAATGCTACTCGACCCAGGCGACTGAGGGCAGGTAACCGTAGTGACTGGGTTTTTGGGTGACAGATTTGTCAGGGCAGTAGGTGGAGGCTGCAACTGTGGTAGTATGTGGGTAAGGGGCACAGTTCATTCCGTGCTGTGCATGAGTCATCGACCAATGTGGCTTGTCTCGCGCATAGGGGTTGAGTGAGAGCGGAGTGTTAGTTGTGAGAGCTTTCATCAGTATTTTAAATACTTTAAACCAGTGTTTCTTAGCCTGTGGTCAGAGGAACCCTGGGGGTCCGCGAGGCCTACTCGGGGTTCGCAACTGTTTTACAAAACTAATAGATAATACAATTGATCAATTAAAATTGATAAAGTATATACAAAATAAGGAAGCAACATTAACAATTAGAAAATTACTTCTATGTTTGTGAATTAAAGAAATATTTGAATATTTGCGCATTTGTGTGATGTATAATAGTTTTTGCAATTTTGGTTTTTGTTTTCAGGTCCAAATCATAGAAATTTCTTAGGGTGGGGGGTCCCCGGCTTCCGATAATGAATCAGTGAGGGTCCCCGAATTTCAGTAATGATTCAGTGGGTGTCCATAGAAGTTTAAAGGTTAAGAACCGCTGGTTTAAACAGCAGATACCTGGCCTCTCGGATACATTTTTGGGTAATCCTTTTCCACTCATGAGTCTGGGGAGTCATCTGTGATCCACAAACTATGACCAGCTGTGTTGAATGCATACAAATACATTCAGGTACCTAGATACACAGCTGTACATACTATATACGTATGTCCAAAATAAAACTTTGATACCCAAGGAGTATAATGAAAATAGGCAAGTTCATGATCGCTGCTGCCCAGGAGGTTGCTGTGGGTATATAACAGACTGGTGGCATCCCACCCGAAAGCTGCAGCAATAGCCCAGAGGGTAGACCTAACAATACAGTCAGCACACACTATATCGAGTGCACCGAATAGCCGGGACCCAGGTTATTGTCAGAGGCAAGTCTCTGTTGCTTCACCAACCGCAATATCAACATCGTCTTTGAGTCTGAGCTCGGATAAACTTATACCTAAGTATATTACGGTTTACTTTTTTCGATGGGCATACTAGTAAACTTGCACATCAACTAAGAGCTCGATTACTGGCATAGTACGAACTAGCGAAGCACCTTGAAGAGAAGAAACTACCAAGTAAGGAACAAGTTCATTCTTCAACTACCAACGACCAGGTCCTGGCAACAGCTGTGTAGTACGGAACTCAGTGCCATAACATTCTTCGAATAAAAGGCAAAACTAACATTCCACAATATCAATACCCAACACATCCCCTTCCCTTCACAAAACAAATACAAATCAACAAGATACATTATACTGACTTATGAACTTAGCATGTAATAACTCAATTAAGCCAAAAATGTGCTATCTAGCAGAACAAAACAACAAACTGAGGGGGATATTCACAAGAAAGTGCGATAAACATTGCCAAAATAGGTCAACGCAATTTTCCATATCGCCGTCTATCGCGGGAAAATAACTCTGTGTTAACGTGGCATTCCCAACACGGCGGTAACATGCGATAGTTACCCAATAACGCGTCAAATGTCTGCGACAGCAGTCCCGTGACGGCAATAAAAATCTAAAGCCGAACGTGAAAAAAGGTGCGATGTGCCCAACTGCGATAAAAAAGTCAGCGACAAGCAGCGCCAGGCCTGCAAGTCCCACAAGTCAGGCTGCAAAAAGCACAATAAAAGCGGCAACACAAAACACAAACAACTGGGAAGCACCATGGAGGTAGCCGGAGCAAGTACAGAGGACAACCAGAACCCCACAAACCCGACGGAGGACCAGCCTGGGACCTCGGGGTCAGGGAAGGGCAAGGAGAAGAAGAAGAGGAAGACGCGGTTCAGTCCGCAGGAAAACAGGATCCTGATAACGGAGGTGACACACCTACCATCTAATTGCCATTTGTGAGAATGTCAGCACTAAATGTTGCACTTACACTTGTCAGAGTGATGTGCTAATGCAGAGGAGTGACATGCACACAGGGAATGTGTGTTGTAATGAATACATTTGCACATGCCGTGCCTGTGGTCATTTTGTCCAATCCCCTGACTGCCAAGGACAGTCCCAATGTGACGTGCTCATGTGAAGAAATTGTCAATGATTGTGCTACTTCGGGCTATTCCTGCTGCAGCTGCACTGGGGTGTGGTCCACCTGCCTCATCTTCCTCATCATCGTCCGGTGCATCTGGCACTTGGATCCATGGGGCATTGGTGCGTACACATATGTTGTGCAACACACAACATGCGACGATCATCTTGCACACTATTACCGGGCTGTACAGGAGTCTTCCACCTGTGATGTCCAGGCACCTGAAACGTGACTTCAACACGCCAAATGAGCGCTCCACAATGCCCCTGGTGCGTTTGTGGGCCGCATTGTACTGCTTCTGGGCTGGGGTATTCGGGGCTCGGAGTGGTGTCATCATCCACGGGCAGAGTGCATATCCTTGATCACCTGTGACAGGGGGGAGAGACATGTGTCAATCGGTTGTTCTGCATTCTGTGTTGGCAGGCTGATTAGTTCAGTGGTGTGTGATGTGTTCGACTTTGGTATTCATGAATGACATGTCATGCATGTGGCAGATGAGCGGTATCCATGTGTATTACGTTGCCTCACAGCTGCTCCTCACTTCCCCCGAGCCTATTCACTTGTGTGCGCTGCGCGGTTGCATCACTTGCACTCCTAAGACACATCATTGTCATGGCTGTCTGCGCATGTCCACAAGCCTGACGACGACACTGTGAATATGGCCGTTGAAGGTGGTCTGCCTCGTGTGTGTAGGCCTATGGTCAGGATATGGCGGACACAGAGACACACGCAGTTGTTGCTTTGATGGCCATCCCGCTACTGAACCACGCCCAGAGCCCCGGGCTATGTATTCCCACCCCTACGCTGGCCCAGCCCACTACGCTTACGCTTACAGGGGGGGACAACATAGCTACATGTCCAAGGTCTTCCCCACTGCCTGAGGTAACATGGTTGCGTCCACTGTCCACAACAGTACAAATACCAGCAGTATTTGTCCACATGGACATGTCTGTGCTCAGCATACTGAAGTCTGTCCAGCACATCACCGCCACACTTGGCATTGTGTACATTGTAAGTTATGGGTCTCCTGCCTCCTTCGCACAGGCTTGGTTCCCACCTCTCCCCACATTCTGCAATTGTGTGGCAGAGGTGCCATGACGTGGATGGTTTGTCTACATGCCTGGCCACGGTTACCACCGTTACTTGTGTTGTCGTGTCTGGTAGGTGGGCATGTTGTTTGGCATGTTGTATGTGATTTTGTAACGTGTGCATTCCCACAGTTGTGAGTTGCATGATTGAAGAGTCGAGGTGTGTGGAGTGTTCATTTGGTACTTACCAACGAGCAGTGCATTTCCATAGGTGCCATCCTGGAAGCGCTGGTTGATGATGGACTGTCGGAAGATGTAGGAATCATGCACACTGCCTGGGTAGTTGGCGACGACATTGGTGAACAGTCCCCGGTGGTCCACTATTGCCTGCACATTGATGGAATGTGTGTGCTTTCTGTTGCGGTAATTGTGTGCAGTGTCGGCAGGGGGCACAAGTAGGACATGTGTGCAGTCAATTGCCCCCAACACGTGTGGGAAGCCAGCTATGGCGTAGAAGCCATGCTTGGTCTCCAGCTGTTCCTGTGCAGTGTGGGGGAAGTGAAGGTGCTGGGGTATGAAACTGATGATGGCATCCAGGACAGGTGTGATTAACTTTGATAGGGCTGGCTGTGAGACTCCTCCGACTCTGGCAGTTGTTGGTTGGAAGGTACCAGAGGCCAACAGGTGCAGCACAGCCAGCAGCTTTGTCTGCGGAGGGATGTTGGTTGTCCGCTGTGTTGGTACCGTCAGCCTGTGGGCAATGTGGGTCAGGATGCGGAGGATGGTTGTCCTTTTGAGCCTGTAGTGGGCAATGATTTCCTCTGGCTTTAAGTCTGTGAGGCTGGTGCGTTTTCTGTAGTTCCGCTGTCTTGTTCTGCACTGCCTCGGTGGTAGTCCAGGGAGGGGTGGTCGGGGGGGGCTGGGGGTGGTGGCGGTGGCTGTGGGTGTTTTGGGCCTCTGGGGTCTCCGAGCTGATGCCATGGAGCATGATCAATAGCTCCATGGCATCTGTTGGTCTTCAGATGTGGCTCGGGATGGGCTCCCTTTTGTGCTGCAGGTTGTCGTCCTGCTTAACACCAGCAGAAGGCAGGTGTTAAATCCCTGCTGCTAACGCGCATTATCGCCTGTTTTTAGATTGCATTGCAGATCTGGCTGGTCGTTGAGAATCTCGCTAAGTGGTGTTTTCGTGTGTTTTTGCACGGTAACGCCTACTCTGCATATCATTAGCGTTAGTTGTCGCTCTCATCCGTGGCGATGTTTTCTGCGGTAGCTATTGCGGGAAAACTGGCGATGACGGCAGTTTGCACCAGCTTGTGAATGGGGCGATAAATCTATCGCCACTTTTGCCGCGCTGAAGTGCCGATAAATCGGCGATGAGTCCTTGAGAATATGTCCCTAAGATTGCTTGACATTATACTGCACTTACATAATATAATCCTTAAAATTTACAGGACATGTTCTCACTCTATGTGATAACCTATGTCGACTCTGGTCATTCCCTGCCCCCTTGTGGTAACCCCCAACTTTTCAAACACATATGAGAACATAGAGTCATTCACAATTGTCACCATGCTCTTATTGCACACTATCCCATCCTCAACGCCACTGAAGAGAAGACAGTAGCAGGTAAGGAATACGTTTATTCTTCAACCACCAATGACCAGATCCCGCAGAAACTGCCTAGCCAGGAACCTTAGTGCCATAACTTTCTTCCAGTTACAAGGCAAAACTAACATTCCACAATACCAATACCTTACACACTTTTTGACAGAAATATTATAATGTTTATGTTTGACAATACACCTTTAAAACCTCATGCCGCTTCTACGGCCATTCGCTGGTGATATTGGAAAGGAAAATTAACCAAAATATGCAGTAAATCAATCAATCATAGCATTTGTAGAGCGCACTACATACCTTTGAGGGTCTCAAGGCGCTGAGGGGGGGGGGAGGGGTGCTGCTACTGCTCGAAGAGCCAGGTCTTCAGGAGTCTTCTGAAGGTCAGCAGGTCTTGGGTCTGCCGTAGGCGGATGGGGAGGGTGTTCCAGGTTTTGGCGGCGAGGTGGGAGAAGGATCTGCCGCCGAGGTCGCTCTTCGGATGCGGGGTATTGTGGCGAGGGCGAGGTCGGCGGAGCGAAGCTGGCGGGCGGGGGTGTAGAGGCTGAGTCGTCTGTTGAGGTACGCAGGTCCGGTGTTGTGCAGTGCCTTGTGTGCATGGGTGAGGAGCTTGAAGGTTATCCTCTTGTTGACGGGGAGCCAGTGCAGGTTTCTCAGGTGAGGGGTGATGTGGCTGCGGCGAGGGATGTCGAGGATCAGGCGTGCAGAGGCGTTCTGGATGCGTTGCAGCCGTTTCAGGAGTTTGGCAGAGGCTCCAGCGTAGAGGGTATTTCCGTAGTCCAGCCTGCTGCTGACGAGGGCCTGGGTGACCGTTCTTCTCGTTTCGGTGGGGATCCACTTGTAGATCTTGCGGAGCATGCGGAGGGTGTTGAAGCAGGCGGAAGAGACGGCGTTGACCTGCTTAGTCATGGAGAGGGTGGAGTCGAGGAGGACTCCTAGGTTGCGTGCGTGGTCGGTGGGTATTGGGGCTGCTCCCAGTGCGGTCGGCCACCAGGAGTCGTCCCAGGCCGAGGGGGTGGATCCGAGGATGAGGATCTCCATCTTGTCAGAGTTCAGCTTCAGTCGGCTGTTCCTCATCCATTCGGCGACAGCCTTCATTCCTTCGTGGAGGTTTGTTTTGGCGGTGTGGGGGTCTTTGGTGAGGGAGAGAATCAGCTGGGTGTCATCGGCGTAAGAGATGATGTTGATGTCGTGCAGTCGGGCGACGTGGGCGAGTGGTGCCATGTAGATGTTGAACAGCGTTGGGCTGAGGGATGAGCCCTGGGGTATGCGGCAGATGATCTCGGTGGCCTCGGAGCGGAAGGGGGGGAGGCGGACGCTCTGTGTTCTGCCGGAGAGGAAGGAGGTGGTACAGTCCAGGGCCTTCTCTTGGATTCCGGCATCGTGGAGGCGTGTGCGTAGTGTGTGGTGGCATACCGTGTCGAAGGCGGCTGACAGGTCCAGGAGGATGAGGGCCGCGGTCTCTCTGTTGTCTAGCAGGGTCCTGATGTCATCGGTGGCGGCAATGAGGGCAGTTTCGGTGCTGTGGTTGCTGCGAAACCCGGACTGGGATGGGTCCAGGATGCTGTTCTCCTCGAGGTAGCGGGTCAGTTGTTTGTTGACGGTCTTCTCGATGACCTTCGCCGGGAACGGGAGTAGGGAGATGGGCCGGAAGTTCTTGAGGTCCTTGGGGTCCGCCTTGGGTTTCTTGAGTAAGGCGTTGTTCTCGGCGTGCTTCCAGCTATCCGGGAAGGTTGCTGTCTCGAAGGAGATGCTGATGGCTTTCCGGAGATGGGGTGCGATGGTGGTGCTGCCTTTGTTGAAGATGTGGTGTGGGCATGGGTCTGACGGAGATCCGGAGTGGATGGTGTTCATGATCTTGATGGTGTCGTCGTCGTTTATGTTGGTCCAGGAGAGCAGGCGGTTGGTGCGGATGTTGGTCGTGGGGGCGGGGATCTCAGTGGTTGTCGGGGCGATCGTGGTGTTGAAGCTGTCGTGGATGTCAGCGATCTTGCTATGGAAGAAGGCGGCCAACAAGTTGCATAGGTCTTGCGAAGGTGGGATGTCGTTGGTGTTGGAGCTGGGGTTAGAGAGTTCCTTCACGATGTTGAAGAGCTCTTTGCTGTTGTGTGCGTTGTTGTCTAGGCGGTCTTTGAAGGAGGCCCTTTTGGCAGATCTGATGAGGTGATGGTGTCTGCGGGTGGCGTTCTTGAGGGCTGCGTAGCTGTCCGGTGTTTGTTCGCGGTGCCAGTTCTTCTCTAGCTTTCGGCAGGTTTGCTTGGAGGCCCGGAGGTCTTCAGTGAACCAGCTGGCTTTCTTGCTGGTGTGGCTGTTGGGGGGTTTCTTGAGCGGGGCGAGGGTGTTGGCGCAGTCGTCGATCCACTGTTTGAGGTTGCGGGCGGCGGTGTCGGGGTCGGTGGGGTCGGCTGGTGGGCACCGGGCCAGGGTGGTGGTTAGCTGGTCTTCGGTGACTTTGCTCCAGCAGCGGCGAGGCATCTGTTGGGTGCGGTGGTGCGTGGTGGCTTTCTGGAAGGTGAAGTGGATGCAGCGATGGTCGGTCCAGTGGAGTTTGGTGGTGTGACTGAAGGTGACGTGGGAGCTTGCGGAGAAGATGGGGTCAAGCGTGTGGCCGGCGGAGTGGGTGTGAGTTGTTACGAGTTGTCTGAGTCCGAGGTTGGCGAGGTTGGCGATCAGGGTGGTAGAGTTGGTGTTGTTGTTGTTCTCGAGGTGGAAGTTCAGGTCCCCAAGGAGGATGTAGTCTGTGGAGGCGAGGGCGTGAGGGCTGACGAAGTCGGTGATGGAGTCGCTGAACTGTGGTCGAGGTCCGGGGGTCTGTAGACGAGGGTTCCTCTGAGGGTGGTGTTGGGGTCGGTGTGGATCTGGAAGTGCAGGTGTTCGGCGGTGCTGAGGGTGTCGTCGTTGTTGGTCGAGACTCTGAGAGTGTTCCTGTGGACGATGGCGATTCCTCCTCCTACTCCGTTGGTGCGGTCCCTGCGGGAGATCTTGTAGCCTTCCGGGATGGCAATGGCGATGTCGGGTGCCGAGGAGGGGTTCAGCCAGGTCTCCATCAGGAATGCGACGTCAGGGGAGGTTGAGTCGAGTAGGTCCCAGAGTTCGACGGCGTGTTTGCGGGCAGAGCGGGTGTTGAGAAAAATGCATCTGAGGTGGTTGGGTTTGTTCCGGGTCGGTGGGTTGGCGGGCTGGGTGCTGGTGAAGCTGCAGTTCCGGCAGGAGAAGGGTCCTTGGGTGCTCTTCGGGGCGGCCAGGAAGCAGGTGCGTGATCATCGTCCGGTGTTGAGTGCTTGGAGGGTGCTGGAGTCGTAGCGGAGCCGGGCATTGTGGCGGGCGCAAGGACCAGGGGTTCTGGCGCTGGGCGCGGTCCTGGCGCGGACGGGCGCAGACGGGCTTGCCTTAGGCGTGCCTTCGGCGCGGCCGCCATATATGGGGAGGTGGGAGGGAGGAGCAGCTGGGAGGCGGGAGGCAGGGGCAGCGAATGGGCGGTCAGGGGGGCGGGGACGCAGGGGACGCAGCGGCTGGAGCGGGAGCGGTGAGGGGCAATGAGGGGAACAGAAGGCAAAAATGGGCAACGAAGGGAGCAGAAGGCAAAAATGGGCTCAAAAACATGGGGGCAACGAGGGGTACAGAAGGCAAAAATGGGCACAGAAGGCACAGAAATACAGGGGCAACAAGGGGAACAGAAGGCAAAACGGGCTCAAAAACATGGGGGCAACGAGGGGTACCGAAGGCAAAAATGGGCACAGAAGGCACAGAAATACAGGGGCAACGAGGGGAACAGAAGGCAAAACGGGCTCAAAAACACGGGGGCAACGAGGGGTACAGAAGGCAAAAATGGGCACAGAAGGCACAGAAATACAGGGGCAACGAGGGGAACAGAAGGCAAAACGGGCTCAAAAACACGGGGGCAACGAGGGGTACAGAAGGCAAAAATGGGCACAGAAGGCACAGATATACAGGGGCAACGAGGGGAACAGAAGGCAAAACGGGCTCAAAAACACGGGGGCAACGAGGGGTACAGAAGGCAAAAATGGGCACAGAAGGCACAGAAATACAGGGGCAACGAGGGAAACAGAAGGCAAAACGGGCTCAAAAACACAGGGGCAGTGAGGGGAACAGAAGGCAAAACGGGCTCAAAAACACGGGGGCAACGAGGGGAACAAAAGGCAAAACGGGCTCAAAAACACGGGGGCAACGAGGGGAACAGAAGGCAAACAGTAAAGGCAAAAAGGCAAACAAGGATACAATAGGAGGCAAACAAGGATACAATAAGGCAGACAATAACGGCAAGCAAAGAGATACAAACCTACGGCCTACCTCTGGCCACCAGGGATGAGGCGCAGGTGGTAGCCTGCGGGTGGAGGAGGGCCTCGAACTTCCTCAGCAGCGGCAGCTGGGGCAGGGACACACAGGCGGAGCTGTGCGGAGGGTGAGCGACCTACCAAGCAGGGTCAAGGGTCTACATGTTTTTGCTTTACTGGTTGCTCAAATGTCAAATGTCTAATACCATGAGCTATCCTTAGTTACTGGCCCTATTGTATTTACGGGATAGCAGGAACACCATGTGTTTGATGTTTTTTCCCAGACACTTTAGCTGAAAGCAGCTAAAACGTACGGGTGAAACTCTGTGGGAAAATGGGGAATAATCACAGGAATCATTTTTGGTAGTCCTGATTGCTCTAATAATCTCACACCCTCAGGGAGGAACTTGTAATCTTGTTGTATTTTCCATCTGGAGGTACTAGTACCCCTTGCATCGTTACCTCTGGTGCGGAATACCAGAATGGTTTACAGCGATCTTGTAAAGTGTCCGTAAATGTCACCTCATATCCATAAATCACTATTCAACGTAGTGTTTTGTGCTGCTTTTCATAAGAAATACTGCTATAGATAACACAGAAATATCCAAATAATAACACAGCTCAAACTTTTTAAAGGATTAGAGTATGCAGCCTTATACTATGGGCCTTATTATGAGTTTGGCGGTCCGACTGCTATAGGACCGCCTCCACCCGCCCCAGCCAACAGCGATGGCGGTCCAAAGACCACCGTATTTCGAGTTGGTCATTGGGCTGGCAGTGTGGAGGCGGGGATCTTGCAGCAGTGGTGAGTATTTTTCCAAATATGTTGATGCCTGTGTGTGCATTTCAAATGCATATGTGTGGGATGCCCACATATGCATGATATATGTGGAAAAATACCACTAACCCATTACCAGGGTTCAGCCCATATGTAGGCAGTCCTGGCAATGGGTGCATGGCATGAAAAGGATTCACCTGTAGATCGCCAAACACAGGGTCGTAATCCTCGGGGTGAAGAGCCTACTGTGAAGGGGGGACCTGGAGAAAGGATTCACATCGGACTCTGCCTGGAAGAGCAAGAAAGGGATGAGTGCGCACCCCAAATCCTTCATCACTGCCACCTTGAAGCAGGTGGTCGGACTGCCACGGTCCGCTGGTGGAACAGGCAACACGTAACACGCACGGTGGTGCAGCTCTCCTATACCGCCCTATGACGGCTGCCTTTAGCCGATCATGAACCCGGTAGTCGGCAGTCTGCTGGCAGTCTCGGCGGTCCAGTGGCGGTCTTCGCAAAGACAATCCGCGCAACTCATAATACAGTGCCCGATCTGCCGAGCTCTCCACGCTTGGACCGCCACCGCTGATACAGCGGTCCACGGGACCACCAACTCGTAATAAGGCCCTAAGTTTTTTATGGAACCTCATTGAAGTCTATGGGGAATCAAACTGAGTTTAACAATCCTCATACATACACAAGAGTGACATTGTGTGTGTGGCATCAAGAGTTATGCTCCATTTTATGGAAAATGGCCCCCAATGACAAATAGCATTTAGCTCTTCTGTTACAAAGGGCTGGCACTCCAGAAAAATACAGGGAGGCTCTGGGGGTCTGACATTAATTGAGGAAACCCAGGATTAGTAGAAGAGTAACCTCATTGTACAGAGTTTTAAGTTCCACTGCCTCATCACATACACTTATCTACATGAAAATGGGGGGTGTTAGACTTAGAACTCACCACCTAGAAGATAAATGGCTGTTTGTTGAGACCAGGGTGGCACAGACCTTTGTTTTCTCACAATATAAAGAAAATACCTACATAGTTTTGATGTTTTGGTATATTATACCCTAGCAAGACCGAAGACCATTTGCAGAGGCACTGACGCTTGCTAAAGTGGCTGTGGCCAGAGGGACACTTCTTAACATATGTGGTGGTATTGTACAAAAGTGGTGGATTTCTTTAAAGAAGTATTATCAAGTATGAGGAATGTGATAGGGCTGTTCCACCCTCTAGATACCTGCTGTTGGGCTGCATGAGTGACAAGGGGTGTACTATCTCACCTCTCCACAAAATAAAATAATTACCCACATACTACTCAGAGCCAGACCAACGATTTCTCAGCTATGGTGGTCTAAGATTTGGAACATATATGTACCGGAATAACTGACTACCTTGGTTGGGGTCAGAGTCCATAAATTTGACAAAGTGTGACCCTCCTTTAAGACATATGTTAATTGTGTATATGACAGATATGGGCTGGATGGCTTCCAGTCTATTATTTATTCTTAAATCCGAGCTATTTTGATTGACAGTACTTTAGTGCAATTAAGCATGCTATTCCACCGGACATAATGCCTACAATACAATGTTGAATCTTCAAATTATCATTTTGTGTTATATATCTTTCTCTCTGTGTCCTTGTAACCCTTGAAGGGATTGAGATGCAGTATTTTACATATACTTTTGGTTATGCCTTTCAACATGTATATAGACATGCATGTGCAAATTTTGACTCTGTACTTCATATATGTAAAATCTCAAAACAAAGGCCCATATTTATCAATTTTTCACACAGTGCAACACAGCAAGCTACCTTGCTGCACTGCGTGAAATGGCAGGAATGCAACGTATTTACCATTAAACAGCACATTCCTGTACTTTTTTAGCGCTGTAGCAATTTCGGCTGCCTAGCGCCAACACAGGCCCCTTTGCTTCATAGTGCGAGGGTGCCTGCGATGTAGGCATTATTGTTTTTGTGCAGGAAGGGATACCTTCCTGTACAAAAACAATCCAGAGAGGCATTTCCCTCTTTCTACGTGTGCTGCAGAATGCAGCACATATAGAAAGTGGAAAAACAAGGAGAAATAAAGATATTTCTCCTTGTTATGCCTCAGCTGGGGAGGCGTGGCATTTTGATGCATTCCCAGGTCTACCACTAATAGTAAATGTGGGAATGAGCCAAAATCCATGGATGGATGCATGGGAACACCACGCTCCACCCATGGAACACCTCTTTGGGGCAGAGTGACGCAAGGCATCAGTTTGCGCTGTCTTTCATAACTCCAGATTTATCAAACCATACAAGGCCATGCAAGGTGGCCTTGTGTGGCTTGATAAATCTCACTTAGGGTTTGCAATGCCCTTGCACCCCTTGCGTGGCACAAGGGTGATGCAAAACCTTGGTAAATCTAGACCAAATCCTTCTAGATTTCCTTATTAGTGCTGGGATCAAGTGGGAGGTTCTCCATGCAGGCTGTAATGCAGCCTGCATGGAGAAGGGGGAAAGTGCACATGACTGGTTTGGGTGGCCCCAGAGGGCCGACCAAACAGTCATTGCGCACTTAGGAGTGGGCAAACCACTCTTTCCCTGCCCTGCTCAGTTAGCAGAGTAGCCCCTCCAGCCTGCCCGCAAAGGCTGGCGGGGTTTTTGATTCTAGCACTGCTTGAAAGCAGTGGGGCGACAGTGGAGGAGCCGCCACTGATTATCTCAGATACCCCTATGTTACCATTATATGCGAAGACTCAACATCGTTCTCATCGTATGCCCAGAATTGTCACCATATGCCAAGTATGGCCACAATATGCAAAGGATGATCGTGGTAAGTTGGTGGTCACCACTGCATGCCAGCTAAGGCCACTCGATTCCAGGGATGGTCACTTCAGGCTATGGATCTTTATTATATATTAGAGTAGCATGTGATAACATTGTTATCCAAAACACCTTTTACAAAATTTACTTTACAATATATTTTTTTCATAAACATTGTTTTCCCATAACATTGTACGTCAAATTAATATTTGTATTCTATTGCACAAAAACCAAACTTTTGCTTAAAAAATATGTAATTGTGTTTTGGCATCACATTTAAAAAAAAGGAATGTTTGTTAACATTCACTTGAGAATATTTATAAAGCATATAACACAGGGGGATTGAGAGTTCTGGAAGGATATACAACCCAAAAAACGAATAAACAATGCAGTTATATAAACAATATTAAGGTACTAGTGCAGTGGGGGTGTCATTAACTAGGAAATTTGGCGCCTATCCAGTTAGCGTCAGTGTATTCTTCTATGTATTTATGCTGTGCAACAGGTGAAGGAAAACACCCTGGACCCCCAAATGCTGGACCCAAGGGCCAGTCAAACCATTAACTCCTATCCTATGCACACGCCCTCAATATACAGTCAAGGTTCGTTAAATAGCAAGAGCAAAAGAACGAAAATGAATAATGTCTTTTATAGTCTTTTCTTTGTCTTTAATTCAAACAACGCCCAGCCAACACGTGTTTCGTCGTATGGGGACTACCTCCCGACTTCTTCAGGGCTGGAAATAATACAACAAAGGTCCGTATAAACAGCATGTTATTAAACACAAGTACAATAATGGTGACCACATATCACCTTATCGTGGAAACCCGTAGCAAGCTTGCAGTACATATTATATGTGACTGTACATTCACAAAATTGTGAAGCCATTAAAACAAAATAATGGCCCATGTGCTTGAAAACAAACTAAAGGTGGCAATAGCTCCTACATAAATATTATGTCAAGGTGAGTGAGACATGGGGTGCACGGCGTACTCTCATAAGTGATTCTAATCTTTTCAGACCCCTCACGTAAATAAGCCCAAGATTCTAGGGTCATTGTTCATTCGTTATGGCTTTGTGTCAAACTTAATCATGCAATCTCTGTGGAACATTCAGTTCACACTGAATACAATTTATGTAGGGATCCTACCTTGTCACACTTTAGTTTGTTTTCAAGTTATAGCAGGGACTGCCATATAGATCAATAGATCATTGAATAAAGGGCGACCTTACTGCTATATGGTGGTGAACTAAAAGGGACAACCTGGCTATCTGCTCTTAACAGCTGCGCCATTGGCTCAATGTAAATATCGAACAAGAGGGGTGACAGGGGACACCCCTGCCTCGTTCCTCTTGAAATATTAAAACTGGGGGTCAGTGTACCATTGAAGAGAATCCTGGCTGTAGTATCTTGATATAACATCCGAAGGACATTTATAAGACCCGGGCAAAATCCCATTACCCTCAGGACCTCCCAGAGATATGCCCAACACACCCGGTCAAATGCCTTAGCTGCAGCTATTGCTATGACGGCAAAGGGAACCGAGCTGGATGTAGCAAGATCTATTGAACCAATAAGCTGCTGTGTCAACTCCTGAATCTGTCTCCTAGGAATGAAGCCTTTCTGATCTGAATGTATCCGCTGTGGAACGAGTTTTGCTAATCTCCCAGCCAAAATGCTCATAAAGATTTTGTAATCAGCATTCAGGAGTGAGATTGGGCGATATGAATCGGACCTGCTAGGGTCTTTGGATGGTTTAAGGATCAGGACTAGAGCAGCTTTCTTCCAAGATCTAGGGATACACCCTCCCTGCCGATAGATTGAATTAAAACAAACTCTCCAAAACTGAAAGCAGTTCCTCTGCTAGAAGTTTGTACACTTCAACTGGCAGGGCATCAGGGCCAGCTGCCTTACCATTCTTACTCTGAGACCGACACAAGCGAATCTCTTCCTTAGTAGTCGGGCGTCTAGTCCCTCCTTCCCCTCAGTTGTTAACTTTGGCAATTGAAGTTTCCTCAGCCAAGCTTTAAGTAGATCTTGGTCTGGATAGACCTCCTCCATATAGAATTCGGAGAACAGAGAGATAAGGCAGGCTTGCATCTCTTACATTCCGTAAGATCGCCTCTGGGGTTAACCGCCAACTGCCTGATATAATTTCGTGATCTATCGGTTCTAGCTTTCCATGCAAGCAGCGCCCCCGCTTTCTCTCCATATTCAAAGTACTTCATACAGCTAGCCTGTCATCGCTCCCTGCATTTCTGATCTAGCTTGACCCTATAGATCAGCCTAGCCTCTTCCAACTGCCTCAATAGCTGTTCTTCTCAAGCGTTAATATTAGGGCCAAGCCGCAACAACTCAGCCTCTCAGCCTCTAGGGAGACCACTTTGTCCTCCAATCTCTTCATATTTAATCTTTGGATCTTTGTCTTGGTATATGCCAAATTCTGTAGCACCCCTCTGATATAAGTAACCCTGGGCATAATACTTTGCTACGCTCACGAAGCATGCAAAGTTTGTGCTACTACGCACTACGCAAATTGCACGTAGCAGAGTGAATAACTGTACTAATAAACGTAGCGTAGCAGGAGTATAATAAACTCCTTCAAATGCTTTGATAAAGCAATTTTTTATGCTAAAAGCATATAACCAATTCACAAAAATGAATGTTGACAATAAAATATCAAGCAATGAGAGAGGTGATGATTTTGGAGTCCCCCTAACCTAGGGGAGGACCAAGCAGATGCCTTGAACACAAAAAGCATATCATGTGAACGATTCAATGGTGGTCCCTTCCTCCTAGGACCACCCCAAGCACAGTTATGGGCAAAATACAATCCCAACCAAGGCCCTGCAAAGCATTATGGGACGAGATTAGCAGTGGGCAGTGAATATTATAGTGTCCAATATCAAAATAATTCTACAAAGAGCTGCAGTTCAACTAGTCGTCACTGGGTGTCGTCCCTCAAGAGTGAAATGCAAAAGTATTGAAAACCTTTCATGAAGCTTTTGCATTTGACTCGTGAGGGACGACACCCAGTGACGACTAGTTGAACTGCAGCTCTTTGTAGAATTATTTTGATATTGGACACTATAATATTCACTGCCCACTGCTAATCTCGTCCCATAATGCTTTGCAGGGCCTTTGGTTGGGATTGTATTTTGCCCATAACTGTGCTTGGGGTGGTCCTAAGAGGATGGGACCACCACCTAATCATTCAATAAGATGTGCTTTTTGTTTTCAAGACATCTGCTTGGTTCTCTCCCTAAGTTAGCGAGGATACCAAAATCATCACCTCTCTCACTGCTTTTTGTTTTCACTTTAGTGAAATGACTATATGCAATTTTAGCATATAAAGACAGAGATATTTATTTTATCTTAACTTGCACTGTACAAGTTTGCTTTTGGTAATTATTGTACAGTGCAGTGAGTCAAGCACACAGCTAGCACTACGCCCAGGCTTAATAATAATAACAAACTCCTTCAAATGCTTTGATAAAGCAATTTTTTATGCTAAAAAGCATATAACCAATTCACAAAAATGAATTTTGACATATCAAGCAATGAGAGAGGTGATGATTTTGGAGTCCCCCTAACCTAGGGGGAGGACCAAGCAGATGCCTTGAACACAAAAAGCATATCATGTGAACGATTCAATGGTGGTCCCTTCCTCCTAGGACCACTCTAAGCACAGTTATGGGCAAAAATACAATCCCAACCAAAGGCCCTGCAAAGCATTATGGGACGAGATTAGCAGTGGGCAGTGAATATTATAGTGTCAATATCAAAATAATTCTACAAAGAGTTGCAGTTCAACTAGTCGTCACTGGGTGTCGTCCCTCACGAGTCAAATGCAAAAGCTTCATGAAAGGTTTTCAATACTTTTGCATTTCACTCTTGAGGGACGACACCCAGTGACGACTAGTTGAACTGCAGCTCTTTGTAGAATTATTTTGATATTGGACACTATAATATTCACTGCCCACTGCTAATCTCGTCCCATAATGCTTTGCAGGGCCTTTGGTTGGGATTGTATTTTTGCCCATAACTGTGCTTGGGGTGGTTCTAGGAGGAATCGTTCAATAAGATGTGCTTTTTGTTTTCAAGACATCTGCTTGGTTGTTGGTTCTCTCCCTAAGTTAGTGAGGATACCAAAATCATCACCTCTCTCACTGCTTGTTAACTTTTTGTTTTCACTTTAGTGAAATGACTATATGCATTTTTAGCATATAAAGACAGAGATATTTATTTTATCTTAACTTGCACTGTACAAGTTTGCTTTTGGTAATTATTGTACAGTGCAGTCAAGCACACAGCTACGCACTACGCAATTTGCATAGCTACGTGTAGTTGAAGCTGTACTTCACGTAGCTACATGAAGTGCTACTACGCAAACTACGCCCGGGCTTAGATATAAGCCTTAAAGGCATCCCAGACTACATCGAGGGCAGTGGACCCCATATTCTCAAGAAAATAGGCTGTACTTGCACACTTTAATGGCTCCCCAACCTCTGTGTCAGAGAGGATAGCCCTTTTAAGGGTCCATCTTGGCCTGGGCGAACTACCGTATCCTTTTAGTGACATAATATTCGCAGCATGATCTGAGATGTGAGCAGGTAGGATAGTCATTGTAGTTATATTATCAGCTATGGTCCTATATATCAAAAACAAATCTAACCTGTGGAAGTGCCTATACATTTTACTATGAAAGTGATGTACTGACTGACTCCCATCCTATACCTACACCCGTCCAATAGATCCAGATCAAGTAGCATATTTTTGAGAGCCTGTCATACTCGCAGGTGATGAACATGTCTCTTGGGGGTTGACCTATCCAAGATTGGATCAAGATGAACATTAAAATCCCCTCCAATAACTATTGAAGAAGTAACCTCTATCAAATTCCATTCTAAGTTAGAGAGATGGTGAGGTTCGACAATATTGGGGCCATAAAAGACAGCACACACTAACTCAGTACCTCCACTGCCTAAAGTCACTACAAACCATCTCCCTGAATTATCCGTCTTAGAAGCTTTTATGACACATCCAACCCCTCTCCTAATCAAAATTGCTACACCCTTACAGTGTTCTGCCTGCTCAGAAATGACAAAGTTCTCTTTCCAGCTACATTTTGAAAAAAGAGCCCTGGACTCACTAGGAGCTAAGGTAGTTTCCTGCACTAGAATAACAAGGGCCTGGCTTCCTTCCAGATACTTCATTATTAACCTCTGTCTACGCTTAGCCCTAAGGCCATTTACGTTCCAGGATAGGATAGATAACTCATTGACTCCTCTCATCTGGATAGTTTAACATAATGCAGCAAACCTCTACCGCTTTGCTATATTGATATATAATGGTGGTATTGAGGAATTCTTTTTTGTGGGATTTTTTCCCACTGCCCCACACCACGTGCCCTTCCCCCACTCCACCCCCCCAACCAACCTCCGTGCCCCAGCCCTCCTCCCACCCAGGGGAACCCTCCCTTGACTTTAGGCATACATGCCTAGTGGTCTTCTCTCAGAGGGTAACTAACAAAATAGTATTAAAAACTATATTGGGTCCTCCCTTACCTGTCTGATCTATCCTTCCCGATCAGCCTCAGGGGCCTGCTTCCTTCCTAATTGTGTCGATCAGATCACCTACCTCCTCCACTGTTCGATGGTTATACATGTGGTTGTTCCACATAATCCGCAGTGAAGCAGGGAATTTCAACTGTGCCTTCGCCCACAGTTTATTCAGCTCCTCCATCCTCTTCCCCAACTCCCACTGTCTCTGAGCAGTGAAATGGCAAACATCCGATCTTATAGAGAATGAGTAGGCTCCTACCGAGTAGGGGCCATCCCGTAATGCAGAGGTCAATATCGTCTCTTTAACTACATATGAGAGGAAGTTGATTAAGATTTTCCATGGTTTCTGCCTCCCAGGATTCCATTTAAAGGGGTCTCGATGCACCGCTGGATCTCAAAGGCAAGAACGATACCTGGCCTATTTTTCAAAAGTGTGTCCCGTAGCAATGAGATGGCAAAGGCCTTGATATCGGAGCCCTCCGTAGATTCTGAGACATTTAGAAGTCTAAGCTTGTTTTTGAGCGAGTGGTTTTCAAGCCTTTCTAGGTCTTCCCTCAATTCCTTGTTCTGTTTGGTTAAGCGACTCGTGCCTGCCGTGTTCTCGTTGATGACCTGTTTCAAGTTTGTCACCTCATGCTCTAGAGCACCAGTTCGAGCAGAGACCTCTTTCAATTTCTGGGCTAAAGCTGCGCAGGAGGCCTGGATATCCGCCTGGTTCTGCTCAGAAATCTAAAATCCACTCCTCATCTCTACTTTTAATCCCAGAATAATAGATGCCAAGGATTTCTCTGGAGCGGCCTGAGGAGAGCTCCCAGTCTCCAACCCCTGCTGAGGGGGCTCCACCAAGTTCTGTTCATCCTGGAGAGTCAAAGCTTCAAACCTGTTAGACGTTGGCACTGTCAACAGGAGAGAGTGGTTAGGGCCATCCGATGATGAACAATTTTGGGGTTCGGGGGACAGGGCAGAGTTTACTGAATTGCCCCCTGTGGTTATGCAAGAACTCTGCTCCATATTAGTAGGACACCGACTAATAGCCTCACTTATACTGCCCCCAACAGGTAAAGCCGGAGACGCAAGAACTTTGTGGTACGATTTTAGAGAGGGGGTAACTTTCACTTTAGTTTGGGGCACTCTTCTTCCCCTACCAGTACTCCGTGGTCTCTTCCCAATGATGGCCTGTCCTACTCTCTCTAAAACAGGACCCCTCTTGCTTCTTACGGAGGCTGTGTACATAGTCTGACCTTTAGTATGATTATGGATGTGAGTGTGGATCTCAGGGGGTATCACACCAGGAGGAAGAGGAGATGTCAGCCCTGATGTAGGGGTAATCAAAATTCCCCTAGTATCCAAAGTATATCGAGAGATCTTCCCCCCCAGGATTGTCAGTCCTGTGCTGTAAGTTTTTACCCTTCTCCTTAAACTGTGGAGGCAACCGCCCTTCCACAGGCCCCTCTGTCAACCAAAGAGGGTTCTTATCTCTCCTTACCTCCCTTGGGGTAGATAGATGAAAACGTCCTACCTTCTGGGGAGAAAGGAATTCCTGTCCCCCACCATGGCCCTGAAGAGACGCTCCAGTACTTCGAGTATCCCCAGCTCCTCTGGTCCTCTAGGGCTGCCACTTGTGCTGACTCTGCGTCCGCTGCTTCTGCTGGTCTAGGAGAAAGTAGTGGCCTCATGGCAGCGCCGCAGCCCCCTTGCTGTGTCCCTCTACCTCGGGACCCACAAAGGAGAAGAACCGCCGCCAAACGCTATCCCCATCAGCAGCGGGCCGACGCAACTTTTCTGACACCCACCCATTGCGTTATGTCAAAGCACCGGGGCAGCAATGGAGGCAGGAGCAAGTCCAGTAAGTGCAGGAGACGAGAGGGAGGAACCCATTCAGAAACGCATTCCTTCTGGAGGTTCTGGAGGACCGCGACTGCTTAGCTGACGGCCGGCATGTTCCCCCGCATATATATATATATATATATATTCACTGAAAAAACCACAGGTTTCAGGGACGTTATAGTTAGTTGGACATTTCACTCGTACAAAACCAGTGAAATTTGGCCGTTATAGTTAGTTCAGCTACCTATAACTTGCGCCCCCGCAATGCACTGCTGATGACGTCACATATTACATCATTCATTACATGGTCAGTGACATCACTGATGACATCACTGATGACATCTCAAATGACATCACTGATGACATCACTGATGACATCATCCACGTGATAATCTGATGCACCTCCTCACACCCTAATATAATCTTTGATACACCCACTCTAAAATACAGACTACCATTTTCGAAACCATAGACACACCACCAGTTACTACATACTCACTCACTGATTCCTAGGTCTACACACACATCCACTCATTTACCCATACAGTCACTCATACATGCAGTCACTCATCAATACAGCACTATCATATGCACTCATACACCTATACAGACACTCACACACCGCCACTCACCCATAGAGTTACTCACACACCTAGTCAGTCATGTAAAGAATCAATCACACTCCCATTTACTCACCTATACAGTTATACACACACCACCTCACCTATTCATACAGATACTAACACATACTTACTCTCTTATACAATCACTGACACAAGCACACACTCATTCATACAGCCACTCTCACAATCACTCACTCTCACATATAGTCATTTATATACTCCAACACTCACATATACTGCCTTTCACATATGTAGTTACTCACACATATACCACTGAGACATCCATTCACTCACCAACACAGCCATACGCACACTCACTCACCCATACAGCCCTTCACAGACATACTCTTGAACCCATACACCCAGTGAATCACCCACTCACACATCTATGCACAAAGTCACACACCCCCCACCCACCCACACAGACACTCAGGCACCCATACAAATACTCAGGCAACCAATCAATAACCCATATAGACACTCATGTAGCTATTCACCAACCCATGCAGTAGCTTACACAACAACAGACAGACTGATACAGACATTCACACAGTTTAGTCACTAACCCATGCATTCAGTGAGACACATTTAATCACTCACTTATACAGTCAGTCACGCACCTACTAAATCCTCCATCCAGACACTTATACACCCACTCATTCTTCAATACACCTTGGCATATATATAAAACATATTTAAACTTTATAGAAACACAGTCACTGGTTGATGTCATCAGTGATGTCATCAGTGATGTCATTTGAGATGTCATCAGTGATTTCATCAGTAATGTCACTGACCATGTAATGAATGATGTAATATGTGACGTCATCAGCAGTGCATTGCGGGGGCGCGAGTTATAGTTAGCTGAGCTAACTATAACGGCCGAATTTCACTGGTTTTGTACGAGTGAAATGTCCAACTAACTATAACGTCCCTGAAACCTGTGGTTTTTTCAGTGAATTTCTAAGGTTTTTAAATGCTAATTTCTAACTATAACGTCCATGAAACCTATGGTTTTTTCAGTGATTTTCAAAGGTTTTTTAAATGCTAATTTCTAACTATAACATAGCGGTCACGTTTGCAGAGTGGTGGACAAAGGTGAGCGTGGCCTTCAAACACCTTTTAGCAATCCCACTGTGTGGGATTTACTGGAGGTAACAGGAGGGGTAGTTAGCCCCTAACGTAAACCTTGGTGGCCAACTACTCCTCCTATTACCTCCAGTAAGTCCCACACAGCAGGATTATGAACTTTTTATGGCCCCTCCCCCTCCCTGCACCACTATGCAAACACGCCCCCTGGCGCATTGTAAGTTGGGGGATTAAGTCCTCTAGAATTCTGAGGGTCCCTGGGGGCCAACTACCCCATCAGGTACCTCCAGTAAGCGCCGTAGAACTCCATTGCAGAGAGGTGTTCCGAGGCCACGCCCCTTTTTACACCACGCTGCAAACGCGGCTTGTGGCGCACTGCTGCTCGTAGGATGAAGTCCACTTGTGTCCTGAGGTCCTCAGGACACAAGAGGACCTCATCACCCCACCAGCAGTGCACCAGAAGCCACGTTTGCAGAGTGGTGTAAAAAGGGGCGTGGCCTCGGACCACCTCTCAGCAACGCAGCTCTGTGGGGCTTACTGGAGGTACCTGGTGAGCTAGTTGGCCCTCAGGGACCCTCAGGATTGAAAGGGACTTAATACCCCAATTTACAATGCGCCAGGGGGTTGTAAGTTGGGGGATTATGTCCCCTTGAATCCTGAGGGTCCCTGGGGGCCAACTAGCCCGCCAGGTACCTCCAGTAAGCTCCACAGAGCTGCGTTGTAGAGAGGTGTAAAAAGGGCCGTGGCCTCGGACCACCTCTCTGCAAGGCAGCTCTGTGGTGCTTACTGGAGGTACCTGGTGGGCTAGTTGGCCCCAGGGACCCTCAGTATTCAAGGGGACTTAATTGCCCATCTTAGAACGCGCCAGGGGGCGCGTTTGCAGAGTGCTGCAGGGAGGGGCGGGGCCTCAGGCGAGTTGCCGGTTTCTTTTTTCTTTTTTTTTTGTCTTATTTTATGGGAGGGGGGCTGCGTGGCCCCCTTCCCTGGGCCACTTTTGGCCCTGGGGACCCCATCCCCCGGGGCCTGAGCATTTTGTTTGGTTTTTTTTAAAAAACGGGAAGGAGGCCGCGTGGCCCCCCTTCCCTGGGCCTGGCCTGGTTTTTTAAATATTTTTTCTTTTTATTTGCGGGGAGGCTGGCCGCGTGGCCCCCCTCCCCTGGGCCATTTCTGGCCCCGGGGGCCCCATCCCCAGGGACCTGGCCTTGTTTTTTTTGTTTTTTTCAATTTCGCAGGAGAGGGGACCATGTGGCCCCCCTCCCGGGCCACTTCCGGCCCCGGGGACCCCATCCCCCAGGACCTGGCCTGACCATTTGCGAC
Source organism: Calotriton arnoldi (assembly GCA_963921515.1). Taxonomy (NCBI): domain Eukaryota; kingdom Metazoa; phylum Chordata; class Amphibia; order Caudata; family Salamandridae; genus Calotriton; species Calotriton arnoldi. The sequence continues at coordinate 332,133 of CAWUFW010012815.1, forward strand.
CGTGGGGGGAGCCCCAATGCCCCCACGGTCCCGCCGGCTCCCGGCCTCCTGCGGGAGCCGGCATTGCTTTTGCACAAGGGGAACTGCTGACATGCAGCTCCCCTTGTGCAAAAGCAATTCTGCTTTGGTTTTTGGAAGCAAGAGCAGGTTTCCTGCTCTCGCTTCCAAAAACCAAAGCAGAGTTTGCTATGACAGGGCAGGAGCCGTGCTCCCGCCCTGCCATAGCAAACGGCAATGTCCCGGGGGTGGGCACCCCGGGACATTGCAGGAGCCGGCCCTGGGGGGTGTCACGCCCCAGGGCCATCAAGGGCTCCTGGAGGGGGGCAGCGTGACCCCCCTCCCATCATTTGCACAGCCCCCAGGAGGTGGTGATCCCCGGGGCGTGGGGGGGCCCACAGGGCCCCCCGCAAATAATTGAAGAAAGCCCAGGGGAGGTGGCAGTCCCCGGAGCTTGAGGGGGTCTGTGAGGCCCCCCACAATCAAATTATTTTCTTTGAGCCCCGGGGAGGTGGCGTTCCCCAGGGCAGCGGGGGGGCCATGTGCCCCCGTGCATATTTAAGTAAAGCCCCAGGGGTGGCGGTCCCCGGGGCTTGGGGGGGGCCTGGGAGACCCCCCACACATTAATAAACAAGCCCCGGGGAGGTGGCGGTCCCCCGGGCTGCGGGGGGGCCACGTGCCCTCCCGCATATAATTTGCATAGCCCCGGGGAGTTGGCGGTCCCCGGGGCTGCGGGGGCCCCCGCAAAATAATTGTGGCATTCCCCCGGGACCTGGCCCACCCGGGGGCTCATTTAAATGCAGTGCGGAAGCCCACGCTTCATTTTTCTTTTAATTTTCTCGGCCGAAATCGCGCACGCAGCACGAATTCAGCTGATTTTTTTTTAAAAAAATGCTTTTTTTGGCCCTGGGGGTCGGACCCCCTGAGCAGGCCTAGGGGTCAGGATGTTTGTACCCTGCCCCCTTTTCTTGTTTTTCACCTTTTTATTTACTCTTTTCTTGTGACTCGGTTACCAAGTCACAAGATGGCTGCCAACACTTCCTGGTTTGGAGTGTTGGCAGCCAATCAGAGTAAAGCTCGTGCCCGGGAGGGTTTGCGAACCCTCCTCAGTGCTCAGTTATCGAAACTTTTCTTTTTCTAATTTCTCAGGAACTACTGAACGGATTTACACCATTTAAAAAAAGGGCTCTTTCTGAACCAAGACCTACCTTTTTGCCAAATTTGGTGTAATTCCGTTCAGCAGTTCGGGCTGTAGCTTTGTCTAAAGTTCCTATGGAAATTAACAGGGGGAAAACGCGTTTTGGGACCCTCCTTTTTTCTCAACCCCCGCTTGACTAATCACCCCAAAACTTTCGAGACAGGAGCTGACCGGAGCGCCCCATTAGTTTTGAAGATTTCGCGAAGATTCGTCAACCGGCGCCAAAGATATTGGCAAAAGAAAAAATGCTTTTTGAATAGAAACGAGGTCCTAACTATAACTACCTACTGGCAACCGCCAGTAGGTAATATATATATATATATATATATATATATATATATAATATGTATTTATTTAGTTATAGTTATATAGTTTTATATATATATATATGCGTCACACTTCACCTTAAACTCGCCAATGTGTCTGGAAACTGAAGCACGGACCCAGATAATGCAGTTTCCAATGTTTATTTCGCTCTTGCAGCAACCTCAGCAGCCATTATATATCACAATAACTCCGCTTGTTCAATTCCCTGAGATTGGCAAAACGGACACAAACTCCAATTCACTGGTGCTAACGATTGATTTACAACAATCCGCCATAACGCGTTTTGGCCTGAACAGGCCTTGATCACATGATGCGAGTGCATTGTGGGACACAATATTTAAAGTGACAAGTGCAAAAAACATGTGATAGACAGTAAAAACAGACTGTCAGTTTACCATTGCCAAATTAATTGTTTTGGCCTGAAGAAATCTAGAGATATAGCAAGATACACAGTGACATCACTCCATTGGTTTGAGTTGCAATGGGATACAAACCACGGTTTGAATATCATTGTATCGAATGCAGTCAAAATCAATTTTAAAAGACAATGCAAAAGTATTAATAAAAGCATGAATGCATTTACATGATAAACAGTATCAAGGCTATAAATACATAAGAACATTGGTCTAATGATCCCAACTTGTGTTCCTGAATGTTTTACATATGCATGTCTAATTTTGTGATTGGCGACTGTCTTTAGATATCACAACTTCAAATTACTAGAAGACCAGCCTGAGCTTGAGCCCATTTGGGACTGGTACTAACATATTGCTCCTGATGCAGTCTGTTTAAAGTGGTTAAAAGGCAAGGAAAAAGTGCAATGTTACATTAAAAAACTTATTAGGTTTTTAAAGTGCGAAAGATAGCAGCAGAAGAATCCTTGACTACTGGATGTAAATATCCTAATTGTCTTGTATTGATCCCCATCTAACTTTAAGGGTTTAATCAAAGATTTCTAGGGGTGTACATTGGCTCTAGGTCTTCGTTTGATTTGATTTGACATCGGGGACCGGATACGAGTATAAAAGATTTTCTGGATGTCATTCGTTTAAGATATTGCTAAGTAGTTCAGAACTAAATGGATGCAGCCTATATGTCCTGTTAGAAAAATACTACAGACTTCTGTGTTACAGGCAAGTAAAAAAATCCTTGCTTGAATTGAGACTACCAGGTGTCTTCCTATCATGTTCAAGAATATATCTGGTTTCCATTTTCCTTAGGGCAGCCTCTCAGATGCCTCCACGTCTTGAACTCGAAATTGAGGCAACAAGCGGTATTTAAGGTGTTCCAAATTGTTGTCGTGAATTTCTTTGAAATGGCGAGCAACAGAATATATTGGGTCAGAGTTGGTAATTTCCCATATGTGTTGGACTATCTGCTTGTGTGCTTGCAGTTTAGTGCTGCCTACATAACACTGTCCACAGGTGCACTCCAACACATAGTTCGTTTTGTAAGTAAGGATCTTCTTAATTATATTGGGTTTATCCCGGAATGGGGTTAGATATGATGTTTTATTGACCCCAAATGTACAGGCTCGGCAGGTGTTACATTTTAAGAACCCCTTTCTCTGTGTCAGCCAATTTGCCACTTCCAAAATTTCTGGACTGCTTTTGACTAAAGCATCGCTCATGGAAGTGGCTTTTTTAATATAATATATTCACTGAAAAACCAAAGGTTAAAGTAACATTATATTTAGGTGAATATGTCAGTAACTCTGGGCGTCAAAATCCGCTCCGCTCACAGAGTTTGCAGATTTTTGGCAACTCCGCGTTCCTCGTAGAACGAGGAGTTACCGAAAACTCCACGATCCGCAGCGGAGCTGAGTATTTTTCTTCTTTGCGCTTTCAAAATGCGTTTTCGCGCGTGCGGTGGTGACTTACCGGGATCCCTTCATTCGCCGACGAGATTTCCTATCTGTTCGCGTGCACCACGAGATTTTGGTAGCCGGCCGCATGATCCCGCGAGAGTGTGCGATCGCGAACACGTCATTCGGACGCGACATCGGACATCCGGCGGAAGTTCCGTGAAGATCGCGATGCAGAACACGCAGAATTTGCAATCTGGAGAAGAATATCTCGCGAGCAGCATAAAACCTTCTTGAAAATGCTGATTTGGATGAAAAAAACTCCTCAGATTGACATTTGGCTGTACTTTTTTGTGCAAGGAGTCCTTTTTCTTTTTTACTTTTTTTTTTAAGGGGAAGGAAGTGCCCCAGAGTCTCCAGCTTCCTGTTCCTGTCCAGCAGGCTCCTCCCGGTGCTTTGTCCATGTCCTGTTCACTTTTCATTTGGATTTGGAGCTGGAAGGATCACTCTTTGTGCCTGCTGCATCATATATCATTGGATTTGAGGACTTTTGTATTTGAGATTTTACAAGTAAGTTGGAGAATTGGTGTTGTTTGTTTGATTGGGGCATTGCACCTACTTTTTTGTACTTTTCATCGTTTTTTTAAAATTTATTGTTGTGGGTGGCCTAGTTGTTTTTCTTTGTAATTTTTCTACTAGTTTTGTTTTATAAAGGAAACATGTTGCAAAGTTCACTACATTTTCTCCAACTTTTGCAATTAATTTGCAATATTTATTTAATTCACTAGCCCAGTAGTCTGGCCCAATAAATAGGCCTTTCAGCCAGTAGGCCCAGAGCTACTCATGGGTGCATGAAACAACTGTTTCTGTGGTGTATGTTGAATTTAACCATCATTTAGGGCATGGATGGCATTGGATTGAATTGCAAAAAGTTTTTTGGGGGGTATTTCACTTTTTTGGTGTGTGTTAAATAAATGCCTTTGTTGGATGTGTGTGTGTGGTTGTTGTGTAACTTGCAAACCTTTTTTAGCCTTGTGGATTTTTGTTTTTGCAATTTTGCATTAAAGCTGTGTTGTTTAGCATGCCTCCTTTGTCTGGCCATATTATAGGCCTGCTTGAGTTAATTGTTTTCCAGGCCTCCTGCTTGTTGTGACTGTGAGTGACCATGTGGCTGGTGGCCATTTTGTGGTGGTAGTTTAGTAGTGTGCTGCTTTTGCCATATAGGCCTGCATGTCTTTCCTTTGTTCCTCTTGGCTTATGCTTCTTGTTGTTGTGGCCTGGCCATGTGGCTGGCGGCCATTTTTGTGAAGCCAGGCAGTGTGCTTTTACCATAGGCCTGCATTGTCTGTCTTCCCTTTCTTGTGGTGGCCTGGCCATGTGGCTGGCGGCCATTATGTGAAGCCCGGCAGTGTGCTTTTGCCATAGGCCTGCATTGTCTGTCTTCCCTTTCTTGTTGTTGTGGGTGGCCTGGCCATGTGGCTGGCGGCCATTTTGTGGCGCCAGCCCGTTTGCTTTTGCCATAGGCCTGCAAGCTTGTGGCCTAGTCTGCCAATAGGTCTTTCAGTCAGTAGGCCCAGAGCTACTCATGGGTGCATGAAACAACTGTTTCTGTGGTGTCTGTTGAATTTAAACATCATTTTGGGCATGGATGGCATTGGATTGAATTGCAAAATGTGTTTTTTTGGGGGTATTTCACTTTTTTGATGTGTGTTAAATAAATGCCTTTGTTGGATGTGTGTGTGGTGTGGTTGCACTAGTGTTGTGTAACTTTCCAACCTTTTTAGCCCTGTGGATTTTCGTTTTCTGCATTTTTGCATTAAAGCTGTGTTGTTTAGCAAGCATGCCTCCTTTGTCTGGCCATATTATAGGCCTGCTTGAGTTCATTGTTTTCCAGGCCTCCTGCTTGTTGTGACTGTGAGTGACCATGTGGCTGGTGGCCATTTTGTAGTGGTAGTTTAGTAGTGTGCTGCTTTTGCCATATAGGCCTACATGTCTTTCCTTTGTTCCTCTTGGCTTATGCTTCTTGTTGTTGTGGCCTGGCCATGTGGCTGGCAGCCATTTTGTGAAGCCAGGCAGTGTGCTTTTGCCATAGGCCTGCATTGTCTGTCTTCCCTTTGTTGTTGTTGTGGCCTGGCCATGTGGCTGCCAGCCATTTTGTGAAGCCAGAGTGTGTGCTTTTGCCATAGGCCTGCATTGTCTGTCTTCCCTTTCTTGTTGTTGTGGTGGCCTGGCCATGTGGCTGGCGGCCATTTTGTGAAGCCAGGCAGTGTGCATTTGCCATAGGCCTGCATTGTCTGTCTTCCCTTTCTTGTTGTTGTGGGTGGCCTGGCCATGTGGCTGGCGGCCATTTTGTGGAGCCAGCCAGTGTGCTTTTGCCATAGGCCTGCAAGCTTGTGGCCTAGTCTGCCAATAGGCCTTTCAGCCAGTAGGCCCAGAGCTACTCATGGGTGCATGAAACAACTGTTTCTGTGGTGTATGTTGAATTTAAACATCATTTAGGGCATGGATGGCATTGGATTGAATTGCAAAAAGTTTTTTGGGGGGGGTATTTCACTTTTTTGGTGTGTGTTAAATAAATGCCTTTGTTGGATGTGTGTGTGTGGTTGTTGTGTAACTTGCAAACCTTTTTTAGCCTTGTGGATTTTTGTTTTTGCAATTTTGCATTAAAGCTGTGTTGTTTAGCATGCCTCCTTTGTCTGGCCATATTATAGGCCTGCTTGAGTTAATTGTTTTCCAGGCCTCCTGCTTGTTGTGACTGTGAGTGACCATGTGGCTGGTGGCCATTTTGTGGTGGTAGTTTAGTAGTGTGCTGCTTTTGCCATATAGGCCTGCATGTCTTTCCTTTGTTCCTCTTGGCTTATGCTTCTTGTTGTTGTGGCCTGGCCATGTGGCTGGCGGCCATTTTTGTGAAGCCAGGCAGTGTGCTTTACCATAGGCCTGCATTGTCTGTCTTCCCTTTCTTGTGGTGGCCTGGCCATGTGGCTGGCGGCCATTATGTGAAGCCCGGCAGTGTGCTTTTGCCATAGGCCTGCATTGTCTGTCTTCCCTTTCTTGTTGTTGTGGGTGGCCTGGCCATGTGGCTGGCGGCCATTTTGTGGCGCCAGCCCGTTTGCTTTTGCCATAGGCCTGCAAGCTTGTGGCCTAGTCTGCCAATAGGTCTTTCAGTCAGTAGGCCCAGAGCTACTCATGGGTGCATGAAACAACTGTTTCTGTGGTGTCTGTTGAATTTAAACATCATTTTGGGCATGGATGGCATTGGATTGAATTGCAAAATGTGTTTTTTTGGGGGGTATTTCACTTTTTTTGATGTGTGTTAAATAAATGCCTTTGTTGGATGTGTGTGTGGTGTGGTTGCACTAGTGTTGTGTAACTTTCCAACCTTTTTAGCCCTGTGGATTTTCGTTTTCTGCATTTTTGCATTAAAGCTGTGTTGTTTAGCAAGCATGCCTCCTTTGTCTGGCCATATTATAGGCCTGCTTGAGTTCATTGTTTTCCAGGCCTCCTGCTTGTTGTGACTGTGAGTGACCATGTGGCTGGTGGCCATTTTGTAGTGGTAGTTTAGTAGTGTGCTGCTTTTGCCATATAGGCCTACATGTCTTTCCTTTGTTCCTCTTGGCTTATGCTTCTTGTTGTTGTGGCCTGGCCATGTGGCTGGCAGCCATTTTGTGAAGCCAGGCAGTGTGCTTTTGCCATAGGCCTGCATTGTCTGTCTTCCCTTTGTTGTTGTTGTGGCCTGGCCATGTGGCTGCCAGCCATTTTGTGAAGCCAGAGTGTGTGCTTTTGCCATAGGCCTGCATTGTCTGTCTTCCCTTTCTTGTTGTTGTGGTGGCCTGGCCATGTGGCTGGCGGCCATTTTGTGAAGCCAGGCAGTGTGCATTTGCCATAGGCCTGCATTGTCTGTCTTCCCTTTCTTGTTGTTGTGGGTGGCCTGGCCATGTGGCTGGCGGCCATTTTGTGGAGCCAACCAGTGTGCTTATTGCCATAGGCCTGCAAGCTCATGGCCTAGTCTGCCAATAGGCCTTTCAGCCAGTAGGCCCAGAGCTACTCATGGGTGCATGAAACAACTGTTTCTGTGGTGTCTGTTGAATTTAAACATCATTTAGGGCATGGATGGCATTGGATTGAATTGCAAAATGTATTTTTTGGGGGTATTTCACTTTTTTTGTTGTGTGTTAAATAAATGCCTTTGTTGGATGTGTGTGTGGTGTGGTTGTACTTGTGTTGTGTAACTTTCCAACCTTTTTTAGCCTTGTGGATTTTCGTTTTTGCATTTTTGCATTAAAGCTGTGTTGTTTAGCAAGCATGCCTCCTTTGTCTGGCCATATTATAGGCCTGCTTGAGTTCATTGTTTTCCAGGCCTCCTGCTTGTTGTGAGTGTGAGTGACCATGTGGCTGGTGGCCATTTTGTGGTGGTAGTTTAGTAGTGTGCTGCTTTTGCTATATAGGCCTGCATGTCTTTCCTTTGTTCCTCTTGGCTTACTGCTTCCATCCCCTTTGCCAGCTGCAGCCCCCTGAATGACGTGATGCGCAAATTAATGCCAAACACGTTCCACTTCCATTGCATTTGTATTTTTGTTTTTGTTCTTCTTCTTTCCTATCCTTCCTGAGTGTACACAGTATACCATGAAAGCCCTTGTTGTCAAAGTCTCACAAATGGCTACACTGTTGTTATGTTTTTTTAATAACTGAATTAATAAAATGTAATAATATAACACTAACAAGTGTGACCACCACACACTAAGTTATATATTATATTTGTTTGTTTGTACTAGTAGTAATTGAACCACAACAACAAATGCAACATTTCACTGATGTTCTTCTGGCTTCTTTGCTTTTAGGTGCACAAAAGACTGAGGAGGAGGTGTCATCATCACCCGTTGTACTGCCAAACAGAAGTCCTGCTGTGCACAACGTCACGTGACATGTGACCACAGACATCTCTGCAACTTGTGCAACTGCGTCCTGCTGACATCTGAAGAAGATGGCCCAAAAGAAAGGTACCAAGTCCTCCAGTACCAAGAAAGTTGCCAGTGAGAAGAAGGAACAGAAGAAGGAAGAAGTAGCACTTACCAAGACTGGTGTGCCGCCCAGGATGTTTTTTGGGAAACAAAAAATTAATCCTGCAGCAGCGGTGTCCGGGGAGCAAGCTGGGAGCAGCACCTCAGCATCAGTGGGCCCACCCCACCAACCTAGGCCCAAGCCCATGAGTGTCGCAGAGGCAGCCAGTCTAATCGCAAAAACGCCAACGAGCAGTGATGTTGAAATTGACTTATCGTTATCGCAAAGTAGTACCCAATCAACGCAGGAGGAAACTCAGCAGATAAGTGGGCAACAACAGCCGCAAACACAGCCGCAACAACAGCCGCAACCACCGCCCACAATAGTAGTTGTTCCTCTCGAAGTAGGGGCAGTTCAGGAAGAGCAAGCTACTCTTTCAGAAGATCCATTGTCTTCCAGATCCCCAGCAAGGAAAAGGAGGGTTAGTCCATCAACTTCTTCTTCAAGCCCCCCTTCTGATGATCTAGATGCCACTTGGAAGCCACCAGCTCAGTCTGAGAGTGAGACACACCACGAGACAAGGCTAGGGAAAAGGAAGGTTCCAGAAAGTCTTACAGTTATGGAGGTAGATGTAGAGGAGGAGAATGATGACGTGCCAGTCATCATGAACATCACTCCCGCCCCAGTGGAGATGGAGACCGACATTATTACCACATCCCAATTTCCTGTGAGGGATGTGGCACGGATACCACCAACACAGGTAACACCAACACCACCTCCAGCTTCCATTTTTGCATTTGCAAAGGCCCGGCAGGGACCTACATCCAGCACAACCACCACCTCAGTAGGTAGTGGTACTGCACAGAGTCAAATTCCAGGCACACCCTCCAGTTCATCCGGCATTGCAAGTGGCACCTCCAGCAGCGCAAGAAAGTTCACCTCCCCAGTTTGGGACTTCTTTTCGGTTAGCAGTAAAGAGGAGAACGTCGCTATATGCTCAATTTGTCGACACAGTGTTAGTCGGGGTAAGCTTGGTACAAACTATGGTACCGGAGGCCAAACATCCCATCTGAAAAAACACCACATGATCCAGTGGGAAGCGCACCTTAGCGGCCAAAAAACTGCACCCATTGCTGTTGGTGGGGATGAAGAAGTAGAAGAAGATACGATCGCAGTGGAAGGTGAACAAGAGGGAGACATTTTCTCTGGTACACAAAGTAGCCCTGTCCCCAGCAGTGCAGTGGTACCACTACTGACCACATTGTCATCATCCTCAGCAACATCTCAGTGGCACCGTAGTAAGAGTCAGGCTGAGATACCAAGGCAACAGAGTACCGCAATGAAAAAAAGTGCGTTGTTGAGCCTAACAGCATCTGGGTTCAAGAAGTCACCTGCATCAGCGGCACCAGAAAGGAAAAAAGTCCAGCCTACCATTGTCAGCATGCTTAGGTCTGAGGGGCAGTACAAACGCAACCACCCAACGGCACGTTTGTACAATGCGAAGTTGGTGAAAATGTTAGCGCTGGACCTTCTCCCTTTTTCTTTTGTGGAAGGGGTAGGTTTTCTGGAATTTGTGACAGCCATCTGCCCAAAATGGAAGGTTCCCAGCCAGTCCTATTTTGCCAGAGTTGCTGTTCCAGCACTACATTACGACGTGCTATAATTGCTTGGACAAGCTTTGCAGCAGAGTGCTGTCCACAATATCCACCTGACAACAGACATGTGGACCAGTTGCCAAGCCACTGATTACATGTGCATCACTGCACACTAGATCTCTTTTGTGGGGGTTAGAGAAAGGATATCTGCAGCAGGTGTTGTTGACACTGCTGAGATTTTTAATGCCACTCGTAAACATGCAACTGTAGCCATGTTCGCCATGGAGAAATCTCATACTGCTGCAAACATTTTGGAAGAGTTTAACAGTAAGGTCTTTCAATGGCTGCACCCAAGAGGGCTTAACATTAGTTTTGTTGCCACGGACAATGGCAGTAATATAGTTAAGGCCATGCGCACTGGTGGCTATTTCAGGGTCCTGTGTTTGGCGCACTGCATTAACATCATTGTTCAAAACTTTCTGAAAAAAGAAGACCGAGTCAGCAACTTACTGATCACCTGCAAAAGAATATGCACACATTTCAGCCATTCTTTTAAAGCCCGGAAGGAGCTGAGGATCATTCAACGTGAGCATAGAGTGCCAGTCAAAGCACTCATCCAGGAGGGGCCAACACGTTGGAACTCAACTTATTACATGCTTGATCGTCTGTTTGATCAGTACAGACCAATCAATGACTATGTCATGCAAAGACTGGGGGATGCTACTGTGAAAGGCATGACCGTTGAGATGGACCAATGGGACCTAGTTAAATGCCTGACAGAGATGCTACTTCCTTTCGAGCTCTTCACACGTGAAGTCAGCATGGAGGACTGTACTAAGGGCCAAGCTATCCCATTGTTGCACATGCTAGAGCAACAGCTGAAGGCGGTGTCTGAAACATACGCAGGTGTGGAGGAAAAAAAGAATCATATGAGTTGGTGGAGAGCTTAGCCCTTCGCTTAGCTGAAAATACAAGGGTGCAAACTAAGATTGTGTCAGACAAACATTACATTTCTGCCACAATTCTGGATCCACGGTCCAAATCAGCACTGAACACTAAGACATTAATTCCTTTTTCAGAAGTGGATGTTGCTCAGTACAAAACTTGGATAGCTAAGGTAGCCAGTGACTTGGAAAAAGAACGGCTGGTAATTAAAGGCCCGCTTCTCCAACCCACAACAAGTACTGCAGGGCATCCAGCATCAAGTTCAACTTCAGAGCCTGAGGGCAGTGCGTTTGGCTCACAGCAGTCACTAACACTATCAACAACAGCAAGAACAGGATCATCAGCCCCAGTAAAATCAGCACAGGATTGGTATCTACAGCAAGGGCTTGTTAGGTCCAGTGCTGATGCAAAGTCAAAAGAGGCCCAGCAAAGCGGAGCACCCCTGAGCATTGAGCGGATGGTCCAGGCCTATCTGGATGACCCAACAGAGGTCTACATTGATCAAAACCCATTGGTGTATTGGTATGGGAAAAGGCTCCAATGGCCAGCCCTCAGCATGCTGGCGATAAACTATCTGGCTTGCCCTGTCGCAAGTGTCTCTTCTGAGCGTGTTTTCAGTGCTGCTGGTGCCATTGAAACAGTGAAAAGAACCAGTCTCTCGCCCAAAAATGTGGAGAGGTTAACCATGATCAAAATGAATCAGCACTTTATACCACCGGATTACAAAATACGTGAATTACAGCAGGAAGATGAGGACAGCGACTTAGGTGACTGAAGTAGTGTGTTAGATGACCTATTTCTGGTTGAACCACCAGAGTTTGAGGACGAGCTATACTTCCCTGACAACTAGGCTTTCAACTTGTTACTTTCTTTCTTCCTTATTTACTTTTATCATTTGAGTGTGTCTCTGTCTTTCTGGTTCGAATCACAACAAATCCATCACCACCGTCTTCTCTTTTTATTGGCATATTGGAGTTGCAGCTGTGTGCATTTAAGTCCACTCCTCCGAGTCCTGCTCCATCCTCCTGACTCGCCCTAAATCCATTTCCCTCAAGCCAGACATTGGATGGAGAATAGTACAAGAAATGTTGCCTCGTCGAGTCCCTCCAAAAGAAGTGGAATATGGTGACTATAGCTATTCTCCTTTCCGAGCCGAGAGGGACTGCCCCTTAACTTAAGATGAGAAGGAACAGGTAATGATGGCATGCATTGGACGCTGACTTTGAGTGATTGGTGTTTGTGTTGTTGTTGTTGTGCACATGAAGTCGAAGTATACTAGTATTTAATCTACACACTAAAAGTGACTCAAGTCAATGTTTCCCTTCTTGTTGTTTAATAACAAAATTGTACTTCTACTGCAGTCCGATCCATTGCATTTTTGAATTTGGAATCTGGACTCACTCGGTACACTACAGACTGAGTTGGACAACACCATGATGATGACCACATAGTATCTTCGCAGTCAGTCAGTTGGATCGGAGATGATTGATGGAATAACTCAGGGCGTTTCAAATGACGAAGTGGCATAAAAGGTAAACAAGACAACAACAACCACAGAAAACCTACATGTCTGTGCAGTGGTGGAGTCGAGTAGTCCTCACGAGTGTAGTAGTGGTATGACTGACAGCCGTGCATTGATTTAGTTACTTACTTTGGAAAATGCTATGTTGCTGTATATGTGTGCTCTGTAAATGTCTGGCTCAGTCAAAATCTAAGCTAAGTGGAGGTTGGGTGGGCGCCTTGGGCCTGCTCTGTCCTGTTGCTGTTGTAGGTTAATGGTGGGAAACATACAACAGAGTAGACATGATTTAGCCATGCCGCCTCTGAAAGTGTTTGCACTCCTCCGTAATTCATGCTTTTTTTTCTCCTTGATTTTTCAATATCACTTTTGTTTTTACATCTACACTTACAGGCCGGCCTTTACCCTGTGCTAAACAGAGAAAAACAACTCACACTCGCCTACAAATCCGCATCCGCCAGGCAGGCAGTTACACCCAAGATTGACGGACGCAGCGTCCATGAAAGGGAGGACCAAGAGGAATGCCGAGATGCAACTCCCCAATTTGACCAGGATAACATACAGTAACTTTAGTATCATTCATCATCTTTTAAATAATTTGATTTATTTTTTCTCTCCAATCATTACAACTGTGTGTGTGTGTTTGTTGTTGTTGTTATTATGTTTGCTCTTTGCTTATAATTGATCCCTACAGATATTTTTTAATTTTCTTTGCTAGCTTTAAAAGTAAGCCCGGTACAACAGAACATAAAATGTATGTAATTTGGGTCTCTCTGAGGGCAGACAGGCAAGGCAAATAGCATAATAATAATTAATAATATACTGCTGCCCTGTACTGTCTACTAGTCCAGTTAGTAAGTACGACTTATCATCATTAACCATCAAGTCATCATCATGCATGCATTTCCTTTTTCTCCCTTAACAGATATATGATGGTCGTCTGCCAAGATTGTGTGTGTTCAGTTGTTGTTGTCCATGTGTAGGGTTTGTCTTTGTAAAACCTTTCCCTCAAATACCCCTTCCTAACCATTCATCAAACCCTAACCCTCTGCCCCCGAGCTGTGTGATTTATATTGAGGTGTGACTAAATTAAATTTACACCAATAATTGATCACACACTTGCTGGGGCGGATGTGGTGAAAGGAACACTAATTCAATTTCAAGGCAGGGCGAGGATCTTCTTCTGCTTGCCAATGCCCACCCATGCTCAGTATATTTGCAGGTCAATTTTTTTTCCAAAGGAACATAATCCATCATAATTAATTGCCGGCATCGATTGGATTCATCATCCCCCTCCTTACAGCACTAAAGGTTATGCTTGTGTCGAGTGACTCGAGTCAACTACATTTTGTAACTTGTTGTACTAGGCTATCCCCACCACCATTATGTTTTATTTTACTTTAGCATTGCTAATCATCATTATTATGGTTTCTTGTTTGGCAATCTTCTTGTGTACTGTACTGTACTTCGTTCTACTACTCCTTCCAGAGTCTCTCTCAGGCGACTGACAATCTCATTTTCTTTTTTTGCATATGCTACTGCCAGTGTCTACTGTACTACCACCACAACCATGGCATCTTGGGAAACCAAACCATCATCACCATGCAGCCATGGCTGTGCCTAAGTTTAAACATCAATCACAGGTAAGAGAAGAAGTTTGGGGGAGGCATAATTAATAATGGAAATTAATTCATTAACTCACACACCCACACCCTTGAGTCCAGTTGCAGACTGCATAGACTGGGAGGAGAGATTGACAGTACTAGGACAAGTCACTCAGTGAGGGTACCGCATCTATCTGTTCGTGTGTTACAAAATCGGCAGATTATTTAAATCAAAAACTGTCTGCGGCCCTGCAGCAGCAAAGGAAGGAAACCGTGTGACGTAAAAGAGTAGCTCCCCACAAAACATTTACATTGTATGTAAAGTTTAAGTATAAATATAATTAAATTTCCTAACAAAATAAACTAATGTAAAAAATCCCACAACACCTGACCCACCCCTCTCCCTAACCCCAACCACTGTCCAAAAAGATAAAGAGTCCAACCAATGTCCGTTAAATTCAAAAATAAAATTATCCATAAATATATAAACCCCAACTTTTCCCCAACGTAGCCCAATGCCCACCCACCAAAAAAAGGAATAAAAAAGGGGCAATCCAGCGGGATCTCTATCGGTGGGCTCGCAGTCGCCGGTTAATCGCCAGGACCTCCTTTACCTGCTCCTCTAGGCGTGCCATTCGGAGGAGCATGTGGCGCTTAAAAGCTCGATAATTGCATCCACAGGGGGGGGCAGCAGTGCTGGATGAAGTGCGGCGGGCGGCTGCCAGACCGTGGTGCCGTACCACTCGAGGGGCCTGGCTGGGGCCCGGGGCATTGGAGGAGGCTGCAGCTGCTGCCGCCTCCTCCTCCTCCTCGGCCAGAGCCACCAGCCGCCAATATTCCATGCGGATGGCCTCAAGCTTCCGGCGCCGGGCCATGGCTGCCAACTCCTTCCTGTCTGGTTTTGCTTTTGGTTGGGAAGGAGTAGCTGTATCAAAAAAGAAAAAATACTATTGTTACCAATACTGTTAGCAAAACATTAACACAAAATTAATTCTACACATAGTGGCACAGTAGCACTAGCAAGCACAGTACATAACATTTGTGGTATCTATGGACTCGAGTACACCAGTTTTCTTCTTCTCTCTTGTTTAGCTAAATTAAGTAACCTTGTTGTAGCCGGCATGCCATCTCAGTCAGCTTGCGCCCAAGACAATCATACTTGTGACGCAGACTCACGTTATTTTTATTTACTACTGTCTGCAGGTGGGGAAGCTGACTACACAATCATCTTATTTTTTCTATTATGGGTGGCACTGGCCATACTCTGTTACTTCAAGGGAAACTGCTCAATTTCACTTTCACCCTGCCCTGACTACTACAACAAGGCAGATGATATCTGATCCAAATGATCATTGCTTATATATGGTACGACATGAGGTACTTTGTTTTGATTGATTGTGTAACCAACCATGCAGCCGATAGGCCACCCATGGCAGGCTGACACAGTCGGAAAAAAATTAACATAGGTAGTGAGTGGGCCTCGGAGTTGGAGGGAGGCGCTTGATAACAACATACATACACAATATATATGCTGTGCTTGCAAACTACTGTGAGTCAAGAGAGTATTCTGAAAATTCAACTTCTATTCTCCTTGGCTTTGCTACACTGGCACGGTTTATTTTCTTTTACATTCTCTTCAAAGTCTCTTCATCCAGTCTCCCCCTATGCTATGATGAATACCATCCAGGCATCCATCCATTCAAAGTAAACATGTCTATCATTCTTCTTAACCTCGCAACAAACCTTAGTTTGTTTCAACAACAACAAACATTTTTTTTTTTAAACCACCACCCATGCGTCCTTCCTTCCTTGCTTGCCTTTGAGTTTGACCCATGAAACACCCCGGAGGATTCTTGCTATCACCCATACAGTTTCACCAACCCAGGAAGGCATCTTTTCTTTCACCTTCCACCCATCCTTCAATCACCCATGCATCTGATTCCTATCAGCCACCTATGCATGCATCCCACGTATCCTTCTCTGCCAGTCATATATATTACATCTCGCCGGTCCTTCCTCCTTCCATCCTTCTTTCCCTTTTTGTTCAACCCATCCATCAAGGTAATCTGACTCTTAGTCTTCTCCATAAAACTTAACCAACTGAGTTGAAGTCAGATAGAAGAGGCCATTAGTTACTCAACTACTACTCCCACCGCCAATGCTATTGCTCTAATGATAATTAAAGTGTGTCTTCTTTAACTGTTGTTCACAACAACTTAGTCTCTCTCAACATACAGTGTACTGTACACCCTTGCAGCGAGTGTGTAACTATTGTCAATAAGTAAGGAATATAAGTATAACTTACCACCGCCCGCCACTGCTGCTGGCTCACCCACCCCTGTGGCAGCTGCCACATCCACTGCTCCCTCCTGGCTGGCGTCACCTGCCCTGCCGCTGGCTCTGGCACTGGTGGTCGGTACGCCAAGAAAAAAACATTACACATTTTTTAGATGCCATATACACCTCCCCTATTTATTCTTTTTCACTAGCAAGATTGAAAAAAAAGTAAAAATACATATATATACCACATACATCACTAGTACAAATCGGGTAGTAGAGTAGACACTAGTAGGAGTATGTCCTATCCTATCAAAAATAGTAAAATATCTGGTTGGGCATTTTGTAGGTGGGAATTGTCAAAAAGCCTCGAAGACTAGAAGAGGACAACCCAAAGGACTGGACTCAGTGGCTAGAGCTATTGGTGAATCTGAGTTTTAAAACCTTTTAAATAAAAATAAAGAGTGGCCAACTGGGCAAGCTTAGCTACAGACAGACTAATATAGTAGTACAGAGAGTCAGAGCAGAGGCAGTTAGAGGCAGGGATAACAACTATTTAGAAACAGATAGTCTAGATCGAAGAAGATTTGGTAAAAAATAGAATTAGGAAACGGAAATAATAGTTCGGAAAAAATAAGGTGCAGTAAAAGTTAGGGAAATATAATTATTAATATTAACAACTGGAGGACTTACTGGGGTCAGCAGCAGAGCCCTCAGTAGAGGAGCGGTCCTGGCCCTGGGATTGGGAGGCATCTTGTTGTCCAGCTGCTCCCGCCGACTCTGACCCCGTCTTCTTGCCCCTGGGTGCTGATCATGTAAGATATGATAAAGAAAGAGACAAACATTGATGATTGGTGTGAAACAAATAAAATATTTTTTAAAACGCTCAAAAAAACATTTTTGGATACAAAAATTGCAATAAAATTGACCTATCCAATCTGATCCACTAGTAGTATCGCAGGATTCGCGGACCGTCTAGTTATTATTTATGAACACTAATCCAGTGTTCCATTCTGATTCCAGAATCCTAAGCCTAAGTACCACCTGACCTAGCCCACCTATTCCAGACAGACCAATTGTTCACTAAGTCTGCATTTCCATTTATTTTAGTCCTCAAAATGCATAGATGGAGGACGCATGCATAACTTTTTGCATACACCAAATTGTTGGTTGGTTGCTGCAGACGTTCTGCTAAGCCAATTACTCACTCACTAACAAACTACAAAAGGTTCTACTAAGGACTGGAGTAAGCAGCACTCAGCAGCACGGGACGTGACAGAGGATGCAAAAAAATTACCAACTAATACTAAGTAACTAAACTACCTATCAATCCACCACTATCTTAGTGACAGGAGGACAAAGAAAGGACTAGAGTCTCTCTAGCATTACCTAACTTAAGTTCTCTAAAGTAAACTCTTACATAATCAGCGCAAGCGGGCGCAAAGTTGCAAACAAGTAAGATTAGTACCGCCGAGCACCTGTGTCTAGAAGAATAACAATCACAGAAGATTTTTAAACGTAATTTACCTGCAATGTAAGCAGCAGCATTCTTGCTATGCGGAAAAAAATTATATTCACAATAACAGTAACACAGTCTAAAGAACACACAATACTACTAGTATTAGCTACTCACCAAGCCCTACGACCTCAACACCTAGCAGGGCCAGCAGGTCCTGCTCCCGGTCCAAGTTGTCTGACCACCGGTGGGTCAGCTGGTTATGGGTGCGCCGGACCCCAGAGCAGCGAAACACTGCCCGGCGCACCCTCGCCCACCGGCGGTGACGCTCCTGGGTAGCGTACCCGGAGCCAGGCCTGCCGCCTGCTGCCAAAATCAAGGGGAGGTGGCGCTGCACAAAAAAAACAAGGGCGGCCACCTCCGCCTCGCTAAAAAGGGACCGGGCCTGCACCCCTTCTGGGCGCAGTCTGCCGCATGGAAGGCGGCTCTTCTTAGGCGCAGGCACCTTGCCCTTGGAGCCGGTACCCTTGGGCGGGGGGCGGAAAAGAAAATTTAGCAGTACAAAATAAGGTCAGGGGAAGAAGTAGGAGAGTAAAAAAGGAACTAATATAAAACAGTAGAAAAAAGTTTAAAAAACGCAGTAAAAGTAGAAATAAAACGCAAAATATGCACTTAGGGACAGAGAGGGATAGATAATAAATAAAAAAGATCAGAAAAACAGTGTAAAAAACAAAGGATTGAAAAGATTGGAGAGGGATTGAAAAACAGGCCCCAGAACCATGCAAAGAATAGGAAAACAAGATGGCCGCGCCCATTGGCGACCGCGTGGTTAAGTTTGCGCGATATTCCCCCCGAACATGTCATCCGCGTTGCCGAACGTCAAAAACATCTTGCGAGCATACGCGAGCACACGCGAGCATGCAGAAAGTAGCAACTCCGCTACCCTGCTAACAACTCCGCTAACAACATTAACGTTTTGAACAAAAAAAAACAGTTGCAGTTAGCAGAGCTAACTACTGTAACTTGCACCCAGCCAAGCACTGCTCATGATGTCTCAGAGATGTCATAAATTATGTCATAGAACATCATTAGGACAGAAGCAGTTCCCTAATCTGGACCACCCCCCCAAACCACTCTGACTAGGGATAGTTCTATTTTCTCTGACTTCTCACCTCTCACTACACATCAAGTAACCTCCATAATAAGAACGCCTAAATCAGGCTCCCCTATGGAACCTTGTCCTCCATCAGTTATCAACATTGGTGCAGAAATGGTGGCTGACGGTCTGACTATGATCTTCAATTCATTGTTGTCATCTGGACTCTTTCCATTGGTCTGGAAAGAGGCCTTCATTTTTCCCCTACTAAAAAAGCTAACCTCAATCCTGGTGCTCCAAATAACTATAGACCTATCTCCCATCTACTCCTACCCACCAAAATTATTGAAAAAGCCTTGAATCAGCAACTTGCTCAATTCCTATCTGACCATCAGTTGCTAGACACCACCTAATTCAGATTTAGAAGTGGTCATAGTACTGAAACAGCCTTGATTAAAACTACCGATGAGATCAGATTGCTAGTGCATGGCGGGAGTAGTACTGCTCTGGTGCTCCTTGATTTATCGGCAGCCTTTGATACAGTTGACACAAGATCCTGATCGAGCTGCTCTGGGCTGTTGGTATGATGGGGTCAGCTCTCAAACTACTGGAACACTTTCTATTGGAAAGTAAACAGGTGGTGGCCCTTGACTCCTTTGTATCAGAACCATTTAGTCTGCCATGTGGGTTCCACAGGGACCTGCACTCAGCCACACTTTGTTTAACATGTACGTTAAACCTCTGCTGCCCTTATCAGATCCTTTGGTCTTGATTTGACATCTTACACCAATGACACTCAAATTGTGGTAGCTATATCCTCAGCCAACAATCTCTCTGGCGTAATTTCCATGACTATATGTTAGAAATCGGTCATTGGATGAGCCAAAATTGTTTAAAGCTCAACTCAGAGAAAAGTGAAGACATCCTGTTTGGGAACAACCCGACTCTTTGGGCCCCGTCTTGGTGGCCTCAGGAAATGGGAGCCCTCCTTGCCCCAGTGAATAAGGTTAGGAACCTGATTGTGGTATAGGATACTAATCTGACTCTAGGCCCACAGGTTAAAGCTGTCACTTCTTCTGCCTTCTTTGACCTGCACATGCTTAAAAAGATCTTTTCTTTTCATTCGGTCTGTTCCCAAAAAACAGTTATCTCTGCTCTAGTACTGGCTGCAATAGACTATTGCAATGCTTTATACCTTAATATGCAGGAACAACACCTTAATAAGCTTCGGGTACTACAAAATGTGGCAGCCAGAGCTCTAACCAGGATCCCTAAACACAAATCATTTGCCCTCGCCATCAAACAACTTCATTGGCTGCCCGTCAGGCAAAGGATTAAATTTAAAGCCCTTTGTCTGGGCCACAAGGTACTCCAGGTTGATGGCCCAGAGTTCCTGAAAAAAAATCCTTTAAGTGGTACATTCCAGGCAGGAATCTCAGGTTCAGTGGCTCTGGACAACTGGTGGTCAGAGGTACAAATGGACCAATTGGGGAGGCAGACGTTTTCTTAATACAACAGCCAAGGGAGGGAATACTCTTTCTCCCCACATCAGATCCTTTCATAACCTGCTCACTTTTAGGAAAGCCTTAATAACCTGAGTTTTTCCTAAGTAGTCACCATCAGGGTCCTCTGTCCTTCTTCCACAGTGCTAGCACCTTGACACCTTTGGGTAATCGCTGCGCTCTATTAAACTAGTTAGCATAACATAACATAGAACATGTCATAAGTGAGGTAATACATGGCCTCCATCCCCAAGCCATTAAAAGGTGCTGGGGACTCCAGGGTGATATCTCTTTTAAAGGGAAGGGGCTGTGTGGCCCCCCTTCCCAAGCCTCATTAGGCCGTAGGGACCCCATCCCTCAGGGCCTATGTATTTTCAAGGGAAGGGGGTCAACTAGACCCTTTCCATGAGCCTTATTAGAATGTAGGGACCCCATCCCCAAGGACATTTTTTCTAAAGGGGAGGGGGATGCATGGCCTCCCTCCCCAAGCTTTTTTTGGCCCCGGGGACTCCACCTCCCAGGGTTGTGATTTTTTAAGGGTATGAGGCTGCATGCTCCCGAGACTTTAGGCCCTGGAGATCCCATCCCCAGGGTCTCTGGTTCATATAGGTGAGTACTCCGGATCCCTCAGGGCACCCACCATGCCACAGGAGGAGCCCCAGGGCCCTCGTGGTCCCAGGCAGTTCCTCGCATGGTATGGGAGCCGCCATTGCTCCCGCCCGCAGGGAGCGGCTACTTATGCTGCTCCTTCTGGGAGAGATCAATCTCTTGATCTGTTTCCCTGCCCACATCAGTATGGGCAGGGAAACAGATGAAAAGTCTTCTCCCAGCCTGCGAGAGATTTTTCAAAGCTCCCGCTCGCATGGAGCAGACTTTGTGTTTGATCACAAAAATGCTCCTGCCATGCAGTAGCAAACACAAGTTTCCCTGCCTGCTCCGGTGCAGGCATGGAAACTGCTGTGTCCCGGAGGTCAGCTCCCTGGAAGCTGGCCCCAGGGTATGGGTTCCCTGGAGCCATAGAAGGCTCGGGGTTGGGAGGCCCCCCTCCCCTTAAAATATAAATTGTGGCTGTTAGACCTGGCAGCCTCGACGTGGGTTTCCCCTGCATTTTTTGCCTTTTTCTCCTGTATTTCTACCGTGTGATGGATTTTGTTCTGCTGGTCTAGGTGCTTTGGGCTCATTGCCACTGCTATTCAGTGCCAAAGTGCACTTGCTCCCTTTGTCAATTGTTGTTATGGATTGGTGTTTCCATGATTAGTTTATATGGTTTACTGTTAAGTCCCTAGTACAGTGAACTGTGTGTGCCCGGGGCCTGTAATTCAAATGCTGATAGTAAGCTTGCAGCACTGATTGCAGCACTGATTGCAACAAGGTCTCAGGCCTGCCATTGCGGTGCATGTGTGCAGTCTAGTACTACCATGTCGACCTGGCAAGTGCACCCACTTGCCAGGCCCTAACCTTCCCTTTTCTTACATGTGAGACACCCCTAAGGTAGGCCCAAGGTACCCCTGTGGGCAGGGTGCAGTGTATGTAAAAGGTAGGACATGCCCTGGTGTGTGTGGCATGTCCTGGTAGTGAAATATTGCCAATGTTGTTTTTCACTATTGTAAGGCTATCTGTCCCATAGGATAGAATGGGGAGTTTGCTCATAACATTTTATGAATATTACTGCCCATGGGAACAAGATAGGAAAATAAAGTTTGATATGCCTGAACTCAGAATGTTAAGATGCATCTTTTAGTGAGGGGGATTTTTACATTCTGGGTTTGAAAATACCACTTTTAGAAAGTAGATATTTACCTGCCTAACCATACAGTGTGCCTCTGCTAGGTTGTGTATTGACTGCCTGGCTTAGGAGTGACAGGGGCTGGGGATGTGCAGTCTGTTCAGATAGCCACTTGGGGGGGGGAGGTTGAGGTGTGTCCTGCCTTTCCAGGGTGAGTCAGGGCTGGGCTTAATAGACCTGGGCTGCATTCAGAGTAGGGGGAGGAGATTTCTTTCCCACCTGAATGGGCCTTGTCTGCCTTGGACAATGCTGTCTCCACCTCCTGCCAGGAAGCTGCACCAGAGACGACAGAACTGGCTTTGGCTGGGCAAAGCGCTTCTCTGCCACAGAGAACAAAGGATTTTGTATTAGAAGAAGAGGGGCCCAGACCCCAGACTTTTAGATCACTTCTGAGAATCACAAGGAACCTTTGCCAAGGAAAAGAGCTGGAGAAACTGAGGAAGAGTACTGCCCCTTTGCTGTTTGCTGTCCGGTGTTGGCCTGCAGTGGCTGTTTCTGCCAAGGAAAGGACAAGGACTCTCCTTGAGGAAGATCTCCAAGGGCTTGAAATAGAGCTTACCTCCTGTTCTGAAGTCTCAGGGACACAAAGACTACACCACCAGCTCCCCTGAACTTCCTTGCTGGGAGTTCTGACTTGCTAAGTGGTGCCTGCTCCTCTTTTGGACCTCTGGAGGCTGTTTGCTGCTGGGAGCTGGAAAAGTAACACAACTTCTAGAAGCGCGACGCATCCGCACCTGTTTCCGATGCATCACTGAAGAAATCATCGCAAGGCCTGCCGTGGCTCTAGAAATCGCCGCACGCCAAATCCCATACACCGAAGTCCGAGATCACTGCACCGATTTCGACGCAGGCCCTGCTGTGCGGCTGCAAGAACCAATGCATCGTAGGACCGCGGCTGTAAAGAACAACACAGTGCTGTCTCAGCCACCACATCGAGAACTGATGCATCCTCGACCCTCATGCATCGCTTCTGGGTGCCACGCCATCAAGAACACCGGGGTCACAGTAAGAAACCGACACATCACCTCCCCGCACAGTAAGAAACCGACGCATCACCTCCCCTGCAGTAAGGAACCGACGCATCACCGCCCCTCGTGGCAGTAAGGCACCAATCTATCACCTCACCTGAAGTAAGAAACCAACGCATCACCTTCCCTGGGCGTAAGGAACTAACGCATCACCTTCCCTGCAACAATTTGTGTTTGTATGCGCGACACATCCAAGGTACTTTGTGTGAAAAGTGTTGCATCTGCAATTTGGTTTAAACAAAACTATTTTTACCTTTTAAAAATCATATTTTGATTACTGTATTGTGGATTTTTGTCATTTTGTTCTTCTTTGGTTTAGATAAAGATTACTTGTTTTTCTAAACTATTGTGGTGTCCATTTGTACTGTTTTCACTGTATTACTGTATGTGTTCACAAATGCTTCAGACACTGCCTCTGAGATAAGCCTGTCTGCTCGCTTCAAGCTACCAAGGGGGTGCGCAGGTGTTATTTTAGAACTGTATCCCCCTTACCCTGATTAGGAAGAAGGGTCCCTACTTGGACAAAGGTATCTACCTCTGCCAACTAGAGACCCCCATTTCTAACAGTGGCCATGGGGTATGGGGTCCCCAGGGCCTTTTAAAGGCTCTGGGAGTGACACCCCTCCCTTTTTTGGAACATTTCAGCCTCAGGGGTGGGCTCCCAGGGACCTATAATGGCTTGGGGAGGGAGGCTGCATGAGCCCCTCCCCTTCAATAAACAATGCAGCCCGGAGATGGGCTCCTCAGTACCTTTAATCGAGGATTAAGGCCTCTGTCACTATTTTATTTTTGGGGGGTTTTTCGATCCTGACGAAGTCCTGTGGGATTGCTGCAAACATTGATGACTTTTTTGTATTTTGGCTCCTCGTGGCCTATGAGGGCAGGATATCCCTACCCTGCCCCCTTACATATATATATATTTTTTTTATTTACTACAGGACATGGGACTAACTCCCGGATTTCTGTAATGACTGCCAGCAAACTTTTTTTTCAAGTAGATGGCAGCCAGAGTACTCCCCTCCATGGGAGTCTGGCTCCTGCAAGAGCGAGATGGCCCAAGGTAAACAAATTCCCTAAGCCAATGAGAATGGCAGAACACATACAAAGTAGGAAAAGGTTTTTCACTTGTCTTGACGTAGACTTTTGTACAGGAAGGGTACCATACCTGTACAAAACCTTCGGTAGACTCAGGCATGCAACCCAGCACCTCTGGTGTCTGCCTGGCGCACAGCAGCTGAAATCAGCACCGGCGCT
Source organism: Calotriton arnoldi (assembly GCA_963921515.1). NCBI lineage: Eukaryota > Metazoa > Chordata > Amphibia > Caudata > Salamandridae > Calotriton > Calotriton arnoldi. The sequence continues at coordinate 356,519 of CAWUFW010012815.1, forward strand.
AGGGACAGGGAAGGAGAGAGCATATCTCTGTGAATATGGCACTCTCCTGCTCTCTCCCTGTTACGTAAGCCAGCACAGAATTTTGGGCTGTTGTGCTGCGTTCCATGAAACCTTTGAGAATCTGGCCCAACGAATCTACTATTGTCTAGTGGGGTGTTATTAAGTGGAGTGTGGTACAGTACAGTGGAGGAGAGTGTTATAAAGTTTACTGTCGTAGAGTATAGTGTCGTAGAGTAGACTGGAGTGGAGTGAAGTGGAGTGGAGTGGAGTATAATGGAATGTGTTACAGTGGAGTGGGAACAGCGGAATAGCGCACAGTGGAGTGGTGTAGAGTGGAGTAGTGTAGAATGCAGTGTTGTACAGTGCAGAGTGGTACAGTGGAGTGGCATAGAGTGGAAAAGCACAAACAGGAGTATTGTAGAGTGTTGTGGTGTAGAGTGGAGTGGAGTGGCGTACAGTGGAGTGGTGTACAATAGAATAGCGTATAGTGGAGTGGCAAAGACTGGAGTGGCATAGAGTAGTGAGGAAGAGTGTAATAGCATACAGTGAAGCAGTGTAGAGTTCAGTGGCGAAGAGTGGAGCAGCGTACCGTGGAGTGAGGCACAATGCAGTGGCATTCAATGCAACATCATTAAGTGGAGTGTCGTAGAGTGAAGTGGCACAGAGTACAATAGAGTTTAGAGGAGTGGTGTACAGTGGAGTGTCGTAGAGTGTAGTGACATAGAGTGGAATAGCATAGAGTGCAGTGTTAAACAGTGAAGTGGCGTGGAGTGGCACAAAATAGAATAGCATACAGTGGAGTGGCGAAGATTGGAGTGTCATAGAGTGTAGTGTGGAAGAGTGTAATAATGTACAGTAGAGTGTCATACAGTACAGTGGAGTAGAGTGGAATAGAGTAGAGTGGCATAAAGTGGAGTGGGATAAAGCGCAATAGCGTTTAGTGGATTGGCACACAGTGTAGTGGTGTACAGTGTAGTGGCATAGAGTGGAGTAGCATAGAGCGAAGTGTTAAAGAGTGAATTGGCATAAAGTGGAGTGGCGTACAATAGAATAGTATACAGTGGAGTGGTGAAAATTTTAGTAGCGTAGAGTGTAGTGTGGAAGAGTGTAATAACGTACAGTGGAGTGTTGTGGAGTGCAGTGGTGTAGAGTGGAATAGCGTATAGTGAAGTGGCCTAAAGTGGAGTGGCGTAGCGTGGATTAGCATAGAGTGGAATAGCGTAGAGTGTAGTGGTGAGAGTGGAGTTGTGTACATTGGAATAGTGTAGAGTGGAGTAGTGTAGAGGGAACTAGCATAGAGTGCAGTGACATAGACTGGAGGGCATAGAGTGGAGTTGAATAGAGTAGAGTGGCGTAAAGTGGAGTGGAGTGAGATAGAGTAGAGTGGCGTAGAAGTGCAGTGGCGTACAGTGGAGTGGTGTACAGTGGAATATCATGCATTAGAGAGGCCTACAGTGTAGTGGTGTACAGTAGAGTTGCATAGAGTGGTATAGCATAGATTAGAGTGACAAACAGTGGAGATTTGTTCAGTGGAATAGTGTAGTGTGGATTTGTGTACAGTGGAATAGCATAGATTGGTGTGGCATTCAGTGGAGTGGCATAGAGTGGAGTGGCGTGCAGTGGAGTGTTCTGGAGTTGAGTGGCGTAGAGTGGAGTGAGGTGCAGTGTAGTGGCATCAAGTAGATTAGCATAGGGTGGAGTGGTATAGAGTGGAGCGACATACAATGGAGTGGTGTACAGTGGAATTTTGTAGCCTGGAGTGGGGTAGAGTGAAGCGGCATAGAGTGGAATTGCATTCAGTGGAGTGGCATACAGTAGAGTAGCGTACTTTAGAGTGGTGTAGAGTGGAGTGAGATAGACTGTATGTTAGAAGTTGGTTCTGACACTATGGGCCGCCCGGATTTTTCGCTTTTTGAGCACCTAGGTGTTGAGGTTTTACTGTGGGAGAGCCTCATAAATTGGGACTCATCCACAGTGAACTCATGATGAAAGAGACTGCATGTGGATTTGACTGATGCCCCCCTAGCTTGACTAGGCCGCTGCGCAGCAGCTGGAGTAAGGGGCACCGGGCTGGTTACATGCAGACACCTGTGTACATGCGTGTGCACACGTGTAGGGGCTGCGCAGGGGAGATTCTTGGCGTGCGCAGTCCAGGAGCAGCTACAAAGTGAATGGTGTGGCAGGACTTATGCAGAATTGGGTGGTGACACGGAATAGGCCTTATACACTAGGAAGGAACATGCCAGGGAAAGTCAGTGTGCTTTACTGTGTTTTTCACTTCATTATTCCCCTATGGGGATGTGGAGCCCATGTGCTAGCTTAACTTCCATAAGGCCTACAGATTCCAGACACGCACTAAAGTCCACTGTAGCGGATGTGAAAAGGAGTATTCTGCAGAGTCCCAAGTCATATTTGTACTGCTTTTGGGTCATCCAGAAATGTCATATTTCTCTGAGTCCCTGGCTGGGGTCTGGCCCTGGCAGGTTAGATTAATGACCTTTCTTCCCAGAGCGAAGATCTTCCTCCAAGGAGAGAAGATAGGTGGAGCTACAGGCTAATCCATCAGCAGCTGTCGCTGGGTGCCAGGCACCAAGCTGAACCAAGGTGAAGGCAGCACTGGGGAAAGGGTCTTGTTTCAGAGACCATGTGGCCAGAGACCCTGGACGACGCCATTTTGAACAAACCCAGAGGCTGGACAAGGAGGAGGGAGCAGGGGCAGGGAAGTGATGTGTCGCTGTTTGATAGGACAAGCAGAGACTTCCTGCCAGCCCCCTACTCAACTTTTAAAAAGTGCTTGCACAGGAAGAGAAGCTCTCTCTGGGGTGTGGTCTGCAAAGGCTGAAGGTGCTGGAGCCTGGCGCAATGGGCAGTTGGAAGGAGGAACCCCCTGACTGTCCCCCAGGGCCCTGCCAGCACCAGAAGAAGAGCCCAGGACCAGTGCGCAGAAGCAGGGGCCTCTGCGCAGGGAGAAGAGAGGCCAAGGAGGAGAGACAGGTGAAAGGCTGGCGCAGGGAGCCAGTGAAGACAGCTCCCTGCAGAATCCCCCCTCTCAGAGACCCCGAGGGCGAAGGAGAGAGTTCCCAGTGGCTGGGGCTGGCCGCCAGGAGCGAAAGGACACGAAAATGGGGCAGATCGGTCCCCCAGGGGCTGAGCTATGGCCCCCAGAAGGTGAGCGACCTTTGACCCCCCCACAAAGGGGAGGTCGGGGGCCCGGGAGCCCATCCCTGGGCCCCGAAGCAAAGCCGGGGACCCGTGAAAATTGTGCCCTCCGGGGTGCCAGGAGCCCACCCTGGCCCCCGGCGAAGAAAAGGAAGGCGGGGGAGCGCCGTCGCGCCCCCCCGCGAAAATGATCCCAGAGAGCCCGGGAGCCCATCCCCGGGCCCCGAAGCAAAGTCGGGGAGCGCCGTCGCGCTCCCCGTGAAGAGGGCCGAAGAAGGAGCAGAGTCGCCTCGCGTCTGCCCGCAGGAGCGGGCAGGCAAGAAGACTCTGCCGGCTCCACCGGCTGCATGCGAGTGTGCGGGCCGGGCGGGGAGCCGGCGGTGGGCTCCCCGAGCTGCCCTCCACCAAAAGGAGGATGTGGGGGTCCCGGGTGGGACCGGGCCCCTACCCAAGGAGAAATGGTGGCGCGAGGGTCCCGGGTGGGACCAGGACCCCAGAGGTGAACGGAGGGGCCCGGGTGGAACCGGGCCCCTGGAAGTTGGCAAAGCGGCCGGGGTGGGCTTCCCGAGCCGTAAGCAGTTTACCTGGGGGTCCGGGTGGGACCGGGCCCCCCACCGAGGCCGGAAGGTGCGGCGAAGCCGCCAGCAAGTCCGCGCGGCTTCCCCGGCACAGCGGGAGAGCCGCTCATTGAGTATGCGGAAGGCGGAGCACGAAGCGCCCCATAATGCCTTGCTAGGCATTTCGGAATCGAGTGTTTTGGTGCTTTTGGTGGCCCCAGGAGGACGGGGTCACCACCAACTTGGCGCCGGGGTGCTGGGGGAGCTGCTGGAGAAGCGCAGTCTCCCCCCAGCACGAAGAAAAGTCCCTCCCTAAGTTTCCTAGGGAGTTCATAAGGATAACCCCTCAAGGGCTCAACCTGCTTTAATACACCTTCTGGGCTGGAACTTTTGTTCTACAGCTGAGGGTGTATTGCGAAGTGCTTCATGGAATGAAGGGCTGAGTTGGGGATGTCTGGAGAAGGGCATCCCCTGGAGGTGAAGAGGTGTAATTGCACCAGAACTGCATTTACTCACGGTTATTCCTTTTTAGAGGGACTGAAGGTCACATATGTAATGTGAAGGTACCTGTGTAAGGTGATGTCATAAGCAAAGTGGGTTATGTTGCCAGACACTCCTGCTAGGGTGTCTGGCTGTATCTGCGTAATCCTGTGATTTCATCTGTGATGCCTTTAGGGGATGTAATTGCAATGCATTCTAATGATCCACAAAGGTGCTGAGTAATGTCATTCGAAAGTGTGCGTAAACATGTATTCTTGCTGCTGCGCTTAAGTGAGGAACAACCCAGACTGTTAGCCCTGAATAGGTAGGGGTGCATACTGTATGGTCAATATAAGATGTTCAGTCAGGGTTATGTGTCACTAGGGCAGGTGAACCTATTTTTAATGCGTGTTGAGGTAATGGGGTGGGTCGCCACTGGGATGGTGCCAGTGCGCAGGGCCCTCGCTCCAGGTTATGCTCAACACACTGCATTAGGGGGCAAGATGATGTGCATACATGGGAGTGGTGGTACTAAACCCCACCCCCCCCTTTTTGGGAGGGGTGGAGATGTTACGCAATGTCACAAAGTAATTCCAACAGCTTATGCATATTTGTAAATTGGTGCATAGTATTCAGTAGTGTGTGTGTGTTTAATAAATGTACTCTTACTTTTATAAAGCAAAGTACAGGCTGGACAATCAATTATTGAGTGTTATTTCTGCGCACCTGCAAATGGCGATTACTAGCCCACACCACCTCCCTTGAGTAAAGCCTCAGACTGCTCTGCAACGCTACCCTCTGAGAGTCAGGCGCTACAATTGGGTGTTTGGTTCCCAGTGAAGGACAAATGTAGTCATGTTATTTGTGCAGGCCTCACAGATACTGCCTCGTTTTCCAACATTGGTGTCTAGCGGTGGGATACATAGTATCCCATTCTGGTGCGCATTTATAGCAGTTGATAAGTCCAGTTTTGCCACACATTACCTATGCAGTAATGAGCAAATGGAAGAGCGCAAGGCTCTGAGAAGGGTTCAAAGTTTTGGTTATGTGAACTAAAGGTATGGGAAAGGAAAGCCCCGCGCACATAGGTGTCATGTGAAGATATTATGGTTTAAATGTAAACTGTATTGATATGACCGCGCTATGTTGATTATCATGTGCTAGCGGGATGGTGCTTTCCAGGAAATGATTGCATACAAATGTTCTGAGCCATATTGTACACCTTTGAACGCTAACACTACATACACTACACCTGCATGAGGAGGGTGTCTCCTCAAGAGATAGGGACCGCAACTGATACCTACCTCACAGTTAGGGGTGTAGGGTTGGATTGACCTTTGTGGGGGACAGGAGAGAGGGGGTCCTGGGAGATTCCCGTGCTTTTTAGGGGCAGGGAGGGTTTCCACAGAAGGGGCCCCAGGTATCCTTCCCCCGCGGAAAGTTTACTTGCCATTGGCGCAGGCCAAAACCACTGGAAGGGTGGGGCAGGAGGTTTCTTTACCCCGGGTAGTAACACCCCAGGGTTCCCATGGTGGGGGACCCCAAGAAACTTTTCCCATGGTGGGAGGAGGGTGTGGTAGAGTTGGGTGTCCGGCAGGCCCTCCAGGTTAACTGGTGGGGAGGTGAGCGACCCAGGGGTGGCCCCTGGTAGTGGGTGGCCCCAAAGGAGGGTAGTTCTTGAGTGATGGTGTGTAGTGGTAGCCCCTAGGTACCCTAGGTGGGCTAGGTAACTGATCCAGTGGAGATCTGAGTGGGGGTGATGTACTCCCTGGTTTCCAGGTAAAGGGTTAGTGGCGGACCCTGAGGTGTCAGGGTCCGGTGAGTGGTTACCCCGGGGTGGCCCATGGTGATGGGTGGCCCCAAAGGTGGGGTAGTGCTCGAGCTAGGATGTCACCCTGGAGCTTGTGTGGTGACCCTGAGGTGGTGGCTGGGGCGATGCCTGGCCAGGTGACCAGTCAGGTAGGTCCTAGGGGACTTGTATCCCAGGACCGGAAGCATGAGGGTGTTCCCTAGCTCGATGCAGGAGGTGGACTTCTGCAAGGTAGTACCACCCTGAACACAGGTGGGGCCTATCTTAAGTGACGGGACCCTGTGTTTCGCAAAGGGGTGGTGCAGGCCTAGCCGGGATCTTTAGGGTCCCTGGCTTGGTGTGGTCGTACTACCCTGAAGGCAGGTGGGGCCTATCTTAGGGAGGGGACCCTGCTCTTCATAAGGGGTGGTGCAGGCCATCCAGGGACCATGTAGGTCCCTGGGCGGTCTCCCAAGGCGCTGCTGGGAGACCGGGGAGGGCCATGAGAGGTGGGCCTGGGTCTAGCTAACTCGGGGCCCACAGGCTCTCTAAGGGTACTCTGGGAGGAGAGCGTGCCTCTCGGAGGGAAGGGTGCATAGGCCCTGTTCTCGCAGCGGAGAACAAGGAAGGGGTCTAGGTTCCCGGGGTAGTTTCCGTGTGGAGCTACTGACGGGGGGAATGAGCTGTAGGATGTCTGACGAGGCACCCTCAGTGTTCCTGCCTGGCACTGCCAGTGTGGTAGTGAGGCCGTTCTGAGGTCCTATCAGGGAGCCAGGCCAGTGGCCAAAGGGTGCTTTTCTGTGTGGGAAACGCACGAGTGGCTGTGCTTTCTTTAGGGAAGCCAGTCGTCCCAAAAGGGTGGTGGCAGCAGAATGACCTCAGCGGCAGGCTGAGGGTGAGGGTCCAGAGAGGTTGCATCTTTGGGGTGCAAGGACCAAACGGAGAGAGGGTACTGGTTGGAACAAACTCCAGAAGGGAGACCAGCTAGTGACCCAGGGGATGGGATGTAGACCTGTCCCGGAAGACCGCAACGGTGCTGAGGCACTGGACCCTTGTCCAGAGAAGGGGTAGGCATAGTGTTGCATGCCCAAGGGCAAAGGTGGGCCTAGTGAGGCCAAGTCCATGAAGACCATGAGTGACCTAGAGGTATCTAACCTAGAGCCCGGAGGGTTCTTAGGGTAGTCTGGGATCCCTGTCATGGGTGGAGATTTCATGGATGGGAGGAGTAGGTGGTCTGAGCGGATAACTGGTGAGTAAGGGGGTCTGGTCAGAACCCCTTATAACTAGTTATCGCTGACTACGGGAAGAATACCCATGTAGGGTGGCTACTTCTTCCCTGTAGGAATCAGCTGGGCGCGGCGTGTGTTAGAAGTTGGTTTTGACACTATGGGCCGCCCGGATTTTTCGCTTTTTGAGCACCTAGGTGTTGAGGTTTTACTGTGGGAGAGCCTCATAAATTGGGACTCATCCACAGTGAACTCATGATGAAAGAGACTGCATGTGGATTTTACTGGTGCCCCCCTAGCTTGACTAGGCCGCTGCGCAGCAGCTGGAGTAAGGGGCACCTTTCTGGTTACATGCAGACACCTGTGTACATGCGTGTGCACACGTGTAGGGGCTGCGCAGGGGAGATTCTTGGCGTGCGCAGTCCAGGAGCAGCTACAAAGTGAATGGTGTGGCAGGACTTATGCAGAATTGGGTGGTGACACGGAATAGGCCTTATACACTAGGAAGGAACATGCCAGGGAAAGTCAGTGTGCTTTACTGTGTTTTTCACTTCATTATTCCCCTATGGGGATGTGGAGCCCATGTGCTAGCTTAACTTCCATAAGGCCTACAGATTCCAGACACGCACTAAAGTCCACTGTAGCGGATGTGAAAAGGAGTATTCTGCAGAGTCCCAAGTCATATTTGTACTGCTTTTGGGTCATCCAGAAATGTCATATTTCTCTGAGTCCCTGGCTGGGGTCTGGCCCTGGCAGGTTAGATTAATGACCTTTCTTCCCAGAGCGAAGATCTTCCTCCAAGGAGAGAAGATAGGTGGAGCTACAGGCTAATCCATCAGCAGCTGTCGCTGGGTGCCAGGCACCAAGCTGAACCAAGGTGAAGGCAGCACTGGGGAAAGGGTCTTGTTTCAGAGACCATGTGGCCAGAGACCCTGGATGACGCCATTTTGAACAAACCCAGAGGCTGGACAAGGAGGAGGGAGCAGGGGCAGGGAAGTGATGTGTCGCTGTTTGATAGGACAAGCAGAGACTTCCTGCCAGCCCCCTACTCAACTTTTAAAAAGTGCTTGCACAGGAAGAGAAGCTCTCTCTGGGGTGTGGTCTGCGGAGGCTGAAGGTGCTGGAGCCTGGCGCAATGGGCAGTTGGAAGGAGGAACCCCCTGACTGTCCCCCAGGGCCCTGCCAGCACCAGAAGAAGAGCCCAGGACCAGTGCGCAGAAGCAGGGGCCTCTGCGCAGGGAGAAGAGAGGCCAAGGAGGAGAGACAGGCGAAAGGCTGGCGCAGGGAGCCAGTGAAGACAGCTCCCTGCAGAATCCCCCCTCTCAGAGACCCCGAGGGCGAAGGAGAGAGTTACCAGTGGCTGGGGCTGGCCGCCAGGAGCGAAAGGACACAAAAATGGGGCAGATCGGTCCCCCAGGGGCCAAGCTATGGCCCCCAGAAGGTGAGCGACCTTTGACCCCCCCACAAAGGGGAGGTCGGGGGCCCGGGAGCCCATCCCCGAGACCCGAAGCAAAGCCGGGGAGCGCCGTCGCGCTCCCCGTGAAGATTGTGCCCTCCGGGGTGCCAGGAGCCCACCCTGGCCCCCGGCGAAGAAAAGGAAGGCGGGGAGCGCCGTCGCGCCCCCCGTGAAAATGATCCCAGGAGGCCCGGGAGCCCATCCCCGAAGCAAAGTCGGGGAGCGCCATCGCGCTCCCCGTGAAAATGCCCCGTGGGCAGTGAAGGGAGGTGCGAGCGCCGTCGCGCTGCCCCGCCCGCGAAGATGATGCTGGGGCCCGGAATCCCAACTCCGGGCCCCGCCGAAGCTGGGGAGCACCGTCGCGCTACCCGGGAAGTGGAGGAATGGGGTGCCAGGAGCCCACCCTGGCCCCCGACAAGAAGGCGGAAGTCGGGGGGGCGCCGTCGCGTCCCCCCGTGAAGGCGGTCCAGGGGCCCGGGACCCCATCTCCGGGCTTGCAGAGGAGGAAGACAAGTCGGGGAGCGCCGTCGCGCTCCCCGTGAAGAGGGCCGAAGAAGGAGCAGAGTCGCCTCGCGTCTGCCCGCAGGAGCGGGCAGGCAAGAAGACTCTGCAGGCTCCCGCGGCCGCACGCGAGTGTGCGGGCCGGGCGGGGAGCCGGCGGGGGCAGCCGGGGGTGGGCTCGCTGAGCTGCCCTCCACCAAAAGGAGGTTGTCGGGGTCCCGGGTGGGACCGGGCCCCTACCCAAGGAGAAATGCTGGCGCGAGGGGTCCCGGGTGGGACCGGGACCCCAGAGGTGAACGGAGGGGCTTGGGTGGAACCGGGCCCCTGGAAGTTGGCAAAGCGGCCGGGGGTGGGCTCCCCAAGCTGTAAGCAGTTTACCTGGGGGTCCGGGTGGGACCGGGCCCCCCACCGAGGCCGGAAGGTGTGGCGAAGCCGCCAGCAAGTCCGCGCGGCTCTCCCCGGCACAGCGGAAGAGCCGCTCATTGAGTATGTGGAAGGCGGAGCACGAAGCGCCCCATAATGCCTTGCTAGGCATTTCGGGATCGAGTGTTTTGGTGCTTTTGGTGGCCCCAGGAGGACAGGGTCACCACCAACTGGGCGCAGGGGTGCTGGGGAGCTGCTGGAGAAGCGCAGTCTCCCCCAGCACGAAGAAAGTCCCTCCCTAAGTTTCCTAGGGAGTTCATAAGGATAACCCCTCAAGGGCTCAACCTGCTTTAATACACCTTCTGGGCTGGAACTTTTGTTCTACAGCTGAGGGTGTATTGCGAAGTGCTTCATGGAGTGAAGGGCTGAGTTGGGGATGTCTGGAGAAGGGCATCCCCTGGAGGTGAAGAGGTGTAATTGCACCAGAACTGCATTTACTCACGGTTATTCCTTTTAGAGGGACTGAAGGTCACATATGTAATGTGAAGGTACCTGTGTAAGGTGATGTCATAAGCAAAGTGGGTTATGTTGCCAGACACTCCTGCTAGGGTGTCTGGCTGTATCTGCGTAATCCTGTGATTTCATCTGTGATGCCTTTAGGGGCTGTAATTGCAATGCATTCTAATGATCCACAAAGGTGCTGAGTACTGTCATTCTAAAGTGTGCGTAAACATGTATTCTTGCTGCTGCGCTTAAGTGAGGAACAACCCAGACTGTTAGCCCTGAATAGGTAGGGGTGCATACTGTATGGTCAATATAAGATGTTCAGTCAGGGTTATGTGTCACTAGGGCAGGTGAACCTATTTTTAATGCGTGTTGAGGTAATGGGGTGGGTCGCCACTGGGATGGTGCCAGTGCGCAGGGCCCTCGCTCCAGGTTATGCTCAACACACTGCATTAGGGGGCAAGATGATGTGCATACATGGGAGTGGTGGTACTAGACCCCACCCCCCCCCTTTTTGGGAGGGGTGGAGATGTTACGCAATGTCACAAAGTAATTCCAACAGCTTATGTATATTTGTAAATTGGTGCATAGTATTCAGTAGTGTGTGTGTGTTTAATAAATGTACTCTTACTTTTATAAAGCAAAGTACAGGCTGGACAATCAATTATTGAGTGTTATTTCTGCGCACCTGCAAATGGCGATTACTAGCCCACACCACCTCCCTTGAGTAAAGCCTCAGACTGCTCTGCAACGCTACCCTCTGAGAGTCAGGCGCTACAATTGGGTGTTTGGTTCCCAGTGAAGGACAAATGTAGTCATGTTATTTGTGCAGGCCTCACAGATACTGCCTCGTTTTCCAACACTGTAGTAATAGCATACTGTAGAGTGGTGTAGAGTGGACTGTTCTAAAGTGGACTGGCTTACAGTGGAATAACAGAGTGTTGTGGCATGGAGTCGAGTGGTGTAGAGTAGAGTGGAGTGGAACAAAGTGGAGTAGCACGCAGTGGAGCGGTGTAGAGTGGAATAACGATGAGTGTTACTGGCATACAGTGTTGTGATGTAGACTGGAGTGGCATATAGTAAAATAGTGTGCAGTAGAGTGCCCTCAAATGGAGTGTTGTAAAGGGGAATTGGATTGATTGTAGTAGGGTAAAGTGGATTGACAGTGGCTTACAGTGGAGTGGTGTACAGTAGAGTAGCCTAGAATGGAGGGATGTACAGTATACAGTGTAATAGCATATGGTGGATTGTTGTAGAATAGAGTGGTGTACAGTGCAGTTCTATTAGCCATTCTTTTTGCATTTGTCACCTTGAGTGTCTATACGGGGGGTGAATGTTTGACATTGTTCAGCATTCCGTCCATCAATTGTTCTTTTTTCATTTGTCACCCTAAGTGGGACGGGTACGCCCAGACGTGGGTCCCTTTCTCACCATGCCAATGGCGTCAAGCTAGCCTGGCTGACAAGGGGTGATAACTTGAAACCAGTCCCAGGATGCTTGTTTCCAGTCTGGGGAGGACCTGATGTGGCAGTTCGGGCTGGACTGTTCCCATGGGGAGCAGGGTGAAGACTGATTTGCATATGGCTGGGTCTAAACTGGAATGGCATGGTGATCATAAAAATGATGGATTTAGGCCCAGATCTCTATACTAGGGGTGAATGTTTGACATTGTTCAGCATTCCGTCCATCAATTGTTCTTTTTGCATTTGTCACCCTAAGTGGGACGGGAATGCCCAGACATGGGCCCCTTGCTTCTAATGCCACTGAACTAAAGCTAGCCTTGCTGATGAGGGGGATACCCGAAACGTGTTCCCATGATGCTTGTTTCCAATCCAGGGAGGACCTGGCCTGGCAGTTTGGGTTGGACTGTTCCCGATAGGAGCAGGGTCAAGCCTGATTTGCATATGGCTGGCTCTAAACTGAAATGGGATGGTTAGCATAAAAATTATGGATTTAGGCTCAGATCTCTGTACTGGGGGTGAATGTTTGACATTGTTCAGCACTCTGTCCATCAATTGTTATTTTTTCATTTGTCACCCTAAGGTGGATGGGTATGCCCAGACGTGGGTCCTGTGCTCACTATGCCACTGGAGTCAAGCTAGCCTGGCTGATGAGGTGTGATACCCCGAAACCGTTCCAGGATGCTTGTTTCTGGTCCGGGAAGGACCTGGCCTGGCTGTTTGGGCTGGACTGTTTCGATGGGGAGCAGGGTCAAGACTGATTTGCATGACTGGGTCTAAACTGGAATGGCATGGTGAGCAAATAAAAGATACATTTAGGGCCAGATCTCTGTATTGGGGTGAATGTTTGACATTGTTCAGCATTCCATCCATCAATTTTTCTTTTTGCATTAGACTAGAGTGGCATAGAGTGAAGTGGGGTAGAGTAGATTGGCATACAGTGGAGTGGCATAAAGTGCAATAGCATAGAGTGGAATGTTGTACAGTGGAGTTGAGCTCAGTGAAATAGTGTAAAATGTATTGGCATGTAGTGCAGCAGTATACAGTGAAGTGACGTGTACCGGAGTGCTGTATAGTTGAGCAGCATGCAGTAGAATACCGTACAGTGGAGTGGTGTTTAGTGCAGTGACATACACTGGAGTGTCTTAGAGTGGAGGGGTGTACAGTGGAATGGCATAGAGTGGAGTGGCATACAATGGAGTGTTGTAGAATGGAGTGGTGTAGACTGGAGTGAGATACAGTGTAGTGGCATACAGTGGAGTAGCTTAGAGAGGAGTGACGTAGAGTGGAGTGGCATACACTGGACTAGTATATACTGGAATGGGGCAGAGGGAAGTGGTATAACATGGAGTGGCATTGAGTGGAATAGTGTACACTGGTGTGGTGTTCAGTGGAATAGCGTAGAATGGAGTGAGGTACATTGTAGTGGTATACAGTAAAATAGCGTAGACCAGAGTGGTGTTGAGTGGAATGCTGTATAGTGTAGTGGTGTTGAGTGGAGTGTTGTAGAGTGGAGCGGGGTAGAGTGTAGTGGGGTAGACTGTAGTGGCATACAGTGAAGTGGCATAAAGTGGATTGGTGTAGAATGGAGTGGCGTACTCTGGACTAGGTTAGAGTGTAGTAGGGTAGAGTGGATTGGGGTAGAGTGGAGTGAAGACCAGCTGAGAGGTTTACAGTGGAATAGCCTAGAGTGGAGTGGCATAGAGTGGAGTGGCATACACTAGAGTGGCGTCCAGTGGAATAGTGTCCACTAGAGTGGGTTTGAGTATAGTAGCATACAGTGGAGTAGCTTACAGTGGAGTGGTGTAGAGTGGAATAATGTGGAGTGTTATTGGTGTACCGTGTAGTGACATAACGTGGAGTGGAATATAGTGGTATAGCGTAGAGTGGCATAGAGTTGATTGTCATGCAGTGGAATAACGTATAGTATGGTAGGTTGGATTGGCATACAGACGAGTGTTGTATTGTTAAGTGCCGTAGAATGGAATGATGTACAGTGTAATGGCATGCTATGGCTTGTCGTAGACTGGGGTGGCATATAGTGAAGTGGCGTACAGTGGAGTGGCATAAAGTGCAGTGGCGTACAGAGGAATAGCATACAGTGGAGTGATGTACACTGAAGTGGCATACAGTGGAGTGGCATAGAGTGGAATAGATTAGAGAATAGTGTTGTAGAGTGGATTTGCATACAGTGGACTGGCATACAATGGAGTAGTGTAGAGTGGAAGGGCGTGCAGTGTATTGGTCTACACTGGAGTGTCATAAAATGGAGTGGTGTAGAGTGTAATAGAGTACAGTGTAGTGGTGTAGAGTAGAGTGGTGTAGAGTGGAGTGTGGTAGAGTGGAGTGGTATGGTGTGGCATACAGTGGATTAGAGTAGAGTGTAGTGCTGTATGGTAGAATGACATAGGGTGGAGTGGTGTAGAGTGTAATAGCATAGATTGGAGTGGCGTAGAGTGGAGTGACATAGAGTGCAGTCTCCGGGGCTGAATACAGACATCAGATGGCAGGGGCAAGGTGGGTAGGGGCAGCAATCTCAGCAAAGAGGCTATGTAGGAGGGCAGTGATAGGGGTATAGCCAAAGGCAATAGAGGGAAGGTGGAGTGGGCAGGGGCATCAAGCTAACGGGTGTGCAGTGGCAGCACCTTGGAGCATGCAGGAGGGAGGGAGGGAGGGGGCAGGTGCATTGACTCACACAACAGAGGGCAGGGAGGAGGTGAGGAGGAGCAGCAAGTTAACTGTGCACGGCAAGCGAGAAGGGCAGTGGCAGAACAACTGCCACACAGGGCTCGACAAGGGGGAAGGGATTTGGACTTGGACAATGGAGTGCAAGGAGGAGGGGGTGGGGGCAGCAAGCTTGGACGGGGCAGCACAAAGGGCAATGCCAGGCCAAATCCTGCGTCCAGCCCCCGCCATGCATTACAATAGACATCTTACTTTATGTTAAAAAAAAACTAGAAATTCACTGAAAAAAAACAAAGGTTAAAGTGATCTTATAGTTAGGTGAAAATGTCACATAACACATGCCATTTGAAACTAACAAAAGCACTGAAATTCACCAGTTATAGTTATCTTCAGTAACTATGGGCCAGATGTAGGTAAACTCATTTCTGCGAGTCCTTAATAGCGATTTTTAGCGAATCGCTATTAAGGACTCGCAAAATGGAATGTAGGTAGGAATCGCAATATTAATTGCGATTCCTTAATATTCCTTAATTGCGAATTGCAAATTGCGATTCGCAATAATGAATACCTTTCCATTCATTCCTATGGGCCTAGAGGCCCATAGGAATGAATGGGAAGACATTATCAATCTGCGAGTACCCATTAGGTACTCGCAAATTGCGAATGCATTTTCAAGGGTACATGGGTGTCAAAAGGACACCCTGTTGCACCCTGAAATATGTATGTGTGCACATGTGGCGCACATACATGCCCTAAGGGCATGTATGTGCGCCACATGGCACTTTGAAAAATGCAAAAAGTGAATTTTTCAAAGAAATTGCAAATTACCACCAACTTGAAGTTGGTGGTAATTTGCTATTCCTTAAGCCCAAATCGCAGACTTTCTGGGCTTCCTGCATTGCATTTAAGGAATCGCAATTTTCGATTCCTTAAAGGTAGTCGCAAAATAGGGAATCACAAAATTTGCGATTCCTTATTTTGCGAGTAGGTTTTTCCTACCTACATTGCACAGGGCTATTTTGCGGTCGCAAACGTTGAAATTCTGCAAATTTCAGCGTTTGCGATCGCTATTTCGCTTACCACATCTGGCCCTATAACTCGTACCCTAAAGTAACTATGACTTGCACCCTCACCATGCACTGCTTTTACCCTCGCATATTAAATCACTCACGACATATCCATTGACTGAATTTAAACATACCTAATCACATCTGAAATGCCATCATTGCCGATAATACTGTGCATGGCGGGGGCAAGAGTAATAGTTATTTTAGGGTACGAGTTACAGTTACTTGCGATAACTAAAACTGGTGATTTTCAGTGGTTATGTTAGTTTCAAATGGAATGTTTTACGTGACATTTTCACCGAACTATAACATCTCTTTAACCTTTGTTTTTCTGTGAATTTCTAAGGTTTAGTTATGTAAAGTTAGATATTCTTACAATTCCTAACTATAAGTTGCTGTTCCAAAAAAGAAAACAAATTAAAACCTCTTAGTAAAGACATAGCAGATCTGACTCAAGGCCCCCAGACCCAACTCTAAAGCAACCCCCCCACCTGAATGAAGCTACAGCCTTGAAACAAAGCACACTTAGGGGCATATGTATGAAGCCTAATTCCAGTTCGCAAACGGGTCGATTCTCAGAATCGGCCCGTTTGCGAACGGGAAAAAGCCTTTTGGGATGTATCATCACAAAAGGCCCTCGCAATATAGGGAATTGCAAAATTTGCGATTCCCTATTTTGCGACTGCATTTAAGGAATCGCAAATTGCAATTCCTGAAATGCAATGCAGGAAGCACCCAAGTTGTGCGATTTTGCCCTAAGAAATCGCAAATTACCACCAACTTGCAGTTGGTGGTAATTTGCGATTTCTTTGAAAAATGCACTTTTTTGCATTTTTCAAAGTGGCCTGTGGCGCACATACATGCCCTTAGGGCATATATGTGCGCCACATGTGCACACATACATATTTCAGGGGTGCAACAGGGTGTCCTTTAGACACCCTTGCACCCTTGAAATTGCATTCGCAATTTGCGAGTACCTAATGGGTACTCGCAAATTGAGAATGTCTTCCCATTCATTCCTATGGGCCTCTAGGCCCATAGGAATGAATGGGAAGGTATTCCTTAATTCCAACTCGCAATTTGTGATTCGCAGCTAAGGAATATTAAGGAATCACAATTATTATTGCGATTCCTACATACATTGCATTTGGCGAGTCCTTAATAGCGATTCGCTAAAAATCGCTATTAAGGACTCGCAAAACGGTTTGTTCATACATATGCCCCCAAACGTAAATACATTTCTAATTCTTTGAATGATAAAATAGTGTGTCTGTGCATGCGTGCCTGTGTGTGTTTTGTGGTGGCAATTGGGGGTCATAAAGTCATTTCCTTCAGCAAAGAAAGCGGAAACGGAAAAGAAATGCTAGCCTGCTCGGGCCCCTGCAAGCATTGTATTGCAGCCTCAGATTTCATGCTCTCTTCACTGATAGCTGTGTGACGCAGCAGCTTCCGGCTTTGGCTCCATCAGAGAGCATAGGTAATACATCATGTTTTACATGAAGCCATCAGTTCAGCAATAAATGTAATTCTCCTCACTGAGTTGTACAACAATATGACCTATATGAGTACATCTGAAACGATACATCAGCATCTGAATGTTCTGGGAATACGATCCATTAGAGTTCACTTGGCTATTGTTCGCTTTGCTAAAGTGGTATTATATTACAACAGGCGGATTTATTGAGGGACACTCGGTGTAAGGATGGAGCCAATTAACAGAATTAACTTTGTGCTGTATCAATGGCGTTTAAATTTCCCTATGCCCACTTTAATACTGCATCATTATTCATATATGGCCAAGAATCTTTGCATCACATATACATAAATTTTATGTGCATCTTATAAATTATGACCACTTCATAAATGAAAAGAAATATAGCAAGTGCCTATTGTGCAAATTGAGTTGCAACTCTGCACTTCTTGACGTTGGCATAAAGATAGAGCGTATTAGATCCTCGCTGCTGTGACAAAGAGCCGGTCCTTCCAAAGCTTCCGGAGTCCTGGGGTCTCCCTTCACGGAAGCCACTTTCAAGTTCTCCATCACTGTGGCAGCTCCTTCTCCCTCGGGCGCCATCAGGCTGAGAACGTGGGAAGACACGTCGATACTGGCAGTATCTGCAGATTCAGCATGCGCTCGAGCTACGCGCACTTCGGCCTGAGATAATCCGTCTGGGGTCAGATCCTTGTGGACACCGTCCTGCCTAGAAGAGCCAAACTCATTTTGACAACGGTCATGATTCGGTGCCCCAACAATTCTAAGTGAGAAATACTGTGATTCTTTTTTAGTTTTAATAGCATGCTCTCTTGTGGAAAGCACAGCACACAGCCGTGTTATCAACCTATGTGATTTCACTTATTACCGACCTCCATCTTGCATTGGTGGGAACTGGTTATTGAATGCAAAAATTATTTTGAGTCATCACACAATATCAGTGTAGGGGTAGGAATACGCAAAAAGTGTGTTGAAATATTTTAGCAATCTTTGTAGTCATTTTATTTAGCTTCAATCAGCAGTTGCTCACACGTTGGGTCTTCAACCGCTGGGAAGGTTTAATGAATGGTGTTTTGTTGTTTTTAGTGTGTGGCATTTTGTTTAGGTATTTTGTTAAGGTGGGTTTGTTTTTTGCTGCTCTGTTTTGTTATGGGCTCTTCAATGCACCAAAGTTCCTTTGATCTTGTTGTCTATGTTTTATTTTAGGAATTATGGCGCCATATCCAAGTTACAATTCTTGCACTCCCTCTGTACTTTTAGGTCTGGTCTTTCATTATAGCTCTCTGCATTACCTATTGCTACCAATTCTTTAAAATATACTAGGGGGGATATTCTCAAGAACGTGTGTTAACTAACGCCAAAATCGCTTAACGCAACTTCTCACATCGCAGTCCATCGCGGGAAAATAACACTGTGTTAACGTCGTATTCACAACACAGCGGTAACATGCGATAGTTCCCCGACAACGCGGAAAATGAAATCGAAGAACCCACCGGGACGGCGATAAAAATCCAAAGCCGAACGTGAAAAAAGTTGCGATGGGCCCAATCGCGATAAGACAATCAGCGAAAAGCAGCACAAGGCCTGCAAATCACACACGTCAGGCGGGAAAAATCACCATAAAAGCAGGAAAAAAAACCACAAACAAAACCCAAACCACAGCGAAGCACAATGGAGGCAGCCGGAGCAGGTACAGAGGACGGTCAGAACCCCACAAGCCCCACGGAGGCCCAGCCTGGGACCCCGGGGACAGGGAAGGGCAAGGACAAGAGGAAGACGAAGTTCAGTCCGCAGGAAAACAGGATCCTGATCACGGAGGTGGTAGAACACCATCAACAACTGTTCGTCACCTCCACTGTGCCATTGGCAACCAAAAATGCAACATGGCAGTCAATCCTGGACAAGGTGAATGCAGTCGGAGTGCTGAGGAGGACAATGGAAGAGGTCAAGAGGCGCTGGAATGATGTCAAGCGCAAGAACAAGCAGAAACTCGCCAACAACCAGAAGGCAGCAATGCAGACTGGAGGTGGGAGTCCAGCGCCACAGGAGGAGCTGGATGACATGGAGGAAATGGTGTCCACAGTCATCAGTGGGGAGACGGTGGCAGGAGTTGGGGGACCTGACACTGCTCAACATGACCAGACACAACAGCAACAGGGTGAGTAACCACCAGGGACTGGGGGGACGGGGGGAGATGGGCACAATGGCACACATGCACAATCAAGAATAGCACACTGCACACCCACAATGACTCTGGGTCATGCCCCTGATCCTCTTGGCATACTGCAGCACACATAGAAACAGCAAGTGGGCCCCCGTCCACAATGTGCACAGAGGGGGCCCTCCCCACACATCACTAATCCCACAACAAACCCATGCACATGTGCCGAACCCAGCAAAGCGGCGTGTCAGTGAGCCACACTGACAATGCAAGTGACACTGCCTGACGAATAACAAAAAAACAAGGAACCCCGGAAGTCAGCCGGGACCAAGGGTGGAGTTGTGTTTTACAGAACAAGGGTCCCACACAAAGAGAATGTAGACGTAAAATTTCACAATTTCATAATAAAAATTGGAATAAACAAATGTTTAAATTACAAGATAGGTATTTAATGCTAGTGTCAATGAAACAAGACAGTATTAACACGTGGGCAACCGTGACAAGGCAGAGGGAAATCGGCCGATTTCCTTACCCCAGGCAAGTGCCTGAGAAGTTGCCAGGAGTGCGGCAATAGATATTTAGTCAATGCGACCCTAGAAACGGGGGTCGGAGCCGTGCGCCTGCTCGATGGCTGCTGTAGGAGGGAGCCAGGACAGCTGGACGATCCGGAATAGAACAAGCAGTTGCCGGCACTGAGCCCCGTTTCTAGGGTCGCATTGACTAAATATCTATCATTGGCCTGCCAACCTGCACGCCGATCGTTTACTATAGCCTCCCGGCCGGGAGGTGGCTCCCCCGGTTCCCAGTTTGGATACTCGTGCACCCGACGATCTCGCTTATTCCCTACGTCTCCTATCTGCTTCCGGCGGACTTCCATGCCAGCACCTCGTTCTGGCCTTCCTCATCGCGGCTCCCAGACTTGCCGCACTCCTGGCAACTTCTCAGGCACCTGCTCTATCTATTAGTCCTGATGAGATCCCGATATTCTCTGCGGGATTGAAACGTCGTCGACACATACATTCCTAACTCTATACCACTATTTATACTGTTTGTGGAGTATGAGATGTAACCTCAACTGTGACTTGTGTTTATTTATATTTACGTATACTGAAAAGTCACAATTTTAAGTCACTTGCCTGGGGTAAGGAAATCGGCCGATTTCCCTCTGCCTTGTCACGGTTGCCCACGTGTTAATACTGTCTTGTTTCATTGACACTAGCATTAAATACCTATCTTGTAATTTAAACATTTGTTTATTCCAATTTTTATTATGAAATTGTGAAATTTTACGTCTACATTCTCTTTGTGTGGGACCCTTGTTCTGTAAAACACTGCCTGACGAATAGCATGGCTGCAGTCAATATATCATGACATGTCGCACGCCACAACACTGAGGTGGCTGAGTGTGGACCACATCAGTAAAGGAGCAGGTCACACTCTGACACATCCACCTGCACAAACAACCCCTGACCTCAACAACACACCTGCGGACAAACCATGCCCCACAGTCCCAACTATCACCAAGAGCCCAATCTACCCAAGTATGCAACATCTCAGCACTGCAGAAGCACAGAAGTCAAGGCACACCGCCTGAAAGGGATAAGGGCCAGCCACATCAGAGCTGCAGGGGCGACTCCCCCAAAATGCAGCACACACACATACTATGCAGAGCACATGAACATTGACAACAATGTGGTATGAACTGCAACACGTTCACAACAGAACAGAGGACCCAAGTGTTGCCGCTTGTGTGTAGAAACTGGCCACTCACATTTGGCATAGCAGGGACACGTGGGATGAAAATGTACTAGTACAAACACACATCCGTGATGTTGTCGAAATGTCCACTGTCCCGCATCAAATAGGCAGCTCCTCCCAAACAGTCACAATGTACATTGTCATGCAGTCTGTATGTAAATTTGTACAATGCGTCAACATACATGTGCACACAATGTTAAACTGCATCTCCCCTTCACGTTGCAGGGGAGAACCAACACCTCCTGCAGAGCAGACCCAACATCTTTTCACTGTTGACGAAGAGGACCACACTAGCATCGACCCCGATGCCCTCCAACAACTCATGGACACCCTGAGGACCCCACGCTCAGGAGCAGGGCAGCCCAGCTTCATCGAGGAAACCCCACCCCCTGCACAGACAACACAGCAGGAAGCACGTACCACCACGGCTGACTCCCAGGACCCCCACGACCAACACATGGCCTTCCAACACCGTGTGTTGGAGTGCCAGGAGAAGGTGGCTGATCAGGTGTGGGTGGGGTTCGACCGCATGGCAGCCAGACTTGATGCCATACATGGGTGTCTGATTCCCATCAGGGACCACTTTCAGTCCCTAACAGACACCCACAGTCCGCTCCATGCTCTCCAGTGATCCATGGCTGACATCGCTGGAGTCATGATACTGAGACCAGAACATCTGTCCAGTCAGGGTGGCTCCAGCGATGTCTGCCGGGAGTTGGGACAGATGCGGGGGCTCATGGAGACCATGGTGCGGATGACGGCAGACAGGATGGCTGCCATGGCTGCACACCAGCGGGATGTGGCTGGGGCCTTCAATGCCCTGCAGCACATCGTCATGGCATTGCTGCCTCAAGGCCTTGCTCAGATGAGTGATGCTGCAGCTTCTTCATCCACATCTGCACCCCCTGATGTATCAGTGCCTCAGAGTGTGGCAGGCAATCCACCACCTCCCTCGTGTGAGGCACATGTGACATCAGAGGACAAAGATGCGGGTGAACCAACCTTACTGGTGAGGAGGAGGCAGTAGCATTCATCTCCGCAAGATGGCGGGTTTCTGCTTGGTCCTGCCCTTTGCATCATCACCTTCCACTGTCCCCCGATACACTCTACAACACTCATCTTGGACCTCGACATGGACTGCCAGCTCCTGTTTGGTTACCAATGACACAGCGATCAGACTGCGGACTGAACTCTTCCCCTTCCGATATACTTGTCATTCCCTGTATGACTCTGGCTGGCTCTCCATGGGCCAATAATGTGAAGTGGGGTTTGCATGGCCCTGTACTGCTCCAGCTGCAACACTCCACTGGATGTGAATTAAACATTCAGAATCGCACAGCTGTGTCATGCCTTTGATCATTCACGTATGTGGGTATGATTGAATGTAGGGTGGGAGATTCCCCTTGACGTCCATGGTGGTCATGTCGTGGGACTTGAGTGACAGGGTGCAACAGTGCCGATTGCGTTCCGGGTGGCGTAGTCACTACAACAGGGACACACGCATCAGTTACTTCCATGTCCAGCCCAGAACTGGAGCACGCACAGAGCCCCGGGGTCATTGTTCCTACCCCTACGCTGGCCTGCCGTACGCCAGGCCAGTCCACTCCACTTACGCTTACAGGGGGGGACAACAACGCTAAATGTCCAAGGTCTTCCCTGTAGTGATTTGCTGCTCACTGGTCTAGTCGTCAGCATGCCACGGCCACTCCCTGAGGGCTCGTTCAGACCCACACCACACACATCCAGCACAGTCGTCACAGGTCATGTGACCCTGCCAATCAAGGGGGCCTAGCACGTCACATACCCCTCTGCCGGTGTGGTAGTCCGGAGGGGGGCATGGGGGGTGGGGGCCTGGGGGTGGGTGGTGTGGCCCTCTTGGGGCTCCGGGCTGCATGATCAGTAGCTCCATGGTATCTGTTGTTCTTCAGGTGTGGCTCTGGGCTGGGCTCCCTTTCATGGTGCAGGTTGTCATCCGACTTAACACCAGGTAGGAGCAGGTGTTAAATCCCTGCTGCTAACGCGCCTTATCGCATGTTTTGTGATCTTATCGCCGATCTGGCTGGTCATTGGGAATGTTGCGAAGTGGTGTTTCCGCGGGTTTTTGCACGGGAACGCCTGCTCTGCATATCATTAGCGTAGTTGCAGTGTGTCATCCGTGGCGTGTTTTTGCAGGCTGCTATCGCAGGAAACTGGTGTTGTCGGCTGTTAACACCAGCTTGTGAATGGTGCGAGGAATTTATCGCCACTTTGGTTGCGATGAAGTGCCGCTAACTCGGCGATAAGTCCTTGTGAATATGCCCCATAGAGCGGGCTTTTGCTCTGTCCGGTGGAATATTTCTGTCTTGCCTCATGCCATTGGTTGTTTGGTACATCATTCCATCTCCTAAGGAGGGCTGGCATACCTGTGCTTGAGGGACTATTTTACACATCAAACGTACAGTGAACCACATCACGTTAAATTCTTTAGCTCTTGCATGCATTCGGTCTGACTTTACAGTGAGAGTTAATGTTGAAGTTGCCTATGGCACTCCCAATCGAAGGACATCACTTCACTTGGGGGCATATTTATGGGAAATGTGGAACAGGGCAGTGCAGCAAGTTACCTTGCTGTGCTGCCCTGCATCACAGGGAAAGGGCAGGAATGCACCGTATTTATCCAATCTGGTGCATTCTTGTCCTTTTCCCCTGTGCTGGCACCATTTTGGCAGCCTAGTGCCAACGCAGGCATTTTTGCACCATGGTGCAAGTATGCCTGTGTTGTAGGCATGAATGTTTTTGTGCAGCAAGTGGGACCTTCCTGCACAAAAACAATCCATAGAGGCGTTTCCTATGTGCACTGCATTCTGCAGATATTTCTCCTCATTACGCCTCCTCTGGGGAGGTGTATCTTTTGGAGCATTCCCAGGTTTACTAGGTTTGGTAAATGTGGGAATGCATCAAAATCAATGGGATTTGCGTGAGAACACCCACCTCAATGCCCATGGAATGCCTCCATTGCGCAGAGTAATGGGGAATAACATGCCGATTTTGGTGCTTACTGCACAAAAATCCGCATATCCCTGTTAATATCGGGCATTTTTCTCCTATGAATTTTGGCAGGTTTGACTTCCCGAAATTTCTCTGGACAAAAAGTGCAGGAGTGTAGTGCTAGCAGCTAAACTCTTAATTCTGGAATGTGCGGTGCCAGTATTCACCGCTCACACACCAAGTTGTGGGTGGCCCCTCTCAATTAGTGCCCAAATGTCTGCAATAGGGCATCTCAGTAGAATCCATTTCTGCAAGACTGCAAAAACAGGTAACATTTGTTCGAGATGCACAAGAGCGCTGTATTAAGACGGAGAATTCGCTAGCCCCTGAACACCCTCGCTGTACAGATGGACAGGGCTTAACCGAGGCATGCTTTGTGATTCGGCTGTTTGCTTAAGCAGCAACAGAGTCCTAAGAAACAGTTGCCATGCCAACCGGCTACTGAGCGGCGCACATATACTTCCAGAACCCGGGCTAATTTCGAAGGCTTTGTTACCTCTGGCTGCAAAGTTTGAATATATTGGGGAACCGTTGTGATAATGTTAAACCCTCATGCGGTATTCGGCCGCGCCTCTACTTACAGCATTATTATTATTTATTGTTAGTTCATCTGGTCTAGGACAGGATTTCAACGGGGAGCAGAGCAGCCGCCTGACGTCACCCCTCCACCACCACAGAACAGACTGTTCTGTTTGCAAGCCTCCAAAGTTCTGGTGTTTAGAAGATAAAGGACAACGCTTTTTTGTAATCTATTATTAACTGTCAAATATGTGTATTACAGCAGGAGCCCTCTGCTGAGAAAGAGCAAGGCATGTTTTTGAGGTGCAGTGATTAAGTGCAGCGCGTTCTCTCTGCTGTTTACACCACACAGATAGCTGCTCGCCCTCGGAACAAAATAATGCTGCAAAGTAATCAGTCTCCGTTGCTTACCAGCGCTGCCTTTAAATAAGTTTGAAATGTTAAAACAAAAAAAATGCTTAATTGCTTTTTTTTTGTTCTTTTATACCAGTTTAATCGCTGTTCAAGACGCATCTGAAAATGTCTCCTCTCTTGGTTTTTATAATTATTGGATGGTTGCATGCTGACTGCCATTCCAATTACATTTTGATGGCTGATAAAATGGTTACTGACAGGGATTGCAAACATTTTTAGTTGTGTGCATGCATATAAAAATAAAATGTAATGTTCTAGTACCAATACAATGAAAAAGAAGATTCAGAAGAAATGACACAATGGCAATAAATAGTGTGTATGCATACACATCTGCAAATGTGGTTTATGTCATTGTGATTTTTTATGTGCATGTGTTTTAACAAAAGTTTTAAAAACAGGATGCTAGGGTTTAAATGTGTACAGTAAGCTAAAATCTCATTAAAGGGCCCTCTTGACTGTTAGTAGAGTTGTTTCCCTGTACTTGTTACATGCAATCTGTGGGGCAAAAAAAGATAAAGTGTACTTATGAAAGTTTTACTGTACTGTGGTAGTAAAATTGAATTTGCCCTTTGCACTGTAGTAATAATTGTGTGAATGTATGTTTATTAGTATAGTTGCTTTAAATAATGTGTTATTTGGCCACATTAATTTTTACTGCCATGGCACCGGGCACATTTGCACACACACACACACGCGCGCACACACACACACACACTACGGGTACCGGTCCTCATAACGCACCGGTCCTCACAAAGATAGTGTTTGTCTGGTTCTGTCAAGGTTAACCCACGCTATGAGGACCGAGCCGGTCCCCACAGTGTGGGTTATACATGCCCACACACACACACACACCATCCTGTGCCAGTGCTATTAAGTATTCTCAAGTAGAAAGTCACCCTTGCTTAAAGCTGCTTATAACATTAAAAACAAATGTTATGCCTTTTAAATAAGACAGATCGTCAGAAATGTAAAAAGAGGAAGGATTTCTATGCTGATGAGATTGGTCTCTGCCCATCAAGATTCATGAGGTGCTGATAAAGCATGAGGGTTGAAATCTTTAAGAGAGACATAACGATCAATACCAAGGCCGGGAACAAACAGACATAATAACACTTCCTCCTCTAATTAAGAATGCAGTCATACAAGGCAGCCCCGACGCTGAGTCGATCAAGGCACTGTGCTTAGCAGAATAAGTTGAAGCGTAGAAACTACGTCGTAGTGTATTAGTTTACAACAGAAGTCCTTATATTAAAGGATATCTCAGACACGAAGTTCGACTCAGAGTGTACTTTGTTCCTCCACATACATTAAGGTGGAGAAAAAGGTCGAGAAGTGCACAATTCTTGGGTGCTTCCAAGTCTTTTCATATATTTAATTGATGTCATTAGTGACTACGAATTACTGCAAGCAATTTTCAAATGATAGGCTGATGGACACAGTATATATATATGAACAACTTCTTTAGAAAGATGTGAGAGTTCAATTTCTCATCAAGCAAGAAGTGAAAAGTTGTTTATAAAAGAGAATGTCATTATGTAAATTTGACCATGCGTATAGGCCTAGGTGACATCACTAGAGTAATAGTGATTCTTTTACATTTTGGGGCTGAAACATACCATTGACATTGGAAGTCTTGCTGATATTTAATGTTTACAATATTTTTGAAGGTTGACGCCTTTTCTTTCATAGGATACATATTTAGGTCATTGACCGCACCCAAAAATGAGAAAATAGTGTATTTGAAGCATAATTGGAGGTTTGTATGGCATTTTAAGAAAACATGATGCAGTAAACCCAAGTCACACCTCCTGGGTTCCCTTGCCTCTCTACATTTCAGAAACATTTGGGCTTGTTAAGGTTGTCTTTGTGCGGAGTGAGCCTGCAGCCAAACACTGCAGCGACTCTGCATGGTAAATTTCTCTGAAAACACTCTGTAAATACAGACTAGATACAATTTTGCTTTCCACACATTCCTGTGTGGGAGTGAATATTGGATATTGACGTTATGTAAATATAATTACATAGTTTTTACCCACTGTCTGACATTTGAAGGGCATTCTGGGTATGAAGAAGTGGGGTGATCCATACATGTCATGCCTCCTGATCTCCAGGGGGTTTCCATTTCCAAACTTGGGTTGGGGGGCACACCTGGTTACAGGCAAAGCCATAGGCCAACACCTACCACCATCCATCGTGCTAGATTTCACTGAAAACCTCCCTGGAAAAAAAGTTTTGTTGTGGTTGTGGTTTTGGCCAAATCTTCTCTCACACAACATGCCCACCCACACATAGTCCTTGCTGTTTTTATCTGGAGAAACATAGTAATGCAGAATGGTATGACTTTTCTAATTGTCCACAGATTTTGCTCATTGATGGCAAGTATAGTTAAGGAACTGTGGACTAAATATATCAACATTTTGCACTGCTTGTGTCACAAAAGTGATAAAAACCAGCAAAAAATGTTTTTATGTTAATTACTTTCCAAAGCGCAAAACTTGTTTTGTGCTGGAAATTGCCTAAAAGTAATACAAAGTAGCATGAATCGCTGCTTTGCATTACTTAGCATCAAGGTGGCATTACATGGGCGTTTCTCATGCAACCACCCATGCATTTTTGACGCAAACCCTACCTACCAAAAATCAAAGGATGGGTTTTGTGTCAAAAATTAACACTGTTTGAAAGCAGGCGTTAAAAGGAGAATTGTTATAATTTCTCATTTCTTTCCCGATTTTGCATGTGTGCTGCACCGTACAGCACACACACAAAGTATGAAAAGTTTTAAAAGTTGTCTAGGCATAATATTTTGTACTGGAAGGGAATTCTTTCTGTACAAAACCTATGGTAGACTCACACGAACACCCTTGCACTATCGCGCAAAGGTGTGTGTGTGGCACACTCCAGCAAAATTCTGCACTGGCACTAGGGAGAGAGAGGAGAGAGCCATATCTTTGTAGCTATGGCACTCTCCTGCTCTCTCCCTGTCATGCAATGCAACACAGCATTTTTGGCTGTTAGTTGCATTGGGTGATACTGTGATAAATCTAGGCTTGTATTTCTTCTCACAGTTTCACTTTTGAAGGGTATTATAGTACCAAAAAAGTGCCACAATCTTTGCAAGCCATGAATCGCTGGATTTTCGTACTCCTCTAGATTTCTAAAAGCTTTTCCTAGATACTGGGCAATACTGAGGTTAACAACAACTGCTATCCCTCAAGCAAAATTTTGGGGAAAACTGACATTAAAAATTAACATGGCCAAGTAAAATCTTTGGCCAGTTCCTTTTCCATAAATTTTCCAACTCACCAACGTTGAGTACCACATATATCACCCACAGACTGCGCCACTACCACAGTTAACAGCTACAAGCTTTCCACTATTGTATTAACACGACCCAATTGATGAGTAGAGGCAGGGCCACATCATAGATGGTAATTACAACAGGAAAGTGCAGCAAAATGGGTCTGATCCTGTGGTGATGTGGTAGATGGAGTGTTGGTGCATCATTTTCTTTTCTTTTCTTTGCATCATGGAATGAAGCAGTCATAAGTGTTGCATTCCAGGAGTGTCAGTTACTCCTGTGCCTCTGATTGTACAGACATGTTTACTTGACTTCAATTAACAACTTCTTTTGATACCGCTTGGTGTGAAGACGATTGCTACAGATTTGGAGACGAGCGAAAATCATCGTGTTGAAGGAATGATTTACTGCAGGGGGCAGTGCGTGACTGATTTAATCGTGAGGAACAACGGACTGGGTATTGCAGCAGTGCCACTACATCTATTTGACTTGCTCTTTGAAGGTGAGAGGTGCCACTTTAAATTCAGGGTTGCACACTGATCCTGGTCTTCAATTTTGACTTTTACATTGTCGTGGCCACAGTCTGTTTGTACTGTAGCAAAGGCCGCAACCCATCTCGGCTGTCTTTAGTTAGTGCACCACGTGAAGCCGTTAAGTCATTGCCAAACAACGAGCCCTTTATTCCGCAAGCAGGCATGTGCAATCCCTATTGTCTCCACTTGCACACGGCTGTGGCTGTATTGTGGCACGAACACACTTCGGCGGCTGAACAGGGGAAACCGTGATTGCGTGTACGTCTGTGGCTTACCTCAATTCCACTTGCCTGGTTGGAAGTAACTTATCCTTCCAATCCCAGACCTGTGAACTTTAGCGCGGACTTCAGGCAAGTCCTCGCGGTTTGCTTCA
The DNA here is from genome assembly GCA_963921515.1 of Calotriton arnoldi. Lineage (NCBI taxonomy): Eukaryota > Metazoa > Chordata > Amphibia > Caudata > Salamandridae > Calotriton > Calotriton arnoldi. The sequence goes on from CAWUFW010012815.1 coordinate 385,341, forward strand.
ACCTCACGATACAGCAGCACTATTGAAGTAGCTATAGAAATGGGACTATACTCTACATCCTGTATGAAATAGAAAGAGGACTCTGCAATTGGAACTTTTTACCTTGATTTTCAGTGATTTCCACGCTTGTTCTTCAAAGTTGTTGTGCAAATAATTTCTCCGCGATTTGCACTCTAAAAAAGTATTGGTGCAAGTAAATATTCAGCTATTTGCATGCTAGGTGGAGAAAATAAAGAGAAAACATTTAAGCACAGTTACATCTCATCAATTTGCACGCTATTGCAGTGCTGCAAATAGTTTTTCAGCGATTTGCACGCAAAAAAAGAACAACTCTGAAAAGTGAAATTACAGCGATGTGCACGCTAAATTTAAAAAAAAGAACTCAACAAAAGTATTAATGCTAATTGTTATTAATTGATTTGCAGGCTTCATATAAAAATAGAAGAAGAGAAGAGGAGAACAACACTGTGCAAAAGGATTTTCATCTTTCTAATTGGTGTAATTTTTCAAGTTGCATTTTGGTATCATTGGCGGTATAAGAGAATGCAGAATGTACCCCCTCCCGTTCCTTTTTTGCAGGAATCTAGTGATCCACCAGTAGAGTGGAACTTATGGTTGAGTGGTATTTAGGGGAAATTGATGCTCAGTGGTTCAGGGTTTGAAGGCCAGAATGTGTACAATCACGTACCTAAGTATGAGCCCACAGCTGATGAAGATCTTGATGAATTTGACACAGCTGTGGTCCAATTGGATAAAAACATTTCAACAACGAAAAATGTAGTAGTGCACAGGTATACATTTTTTACAAGGGTGCAAAATTCAATGAGTATTGATGCCTATGTTACAGCATTGAAAGTACTTGCAGCTAAATGTGAGTTTGATTACTTTATTTCACAGTTAATTAGGGACCAATTAGTGGTAAGATGTAACTCAAAGATAATACAGGAGCGATTGTTAATATGTAAAAATCCACTATTGTATCAACACCACCCAATTGATGAGTAGAGTGAGGGCCACATCATAGATGGTGATTATAACAGGAAAGTGCAACAAGGTGGGTCTGATCCTTTGGTAAGTGTTCTATGAAGGTGCATGCCAATGCCACAGCTTATTCCACAACTCAGGCTTATTCACAACATATTAAACATGGCTGCACTTATAGCTGGTCAGCGAGAATGCCTGAGGGTCATTTGGCAACAGGCAGACTGAAAGGAGAAATAATGGAATCAAAAAGCCATCAATACCTTACTTTAATAAACCTGTCATTTGTTATGTGTGACGTGGTGAAGGTCAAAGGTAGCTTTGGGTGTATGTAAGTTCAGCACTAAGGTGTACTTTTTCTGTTGCCCTGCGTCACATACCCCAGTGCTGCAGTTCTTGGTTAATATCACAGCTCACACATAGCTAGGCATCTAACTTATACTGATCTGCACCGTTTGTCACCTCAATACTGTTAATTAACAAGCCCATTAAAAAAATACAGAGATCAGCCATCAAAGCAAGTCACTCAGCTGTAAAGGAACATGCACATGGAAGTAGAAGGAAGAATGAGTGACAGTGAAAACGGTCATCTGTGTGTGACGGGACTCGTGTACCAGAAGTACAAAGCGGAAAACGTGCTGAGGTTGGGAAGAGGATTGCATTGTCTGCAGTAGGATAAGCGCATGCAGATTAATATGCCACATGATGGTGATCATATCCTCTCTTAAAACCCACTAGATGAAAATCGTTTTACCCTAGAGCATAATGCACTCAATGTAGCATGCAAACACGCTAAGCAAGAAAGAGGATATACTAGGAACCACCACACAACTAGAAACAGATATGAATCCTGTAACCAGGTCATATAGGTTAACAAAAAGGGAATTGCTGCCACATGATTCAATCTACACTCACACGCACAGGAAAAATATTTGTTGATCCATTACTGTCTTATTCCTGTATATCTGGTGCCTGTTCAGTTTGCATGTCCTCCACTGTTTCCTCTACAAAATCACTGTCTTGGTTCTCAATGGTTTGCAATGACAGGAGCTCTGGCCTTGGAAATTATAACAGAGATAGGTGCAATCTATGATGCTCCCCACATTTTGATTCCCTGCAAACATAATGGAGACAGGTGCAATCTATGATGCTCCCCACATTTGGGTTCCCTGCAAACATACGTACATCATCCATGATGTGGTTGAGACTAGCTTGCATCATCAGAGAGAACAATTATGGTTGACACATTGCAAAACGGCACACATTTGGTGAAGTACATTAGTGAATGCAGGCTGGAAAGTGTTGCTAACAGGTCTTAAAGTGCCGTAGGAAGAACTACTTGTACAAAAGTGTATCAGTAACACCATCTTCATCTGTAGGAGTACAGCAGTCATTATGCCAAACTGGGATTCCTGATCATTTGACAATTCTCTAGTGATGGCCAACATTGTTTTTTATTTTCATATCTTATAGTTACATTTGAGCAATCGTAGAAACAGAAATACATGCCACAACTTGCCAGTAAGGCAATCCCAGAAACACCTTATTTCTTATGCTCTTATCACACTTCTCTAAACGTCAGGTTTTTATACAATGCGCATCAACCATCCTTCATGAACTGCCTTACCCTCTGCCATTCTCAATCACCTTAGGGTATCAGTCCATCTGCGATTCTTGTGTTATTTCCACACCCCTCACATTCCCCCATCTCTGGTGTAATCACCATCTTTTCTCTCCAGTTGGCCCATATTTTTTTAATTTACGTTGGCGACCTTGTGCTTTGTATACTGTAGCTCCCACCTGCATGCACCAGTTCATGTTATTTGCCCATTTCGATGATCAACATTGTTGATGTTTTTCTCTGCACATGTGCAACACATGCCATATGGACATAGTCAACAGATTCACTTCTGTGCAGTAAATGTGTGATCTTTGTCTGATCCTGTTGCCTGGCCATGTGACCCATGTTCACCATGTGGGTGCGGCAGGAGAGACATGATAGTTAAGAAGAACATACTAGGGATTAGTACACATACTTCTTTAGCAGCATTGGACATCTTGAAGGTACCCTCTCAGAAGTGAATTCTCATGGTTTGTGTTTGTCTGATTTGCAACTGCCATTTGCAGAGACAGCACGAGACACATCATTTCAGGTGTTGTCACATTTTCATGTGAGAGGTACGGTGAGAGAGAAGGAGCGCAACCACTTTTCTGCATAATTACTACAGGACATTCTGCCACTAGGTTGTAGGTTTACACAGCACTTCAGTAGGGGATTATGCTAACAGTCAAGTGGATTTTCTCAATCCAAGTGTCCTACGATACACTGCATTGCAAGTCCTGGTTCAGGTTAAACATAGTGTCTGTGACCATCCTACAGGTGTATTTTCCTCATCCTTTTAAATACAGCTGATCTCTAATGATACATTCATTTTGTGCCCACAACTGTATACATGCCCACAAATACGATGCTTAATGTGCACGGGGGCTATGTGTTTTGCATGATTTATTGTCATTCATAACTTCCAACTGTCTCCATGTCTTAAGAAATTCTTTCCGACGGCCCTGAATTTTTAACCATCTGCAAGTTTCATACTGGGACTTGCATGTTATCTTTTGATTTTGTAAGTATAGTCTCAAACACTTGTAGCAGCAAGTGGTGCTTTAGAAGAAGTAGAGGTGAGCACAGTTATTGACTCTGCCTGTGAAGTTGTGTAAAGTCGTGAAACTTTGCCTGCAGTCTTTTATATTTTAACCCAGCATCCAAGTCTCTTCAGGGAGATGGTCCACCCAGGAATAACCAAGCATCTGACTGCTGGAAATGGAGAGATAAGCCACCAGAAAAGTTGATTTGATTGATTGCTATCGTTTAGGCCTACGCTTACCTCAGAGTTACAATGGGTGGAGAGCTGCTGCTCCACAGCCACGCATTTGCGATTTCCTTCCACTCAAATTCTAGCTTTGTTTTGCTACTGCTGCCAGGACTTGCTTGGTCTACCCTTTTGCACTTTATGAAGCCTGTGAAGTTTTATAAAAATATGCAAATTCGAGGATTGGCTGAAGGGATCACACAAGACAAAGGATCACTTGTCAGCTAAGACGACTGTTCACTATTGCTGAGGCACTTTCATTGTGGCATGTATCTACAATGCGGTAAGTACTCCACCGTTAAGTCCTGAAGTAACATGTTGCAACAACCCGAGGAGCAAGCAGTGCATTGTCCACAGTAAACAAATGAACACTTCATTTGGAATCCATTTTATACTTTGATGCTGGGCTAACTCCAGCAGAAAATGTATCTAATTTTAGATGCATTTTGTGCCCTTGCTATGGTGGATTTAGCTTTGGGAAGTGATGGAGCTATGTTTCCATTCGCATTTTTCCACAGTAATTCACTCTAACATTTGATGAGAGCGCATGACTCTTCTTGTTTCACATCTGATTCTGCATGTGGTTGGTCCCTCCCAGTGCCTCCCCATCCAGTCTCTCCCCTTTCATGGCTCTCCTACCATTGCTTCCCACCCCCCACAAATCATCCCTGCACAGTCTCTACCCTTGCTCTCTCTCTCTCTCTCTTGCATGGACCCTTCCCCCACTCAGTCCCATCTGCCTTCCTGGGCTGCTCTGACATGTAAGAGAAGAGCACAGGCAACTGGGATATTGACTATTAAATGATCAGGACCGGACTCTCTCCAGCTGAGTTATATCAATATCCCAGTAGCCCTTGCTTTTTCATAGCAGACTCCAAGCACCATTCACTGCGCCTTGCTAGAGACATTGGGCCTGATTAGGATGGCGGTGAGACCGCCACCAACAGTCCATAGGTGGCAGTCTCAACGTCATCCTAAGCAAGTTTCCTGCCTGACACATTAGGATGGCGGGCGGTTTGTTGGCGGTCAGAAAGACCGACCGTCACGTATTTAACAGGCTCCTTGAGCCCGCCGGTGCATCAGAGGGGAATCATATCCCTACAACGGTCGCGTTGCCTGCCAGGCACCACCGTAGGGATTATGATGTCCCTTTCCACCCGCCTTTTCATGGTGGTTAACCCGCCATGAAAAGGCAGGCGGAAAGGGACTTTGGGGGCCCGTAGCGGGCCCCCCTTCCCCCTGGCCCTCAGACATGGGCCCTAGGAGGCACATATGGTGCGCCCCTACACACCCCTGCACCATGTGGCAGGCACCCTTTTTGTCTTGAGGCAGCCAGCAGCACCCGCCGCAATACAATATATAGGCATTGTGACTGCCGTGGTGGCAGACACATTGTAATGCCTATGTCGGGACCGCCTACAGCCTCTCAGGCAGTCTTGTTTCCGTTAGGGTGGCGGGCGGACTTTCAGCCCCTTTGTCTTTTTTGACCACCTTGCTTGGCGGCGATTTTAGGAAGGGCCAATTTATGTGCTTGACATGGATGTATGCTACAGGTACAGCCAGAAGGTTGATCCCAAGAGATTTAGGACGGCTGTCATTTTAGTAAAGGGGAGTCTTGTTAAGGAGATAATCATCTTGGAACAGAGCAGAGCAATTTCTCAGTTCAAATCTAGTTTTTCTGCATGTAGAATTCTGTGATTTTCATATATTTAGTCCATTTTTTCAAACCCATGTTATTTACTCTTAAACTCTGCTCTTTACTACTAATTTTAGTGTATTGGAATCCTTTATCACTTACTTATAGACACTTTCTGAAAGTTTCATGAGACTAGGAAGTTGACTTAACATGTATTTTGCCTTTGCCTTTTGTCATCGCCTTTTGAGAACCTTTGTTTATACATCTCAATAGATCACTTTTTTACTGTTGCTTAAAGGAGTTCATTTTTTATGCTTGTACCTAGGTTTGGCAATTTCCAAAGCTTTTAGATGATTGCTTTGGCTAGGAATTATTATTACGTTAAAAACTGTTGCGCGTTTTCGAAGAGTACCTAACCTGGAAAAGGACATGGTAATCAGGTGCCATTCAAGGGATTTTCAGGATTCTGCCTTCCTGCCATCAGGTGTCACTCACAGGGGTCCTGCAGGGTGCAGGCTTGTTACCAGAATATAACAAAACACTATTCCTTGCATTACTAGCTACACTTCATATTCCAGTCCAGATTTCTATACCACCATCCTAATGCATCATAGTCCTAAACCCTGCCTAGATCATGTCCTGGTGGTGGATCTTTCTTTGGATTTTTTGTTCCTGGTTCCTGTGGTTATTCTTACCCTGTTGTAAATGTGTTCTTGACTTTTCTCTCTTTTCTCTCAACCACCCTCCGATCCTGGCTTTTCTGTTTCTCATCTTGTGCCTTCTGGTTTTCCTGGTCTTCCCCTTACCAAGTCTCACTTCAGTCTTTCATTCATTGGTGATTCTCTGATTCTTAGTACCTGGAGAATTCCTTGTACCTAGCTATCTCGCTGCACCTGTGCACCCCCCCCCCCCCTGAACTTCAAGCTATTTCATCCTGGTGAGCTCAGTATGTGGTGACTTATAACAGTCCTTATTGCTGAGGCTCCTTATGCTCCAATGTGTTCCGGCTGCACTGCTTCCAGCTTTGCACTTTGCTTATGCAGGCTTTGATTTCCCTTATTTCTGCTTCTGTCTCTCTGTACCTGTAAAGTATTTATGCTGCACACAAACAGTAATGAAGTGAAAACACACCACAAGAAAAATCCCAGATCACTTTAGAGCAATAGGGTAGGTTTTAATGAATAAAATGATACCAGAAGGACACAAAACCAATCAGTAGAACCAGAGATATTACCTTATATAGTTTGTAGTAAAAATAGCCCCAAAAGCACTAAGTGCCAACTGTGGTTACCTGGTCATGCTGTACCGGTACAAAGTCACATGTTCATGCCGACCACGATGGTGCACAGGCCGGATACAGGGACCAGGTTAGTCCCGTTGAGATTTGTACGTTATGTCCTTGATGCAAGGCTTTGTGTCTCTCTGTGTCGGTTCTGTTGAGGAGTTGTGTTGTACTGTGTCGGTTCCAATGAGGACGCTATGCAGGAGCTGAGTTGCGAGGTCCTGTGTCGAGTTGCATCACTGTGTGCTGCTTCTGATGAAACCCACAGTTAGGCAGTGAGGACTACACTCTGATGCCAGCCATGGGTGCAGGACCTGGGGGGCACCTCTTGGGGATGAGGGCTCACTTCAGCAGAGGCCAGCAAAAGGGCTCAGGCATTTCCAGGTACAGATACAGGCAAGTCCAGTGCAGCAGGTGAGCTGGGCAGTTGCAAGAAGGCCTCTGAAGCTTCTTGTTCCCCTGTAGCTCACGCAGGAGGCCAGCCGACTGACCCTTGGAGTCACTCATGTTAGCCTGGGCTGAAGGGAGGGGGTACAGTCTTCCTTCTCAGAGAGCAATTATGTCGTCAAGCAGCAGGGCAGTCCTCCGATAGCAGTAGGACAGTCCTATGGTTGCAGGGTAGATCTTCTTCCGTACTGCCCGCAGGTCCAGGAGTGTACTGAAGAGTGTTCCTGGAGGTCCAATAATTATACCTGGTGCCAGCCTTTGAAGTAGAGGTATTCCCTATACTACTATACACATATGGTTCTGGAAAATTCTTGCCTTCCTCTATCGAGGCTACATGATATCTGAGGTGATGCAGGCCTGGTGTCAGATTCCTTTGTGTGTGTGTGAGGCCGAGTCCTTTGAAGTGCAAGTGGGGCTGGGTGTCGCTCCTACCAGTCATCCTGCCAGGATGATCTATCCTATCTACACCTAATGCCCCTTTGTGTTACTCTATTGAAACAATACAAAACCCCCAACAGCAGAGCCATTCAGAGTCATGTGACCCAGGACAATAACAGAAGGCACAAATGGTTAGGACAAGAACATACCAACTTTCTAAAAGTGTAATTTAGATGTTCCCATTAACAAGCATTGGTAAGCATCGGTTTCATCTATGTAATGAACAAAGAGCTGTTTTTATCAATCATCGTCCGGGAGAAGGAAAGAGCTCCCAGACAGATAACAGGGGAGTGGAGAGGAAGTGGTGCAGTGGCCAGAGCTGCTGACTTGAGAGCTGGGGTTCCCAGTTCGAGTCTCGGGTGCGCCTTGCAATATCCTGTGATTCTATGCAAATCACTTAATCTCTCTGGGTAATAAATTGCTATATAAATATGCTGCAAGAGTAAAAGGCAAAACGTTATGAAAATATAGCTCCACCAAAGCGGATGTTAACAGTATTTCGGCAGCGGGAAACTGATAAGAGAAGCAGATGAGGAACAAGCATTGGTAAATGTAGGAACATATGCTAAAGCCAATAGAAATGGAGGAAAGGTAAGTAGCACACACAGGAACCAATGAGAAGTCAGGAAAGAGGGGAGGTGGGATGTAAGTCCCTTTTAAGTTTATATTAAAAACAATAGATTTCTAAACCGAAAAAGGACCATAAATTGCAGTTCATTTGAGTGCAACACCATATCTCTATCTGCTCACAATCAAATGTTATCACTTATTAAATGAAATAAGGTAACCCAGTGTTAGTCAATGGGAGGGATATGCCCTACAACAGTGAAAAACGACATTAGGAGTTTTTAGCACCAGAATATGTAAAACGTAAGTTCACATCTCCTACTTTTTAAATACAAAGTACCCTGCCCTATAAGCCTTTAGGGCCTACCTTGGGAGTGACGTATCATTATTAAAAAGGCAGGTTTAGGCCTGGCAAAAGGTTTATTTTGCCAGGTCAAAATAGCAGTTTAAAACTACACTACAGATGCAATGGCAGGCCTGAGACATGTTTTTAAAGGCTACTTCAGTGGATGGCACAATGAGCACTGCAGATATTTAATTACAGGCCTGGGTACCTGTAGTACCATTTTCTAGAGACTTACAAGTGAATTGAGTGCGCCGATTAGGTATAGGCCAATTTTACCATGTTTGTAGGAGAGAGCACAAGCAATTTAGCACTGTTTAGCAGTGGTAAAGTGCACAGACCTGCCCAAGCACCTGGATACTGTCTCAGGTGATTAGTGCACTGTACAAATCAACATAACATAACAGAGTCCTAATGCCAACAAAAACGAATTCAGGAAGACAGGCTGAGTGAAGGCCAAATGTTTAGGGGAAGACCATGCCAAGGGTGTCACGTCTAACACATACAAACTATCATTTATGATAATTTGTCTTTCATTTTCCTGCTTCTACCTTCTTGTTGTTTGCAGTTTACATTTGTGTTGTCTTCCTAGTTTCTCTTTTGTAGGTTTTCCTGGTTCATGTCCAGTTTCCTACTAACAATCCACTCCCACTTTCTCCAATCAACAGCTTCTATCCTGTTCTCCTTCCCGGCTTTCAGAAACCTTCTTATATTTGTTTCACTTCTTCTCTTGAATTTCCTTGTGCCTACAAAGAGCAAGCACCCCTTTTTCTTATCCTTCCCCCGAACTCAGCAGGGTCCCTGACAGAAATGCTTAAAGCCATGTAATTTGTGCACATAAGATTTAGGGGCATATTTACAAGGAAATTGGGCAGCGCAGCGCAGCACCAAATGCGGCAGCGCTGTACTGTGCCATTTCCAAAATGCAGGGATCCGCAGTATTTACAATGATACAGCACACCCCAGTATTTCCCCTAGCGCTGGCACTGAAAATAGCTGCCTAGCGCCAATACACACACCCCTGCACCATAGTGCAAGGGTCCCTGTATTGCAGGGATGATTGTTATGTGGGACACCTTCCTGCACATAAACAATCATTAATTGTGATTTGCTCAACTATGTGTGCTGCAGAATGCAGTACACAGAAAAAGCAAAAATGAGGAGAAATATTTCTCCCCGTTGTGCCAATCTAATGCCTGCTTTTGCATGGCGTTAGTTTTTGGCACTGCCTCAGATTTACAGATCCTTGTAAATCTGGGGCAATGTGAAAAAGGAATGGGTGTTACGGTGAAACGCTCACAGCAACACCCATTGCACGCCCCTTTCATGTAGAAAATGGTGTGAAAGGGTACCATATTTACAAAGTGGTGTTAAGCCACAAATAGTGGCTTAATGCCACTTTGTAAATATGGAGCAGGGCACTGAGGTACCAGAACGTCAATAAAAGTGACATTCCGGTGGCACAATCCCCTTGAGATTATGCCCCCTAGTGTCATGTTTTATTTCCTGGGTTGCAATTCTCAGTGTGCTTAATAGCTGCCAGCTGCCATAGCTCGAAAGGCTTCAGAGGGTACATACAGCAACGCTAATTTTATGCATGCGCCAATATTACTGCTTTGAGAGGTCTTTTAAAGCTTTCCATTTCATTTTGGGTACAATTTACTGGGAGGGTCATTTGAGATTTAGATCTCACTCTAAAGGACATTGGTTCTGGTCTTGCTGTCTCCATTTTTCTGTGTCGGCTTGAAAGTCTGTTCAATCATAATGTCTATGATTTGTTTCTGTCTTTATAGACCTCTGGTAAAAGCATAAGATACTGCAGTCTGCTAAAGCAAAGACTGGTTTCTCAATCAGGTAACCTGAAGGCTTGGTCTGATTCATAGGCCCTCTTTTAATTGCTTGAGTAACAGCAACCTAATAGAGAAAAGACTTGTATGCGACTGAAGGTGTCTCTAGTAAAGGCTTAAGTGCTGCAGCCTGCTACAACTAACTCCTGTGTCTGTCTCAAGGGCCTCGAGTGATGTACAACAGCCTCTGATAACAAAGATTTTGTCAGACTGAGGGACCTCTAGGAATGGCCGAATGTACTGCAGCCTGCATTAAAACACACGTAAAAGATCTTTTTGAAAATAGTGATTCCTTTTGGCTTTGCCAAAACATTTTTTCCTATGTATTTATGTCTTCATTTTGTTTCTTGTACAATTAGCTCTTTTATTCGTTTCATAATTGTGCACTGTTAATTTGATGTTAGAATTGTTATGTTAGTCATTTGCTCTATTGTTTAATAAAGTTATATTTAAAAAAAAAACTGAGAATAGTGAGGTGGTTGTTTCTTGAGGAGCATCCAGGAACAATGCCCATCTGTCTGTAATAATCAGGTTTAGAATGACAGTGTTGTGAAAAGCTTTGCTTCAAAGATGCAGGACACCTAGTAGAGATTCAGAAATGTGTTTATTCCATGAACAAAAAGGTCTCACCCAACCACAATGGTTGACAAGCAGCTGTGTCTCTCGCAACTGCCAACTGGCCTCCAACATTCTATTACTTCTTTGCCCACCAACATTCCGTGAGATGAAGGCTGCAGCCATCACAGACAGTTTCATCTCACTTAATATGTACATATCATACATCTCCCCCTTTTAATCAAACAATAATTGTAAGAACTATTTAACAGAATAAAACCAAACCTATTAGTGATTAAACAATCTCACTTGATATGTACATATCACACATCTCCCCCTTTTAATCAAACAATACATATGAGAACTATTTAACAGAATAAACATATAAAATAATAAAATTGAGTTGTACACCTCATATTCCATGAGAAAAGAATACACATTTTCTGTTCAAACAACTGATATCCACATCCAGATGAACAGTGCAAAATCTCTACAAGATATTGCCCTGACCTTGACTGGTAGGTCGCTCCCCCACCACACAGCTCCGTCTGTGTGCCCTGCTGCTGCCCCTGATTGTGCTCGTTTTTCCTTTCTGTGCCCCCCTTGCTGCCCCTGATTGTGCTCGTTTTTTCCTTTCTGTGCCCCCTTGCTGCCCCTGATTGTGCTCGTTTTTCCTTTCCGTGCCCCCTTGCTGCCCCTGATTGTGCTCGTTTTTCCTTTCTGTGCCCCCCTTGCTGCCCCTGATTGTGTTCGTTTTTCCTTTCTGTGCCCCCCTTGCTGCCCCTGATAGTGCTCGTTTTTTCCTTTCTGTGCCCCCTTGCTGCCCCTGATTGTGCTCGTTTTTCCTTTCTGTGCCCCCTTGCTGCCCCTGATTGTGCTCGTTTTTGCTTTCTGTGCCCCCTTGCTGCCCCTGATTGTGCTCGTTTTTTTTTCCTTTCTGTGCCCCCTTGATGCCCTGATTGTGCTCGTTTTCCCTTCTGTGCCTGTTTCCCGCCGCTGCGCCTCGCGGCCCCGCCCCCTCACTGCCCATTCGCTGCCCCATTCCCTGCTCCTCCCTCCCACCTCCCCATTTATGGCGGCCACTGCGTGGTGAAGAGAGCGACCCCTGACCTTGACTGGTGGGTCGCTCCCCACCACACAGCTCCATCTGTGTGCCCTGCTGCTGCCCCTGATTGTGCCTCGTTTTTCCTTTCTGTGCCCCCTTGCTGCCCCTGATTGTGCTCGTTTTTCCTGTCTGTGCCCCCTTGCTGCCCCTGATTGTGCTCGTTTTTCCTTTCTGTGCCCCCTTGCTGCCCCTGATTGTGCTCGTTTTTCCTTTCGGTGCCCCCCTTGCTGCCCCTGATTGTGCTCGTTTTTCCTTTCTGTGCCCCCCTTGCTGCCCCTGATTGTGCCTCGCTTTTTCCTTTCTGTGCCCCCTTGCTGCCCCTGATTGTGCTCGTTTTTCCTTTCTGTGCCCCCTTGCTGCCCCTGATTGTGCTCGTTTTTCCTTTCTGTGCCCCCTTGCTGCCCCTGATTGTGCTCGTTTTTTTTCCTTTCTGTGCCCCCTTGATGCCCTGATTGTGCTCGTTTTCCCTTCTGTGCCTGTTTCCCGCCGCTGCACCCCTGCGGACCCGCCCCTTCACTGCCCATTCGCTGCCCCATTCCCTGCTCCTCCCTCCCACCTCCCCATTTATGGCGGCCGCGGCGCGCCGCGCCGCTGGCGCACCGAAGGCGCGCCTAAGGCAAGCCCGTCTGCGCCCGTCTGCGCCGTGACCGCGCCCAGCGCCAGACCCCCTGGTCCGGGCATCCCCCGTGCCCGCCACATCAACAGACGCTGATACGACGCCAGCACCCTCCACGCACTCAACCCCGGAAAAGATCACGCCTGCTACCAGGCCACCCCGAGCGCACCCAAGGGCCCTTCACCTGCCGGAACTGCAGCTTCGCCAGCACCCGCCCCGCCAAACCACCGCACAGGAAAGAACCCAACTACCTCAGATGCATCCTCCTCAACACCCGCTCCGCCCGCAAACACGCCATCGAACTCTGGGACCTTCTCGACTCAACCTCCCCAGACGTCGCATTCCTGACGGAGACCTGGCTGAATCCCGCTTCAGCCCCCGACATCGCCATTGCCATCCCGGACGGATACAAGATCACCCGCAGGGACCGCACCAACGGAGTCTGAGGAGGCATCGCCATCGTCCACAGGAACACCCTCAGAGTCTCAACCAACACCGACGACACCCTCAGCACCGCCGAACACATGCACTTCCAGATCCACACCGATCCCAACACCACCCTCAGAGGAACCCTCATCTACAGACCCCCGGACCCCGACCACAGTTCAGCGATTCCATCGCTGACTTCCGTCAGCACACACGCCATCGCCTCCACGGACTACATCCTCCTCGGGGACCTGAACTTCCACCTCGAGAACAACAAGGACACCAACTCCACCACCCTGATCGACAACCTCGCCACCCTCGGACTCAGACAGCTCTTGACTACACCCACCCACGCCTCCGGCCACACGCTAGACTCCATCATTTCCGCAAGCCCACACGTCTCCTTCAACCACACCTCCGAACCCCACTGGACTGACCACCACTGCATCCACTTCACCTACAGGAAGCCCACCACGCACCACCGCACCGAACAAATGCCTCGCCGCTGCTGGAGCAGAGTCACGGAAGACCAGCTAACCACAACCCTCGCCCTGAGCCCACCCGCCAAACCCTCCGACCCCGACACCGCCGCCCGCAACCTCAGACAGTGGATCGACGACTGCGCCAACACCCTCGCCCCGCTCAAGAATCCGCCCAACAGCCACACCAGCAAGAAAGCCACCTGGTTCACCGAAGACCTCCAGGCCTCCAAACGAACATGCCGAAAACTGGAGAAGATCTGGCTCCACGAACGGACAGCGGACAGCTACGCCGCCCACAAGAGCGCCACCCGCAGTCACCATCACCTCATCAGATCCGCCAAAAGGGCCTCACTCAAAGACCGCCTAGACAACAACGCACACAACAGCAAAGAGCTCTTCAACATCGTGAAGGAACTCTCCAACCCCAGCTCCAACACCAACGACATCCAGCCGTCGCGAGACCTGTGCGACTCACTGGCCACCTTCTTCCACCGCAAAATCGCCGACATCCATGACAGCTTCAACACCACGACCGCCCCGGCAACCACCGAGACCACTGCCCCCACAACCACCAACCGCCTGCTCTCCTGGACCAACATCAACGACGAGGACACCAGCGAGATCATGAACACCATCCACTCCGGTTCACCGCTAGACCCGTGCCCTCACCACATCTTCAACAAAGCCAGTACAGCCATCGCGCCCCATCTCCGGAAAATAATCAACATCTCCTTCGAGACAGCAACCTTCCCGGAAAGCTGGAAGCACGCCGAGATCACCGCCTTACTCAAGAAACCCAAGGCAGACCCCAAGGACCTCAAGAACTTCCGACCCACCTCTCTGCTCCCGTTCCCCGCGAAGGTCACCGAGAAAATCGTCAACAAACAACTGACCCGCTACCTCGAGGAGAACAACATCCTGGACCCTTCCCAGTCCGGCTTCCGCAGCAACCACAGCACCGAAACCGCCCTCATCGCCGCCACCGATGACATCAGGACCCTGCTAGACAACGGAGAAACAGCAGCCCTCATCCTCCTGGACCTATCAGCCGCCTTCGACACGGTCTGCCACCACACACTACGAACACGCCTTCACGACGCCGGGATCCAAGAGAAGGCCCTGGACTGGACCACATCCTTCCTTTCCGGCAGAACACAAAGCGTCCGCCTCGCCCCTTCCGATCCAAGGCCACCAAGATCATCTGCGGCGTACCCCAAGGCTCCTCCCTCAACCCAACGCTGTTCAACATCTACATGGCACCCTCGCCCACGTCGCCCGACAGCACAACCTCAACATCATCTCCTACGCCGACGACACCCAGCTGATCCTCTCCCTCACCAAAGACCCTCACACTGCCAAAGCCCACCTCCACGAAGGAATGAAGGCCGTCGCCGAATGGATGAGGACCAGCCGCCTGAAGCTGAACTCGGACAAGACGGAGGTCCTCATCCTTGGTTCCAACCCTTCAGCCTGGGACGACTCCTGGTGGCCAACATCACTGGGAACAGCCCCGCCACCCACCGACCACGTACGCAACCTAGGGGTCATCCTCGACCCCACCCTCTCCATGACTAAGCAGGTCAATGCCGTTTCCTCATCCTGCTTCAACATCCTCCGAATGCTCCGCAGGATCTTCAAGTGGATCCCCACCGAAACAAGAAAAACAGTCACCCAGGCCCTCGTCACCAGCAGGCTGGACTACGGAAATGCCCTCTACGCAGGAACGACGGCTAAGCTCCTGAGACGGCTGCAACGCATCCAGAACGCCTCTGCACGTCTTATCCTCGACATCCCCGACGCAGCCACATCACACCCCACCTGAGAGACCTGCACTGGCTCCCTGTCAACAAGAGGATAACCTTCAAGCTCCTCACCCACGCACACAAAGCACTCCACAACTCCGGACCAGCCTACCTCAACAGACGACTCAGCTTCTACACCCCCACCCGCCAGCTCCGCTCGACCAGCCTCGCCCTCGCCACAGTCCCCCGCATCCGGAAACGACTGCCGGCGGCAGATCCTTCTCCCACCTCGCCGCCAAGACCTGGAACACCCTCCCCAACAACCTCCGACAGACCCAAGACCTACTGGCCTTCAGAAGACTCCTCAAGACCTGGCTCTTCGATCAGTAGCAGCACCACCCCCCTCTTCCCCCAGCGCCTTGAGACCCTCGCGGGTATGTAGTGCGCTTTATAAGTGACATGATTGATTGATTGATTGATTGGATTCCATCTTATTCTCAGCTGTCTTCCCAATTGGCATAACAGCAGACATGCTTCCCTGAGCTATCCTCCCTTTGTAAATTACCACTCTATCCAAGTTCCATATTCTTTGATCTTCTGTCTTCACTGCATTGTTGAAGATCTTTATGAATTTAATGGGTCTGGAAAGTTTGTAACCACCTCCCTTACCACTTGGTTTCCTTAACATGACCAGATCACCCACAACAACCCTTGTTTCCTTCACTGACTTTGTCCTATCATAGTGTTGTTTGTGTGCTTGTTTTATTCTTTCTTCTCTCAATCACCTCTCTTCACCCCCCATCTACTGCAGGTGATTAATGTACATCGACATCTACCATGAAAATTTTCAAAAGTAGTTCTACCAGTAGTTGAGTGTGGTGTAACTCTTTTGCGGACTTCCTCCTTCCAGACTAAACCATTATCTTTGGCCATGTGAATAGTCTCCTTTGAGACTATTGAAAGGTTGAAAAGGTCTTCCAATTCATTTGTTTCTGAATGGTACAGTGCACATTTTTTGTGTTTTTGTGTTTTATTCCACACTGAACTCCATTGTCTGTTAGTAGTGTACTTGGAAAACCTTTCCTCCCAAATGTGTCTTTCAAGAATTCACCACATATTTATTTTTAGTTTCGACACCTCATGTAAAATGTATCTCAGGTTATCTTGAATACATATCCATCAAAACTATAATGTATGTTTTACAACCATCACTTCGTACTGGGCCAAGTATGTCCAAAGCAGCCTCTGCCCAAGGCTCAGCAGGACGCTCTCTAATCACCAAAGGCGGTACCCTTGGTTTCGTGGACTTTTCACTTAAAGGACAGTGCATGCACTCTCGAATCATTATGTCTACTTGCAAATCCATACCTGGCCACCAATACATCATTCTTAACCTCTCCTTAGTTTTAGACATCCCTTGATGTCCGCTATGAGCTAACGCCATATGTTCTTCTCTCATCATAAGAGGAGGGACAAGTCTGGTTCCTCTAATAGTAACTCATGACTTTCTGATAACTCATCTTTTCGGCCTTCTTCACTTCTTTTATTGCTGTCACCCTAAACCAGTTTTCAATAAGTGTAGAACTTCTCGTAAGGTTTTATTTCTCTTCTGACACAATGGCATCACCAATTTCACAGACCATTTCTTGCTCAAACTCCCTATCATCATTTTCAAAATGTTCACCTGGAGTCTCCTCCTCCAAGGATACTAACCTAGATAAGGTGTCAGCTTCAGTGTTGTTCATACCAGGAATGTATTTTATTTAAAAATTGTACTCATGAAGAGCAAGCACCCATTTTGTAATCCTGCTTGGGACTGCATCTATACCTTTTCTTTTAAAAATTTCACATAAAGGTTTGTGGTCTGTACTGATTTCAAATTTGCTGCTCCATAAGAATGTTTCAACTTTTTGACTGCACAAAATACCACAAGTACTCCTCTCCCTATACGGAGTAGCGATTTTCTGTACCCTTAAGACTCCTCGAGAGGAGCAAAATGGTTTGTTCTGAGCCCTGTTCCCCTTGCTGCAGAACTGCTCCCAGCCCCTTAAGGCTTGCATCTGTCATGAGTACAAACTTTCTTTTTGGGTCAATTTTTGTTTCACCTCTTTGAACTCCACCTCACAAACAGAATCCCAAATGAATTCTGTTTCTTTCCTGAGTAAGTTTTTCATCGCTGAGCACATTTCCGCAAAACCCTTGACAAACTTACTATAGTACTCACCATTCCTAGACATTTCATCAACTCCTCTTTGTTGGCTGGGGTTTCAAATAATCTATGCATTCTTTTCTGAATTTGCATTTTTCTAATTTCACAGTCAAATTTGAAATTTCAAGTTTTCTCAACGCCTGTCTCACCCTCTCATGCTCAGTCACATTTTTTCCAATTACTAATATATCATCCTGATATATCCTTATTCCTTTTGCACACTTAAGTATTATTTCTAAAGCTCTCTGAAAAACTGATGTAGCAGACACCAAGCCAAACGGTAACCTTGCATATTTGAACGTACCAAATAAAGTGATGAATGCTCTGAAGCCACGTGAATCCTCATCAAGTATAATCGGGTGGTAGGCTGATGTGAGATCTATGGTAGAGAAAACATTTGCACCACCAAGTAATGTGAGCATATCTGTAATATTTGATAAAGGGTATCTATCTACAATCACACATTTGGTAAGTTCTCTGAGGTCCACACATAAACGCAGACTTCCATTCCCTTTCCTAGCCGCTACTACTGGATCTAACAATTCTGTCCCTTGAACCTCCTCAATGACTCCTTTGTTCTTAAGTCTTTCCAGTTCCAATGCATTTCTTCTTTTACAGCTACTGGGACACTCCTAACCTTTCCACACACTGGTTTAGAGTTGTCAGTTAAGCATATTTTATGTGTAAAGTATTTCATGCAACCTAACTCTTAATGTAAGACCTTTGGAATCTCCAATTTTATGTCTGTTAGAAACTCAGACTCAGGAGTGTCATGCTTAACTGCACTCTGTATCCTTAAATTGAAATTTTCTTTCAATAGTATTTGAGGTTCATTATTAGGATCAAGCATGAGTCCCATTTCTCACTGGTGTATCCAATTCAGAATGTTGTCCCCTTTTTGTGACTCAGAAACTTTTGCATTAACCATGCATTGCTTGTATTCAATCATTCCTATAAAATATCCATGTAATTTAATAGGTTTACCCCCATCAGCATATGGTCTTATGTAAGGTTTTAGCAGGGTAACTTTCCTTTCAAGTCTCTAGGCAAAACAAATATTTGAAACAATAGTAATCTTTGCACCTGAATCAAATACTATTTAGTTCTTTCCGCATTGACATATATGTCATTTACTGGACTATTTTGTTAAGCATTGCAAACCTGCAAAACAATTTGTCTACACTCAAAATCTGAATGATCAATATCATCATCCACAATGTGATCTTCCATTTCTGAAACTTTCCCTTTAAACTTTTCATTCGACGTACAGCTACAAAATGCTCCCTTTTTAGGTTGAGCCTAGCGGCAGCGCGCATGAGCTGCTCGCTCTGCGAGACTGCTGTAGTAGAGTATGGGAGAGAAGCCACGCCCACTCTCCTCCCACATTTTTCATTGGCTTGTGCCATTGTCTTTCATAAATGCTGCCTTCAGATTCGTTAATAGGCTTGTTAGTCCCTCCTTAGTACAGTCTTGTCTTCATTTGTACCCTCCCATGGGGACTGGCACTTTTACTTTGGTTGTTACACAGGACCTGTTATTTAGTCTGTAAGCACTATTTACTTTATTGAGTTTCTCTTACTGCAGCCTGGACATGCGGTGCTTCAGCTGAAACCGCTTCTGTTTTTTTAAGCAGCACGCCCTCCCCATAACACGGGCGCCTGCTTTCATTCACTTTAACCCAGCATTTTCTCGTGTCTGTTTCAACCCCAATTCACCCCAATTAAAATGGATTTAGAAATGATTAGCGAAAGTCATGTGAATTCCAGGTAGCACATAATCCTGTGCTAATGGGCTGAAGCTGACAACAGCACATCTGTGTTACAAGTCATCTGTACTAAAGCCACCTGACCGGTTGTTTTCAAAAGCCTGTTTTATTAACAAAAACACCACCATCACCAATACCAACCCTACCAATACCACTACCATCAATACCACCACCTCCACCAATACCATCACCACCAATACCACCACCATCAATACCACCACCACCACCAATACCACCACCAATACCACCAATACCACCACCACCAGTACCACCACCAATAACACCACCATGAATACCACCACCTCCACCAATACCACCACCAATACCACCACCACCAATACCACTACTACCACCACCAATATCAATACCACCACCACCAATACCACCACCAATACCACCACCAATACCACCACCAATACCACCACAACCAATGCCACCATCACCAATACCACCAATACCAATACCACCACCACCAATACCACCACCACCAATACCACCACCAATACCACCATCACCACCAATACCACCACCAACAATACCACCACCAATACCACCACTAATACCACCACCAGTACCATCACCACCACCAATATCACCACCAACAATACCACCACCACCAATACTACCAGCACCACCACTACCACCACCAATACCACCAGCACCAATGCCACCAATACCACCACCACCACCACCACCACCAATACCACAACCACCACCACCACCACCACCAATATCACCACCACCAATTCCACCACAAATTCCACCACCACCAATACCACCACCACCAATACCACCACCACCACCAATACCAATACCACCACCAATACCACCACCACCAATACCACCACCACCAATGTAACCACCACCAATACCACCACCACCACTACCAATACCAATACCACCACCAATACCAGTACCACCACCACCTCCACCAATACCACCACCAATACCACCACCAATACCACCATCACCAACACCACCACCAATACCACCACCACCAATACCACCACCACCACCAATACCACCACCAATACCACCACAACCAATACCACCACCACCAATACCACCATCACCACCAATTCCACCACTTATACCACAACCAACAATACCACCACCAATACCACCACTAATACCACCACCAATACCATCACAACCACCAATATCACCACCACCAATACCACCACCACCAATACCACCACCACCAATACCACCACCACCAATACCTCCACCACCAATACCACCACCACCAATACCATCACCACCAATACCACCACCACTACCACCACCAATACCACCAGCACCAATACCACCAATACCACCAGCACCAATACCACCAATAGCACCACCACCAATACCACCACCACCACGAATGCCACCACCAACATCAATATCACCACCACCAATACCACCACCACCACCAATACCACCACCACCAATATCACCACCAATACCATCACCAATACCACCACTAATACCACCACCACCACCACCAATACCACCACCACCACTAATACCCCACCACCAATATCACCAATACCACCACCAATACCAATACCACCAATACCAGTACCACCACCACCAATACCAATACCACCACCACCAATACCAGTAGCACCACCACCAATACCAGTACCACCACCACCAATACCAGTACCACCACCACCAATACCAGTACCACCACCACCAATACCACCACCACCAATACCAATACCGCCACCACCAATACCACCACCTCCACCAATACCACCAATGCCACCACCACCAATACCACCACCACCAATACCACCAATACCAGCACCACCAATACCACCACCACCAATACCACCACTAAGACTAATACCACCACCACCACCACCAATACCAATTCCACCACCACCAATACCAATACCACCACCTCAGCATCTCTCGCTCACCAGTAATAGCAAGGGCACTGTACGAGGCCGGAGCTGCAGCCGAGACCATCCCTCCATCCTTCCATGCCTGCCATAAAGCACAGCCCGCCCTGCACCACGAGGTGAAGCCAGGGCCCCACTACAGCTTGGGTGTGTTTTATTAGGCCAATGATAGCAATGACTTCATGCAATGCCACACTGCACACTCAAATCACGAAGAGGGCAGGAACTTGCCCCCCTCCCGCTCTTTCTCCTGAGCCACGACAGTGTAATCACAGAGCAAAAGGTGTTGGAGTACTTTGATGGTGTTTATAGCTCGGATCATATGAACTCTCACTTCACACTTTGTGTCTGAGTAATTTACAACACTTACACATCTTCTTCACTGCACTATTTATCACTACTTTGAAGACGTCGCAGGTCGATCTCTTCCTCTGATGTTTACAATCTAACAAGCGGTCGAGAAGGCCCTTTATTGCAATGCAATAGGTCTCGCATTTGCAAAAGTTTAAGCTATTAGTATTGTAAATGACAATGCCTTTTATTTATGTTTTAAAACCCAAAACATAAATAAAGGCATTGTCATTTACAATGCCAATAGCTCAAACTTGTGTGAATGCGAGACCTATTGCATTGCAAATAATTGGTTTTTTTGTTTTTTTTTTACAAAAAGCGCATGTTACTTTAATAGCTGGACACATTTTATCATTGGCCACATGACCTGCCTTCCCACACTTGAAGCATTTTCCTAAAAATCTTTCTTTTTTTCCTATTACTGGGTTATTTCACTGTATTGCTTTTTACTGATACACCAGCACCTTTTGATCCATCTCTTTTTATTACCTATACTTTTAATAGAATGTTCTATTTTCTTAGCTACTAAAAGTACTTCATCAAGACTGTGACAAACTTTTTGCCATAGCTCTTCATGCACTTAATATTACACCCAAACATAAATTGATTCTTTTTTCTAGCAGGGCTGCAGATTTGCAAGATGAAGCTAACTTTCTCAAATCTTTTACCTAATTTTCTACTGTCTCCCCGTCTTTCTGATTCCTTCTGCCAAAGTGGCATCTTTCCAAAATAGTACTAACTTTTGGTAAGTAGTGTTTGTCTAATATACTTATGCACTCAAATCTTCACCATCTGCATCCGTTACCTCTGGTAAATGATCAAAGACTTCTTGACCTTCAGTAGCTAAGCAATGCAACAACAATGCTGTGCGCGAGACCTTTCCTGCAAAATACAACTGTTAACAAAGATTGTAATCTTGGAGACTGTAATTTGCACTAACATTCTCAAGTGTGCAAATCATCGAAAATGAAAAATTTGTGTTTTGCACGAAATGTCTTTTAAACGTGCAAATCACTAAAGCCGTAGGATAATTATAATCTGCAGTTTAGTGTGTAAATCACTGAAATAGTGGTGTAGAAGTATCTTTGCACTCCACCTGAACCTTTGGTACGTCACTTCCCTCCCTTTAAAAAAAGAAATTTGCCCTCTTTCTCTTTTCTCTCTCGTAATGTGCTTAGCAACCAAAGACAACAGCGAAACTCCAACCGTGAGTAATTTCTGACTTATTCTTTTTGAATGCGTGACATTGAAAGGTGAGATTCAAAAGAGCTCAAGTTGTTTCATTAGAGAAACTTTAATGCGCCCTTGGAACTTTCAGATGCTCCAGCATTTCAGTCAGAGTCTTCACAAACTATGCGCACTTGGAATCCTCAGTTCGATGGTGCCACGTTCAAGCATTTCATTCAGCGTCTTCAAAATGAAGGACATGTTTAATAGTTAGTGACGCGTTCAGACTGCCTCTTTGGAAAACTCCTAAAATGCAGTTCCCGCAATGACAATGGTGTCAATATCATACAGATTTCCAGCAAAAACCCGCAATTAACACCTCTGGTTAATTCAAAGCAATTGTCAAATGAAACATAACTTATTGTGATTGGCTCGCAGACCCAACTGAAATGTCTCAGCTGTTGATTGGGGCATCAAACGTACTCTTCTCCCATGTTTCTCGTAAGGCTTCTACACTAGGAAATAATTAAGCCGCCTCATCCAATTCACAACACAATCACTGAAACATTCAGAAGAACGTGGGAAATAGTTTCAAAGCTTTTCTCATAAATTCGCGCCAAGAACTATCCTGTAATGTTATTCTAGCGCTCAGGTGATTTCAAGGCCATCCTTTTAAATTATATACCCTCAGAATGAAAGTTGTCAGAAATACGCTATATTCCAGCCAATCCACTTTATATTTAATTATACCCAAAAAAGGCTCTAAGCATTGGAATCAGTAAGAGAATCTTCCAGCTTCACTTCAGTGCACAAACTTCCTCAATAAGTTCAGACAGTCACAAATGACGTGAGGATGAAAACACCCAGCGCCTCCTCAGCCACATAGTAGTAATAGAAAAGATCATTCCTACCATGTGTTGACCAGCAAAATCTTGTTCAATAATGATCTGGAACAGTTAAACTGTTGAAACCTTCCTTGTCACCTTCTACACAATCCCATCCAATGTCACTAGTGTGAAAAGCTTCACTTCAAAGATTGCAGGACAGTTGTGTAGATTCAGAAAGGTATTTGCTCCATGAACAAGAATGTCTCATCCAGCCACAATGGTTGACAAGCAGCTGTGTCTCTCGCAACTGCCAACTGGCCTCCAACATTCCATTACATCATTGCCCACCAACATTCCATGAGATGAAAGCTGCAGAGATCACAGACAGCTTCATCTCACTTAGTATTTACATACCACAAGGGTATACTTGTAACAATATCTAGATGTCTATATTTATGAGCAAACTTTGGTGTCAGTCGTGCAATGCAGAGATTGTACCCTAGTTTGGATATTAGTGTTAACATAGCCTTGGTGTTGCTTGGCGCTAGTATGCCTTTCTGATCAGCATATTTGAAGCCTTTATACATACGGGTGTGAGAAGTTGGCCTGGTATATGCTGTCCACTAATTAAAGTGGGCACCTTGCACCAGTCCAAACAACCCTTATGATGTATGAGGTCAAAGATAACCTTTAGAAAGTTATCCTAGTGGTAGCTGTGGAGAGCAGCCTTCAGGCTTAATCTTGAAGGAATGTAAAGCAGCTTGTTTTACCAGAACATCACCTCCTATATTGACTAAATGAAAGGAGAACCACACAGTAGTTTTATAAAAATATGTATTTATTAATATAACACTCTCTACTATCCTCTACACGAGGATAGAACACAAAGCACACAATACGAGATCAATAGAACAGTTGTAAGTAGCACAATACAGAGTGAGCTCCAGGGGGAGACCAAACCATATACTAAAATAGTGGTATAACAATCACGACTGAGATCAATACGAGGTCTGGAGCACGTAGAATCTCTGGGACCCCAAGGAACCACCCAAGGTGAATAGATAGGGACCCCCCGGAGGACGGGTGCAGTGTGCTAACAAGACCGCGTGCTTCGTACAATTCTATGGGGAAGTCGCGGTTACAAGTTTAAAGTTTAAGGACCCTTCTAGGAGGACTTCAAGCAAACCCTTTGGAACTTAAGAGGTTGGAGAGCCACCCCACACGTGGATACCATAGTACCCGAGTTACCTATCCCAGGGAAGCTGGGTGCATAGGTCTGGAGTGGCGTAGGAAACCGCCGTTGTTCTCAATGGAGGGCTGTGAAGAAGTACTGCTACCGTGAAGGTGAAAAGGGTCCGGTGGAATCCAAGCCTGGATTCTGGAAGGAAGGAACCTGAAAGCAGAGGGGACAGAGTCTGGGTCACTTCAGAGTGACAAGGGGCTCGGTAGACGAATGCCCACCGATGTCGGGTGCTTCAGGTGCGAAGAAGGGATGCTTGACTTTGCATCCACGAGGACCAGGAGACGTCGAGGATGACCAGGAGCCAGAGGTGAGCTGTCCCACAAAGGATGTCGAGTGCTGAGGGGTCGGTGTCTGGCTGGAGCACCAACAAGCCTTGGCAAAAGCAACCAACAAAGGAAGTTCAAGCAGGTTACGGTGTAGACCAGCAAGGTCCAGGGGACTCACCAAGCAATGGGGAGTCAGGGTACGTCTGGAGCAACCAGAAAAGCCCAACAGAAATCAAGATGACCCTCAGAGAGAAGCACAGGCTGAAGGACCAGGAGTCGCGAGGGGACCTCAAGCAAGATTGCAAGATACCAGCCCACGGAGCACTCGGTCCGCGGAGGCTGGAGTTCTTTGGTGCAAATACTGCTCAGGGTCAGGACTACAGGGAGTCCAATGCACAAGCTCGGGAATCGCCAACAAGCATATGCAACTGCAAATGGATGCAGTGCACAGTTGTTCAGGTTATGCAGTCCCCACGAGGCATACTGGCCTCAAACTTACTGAGAGGGCCGATAAACCTCAGTGACTTTCAGGAACCTACCTCCTGTGTTGCTGAAATCTTTGGAGTCCGCAGGAGCTCATGACCAGCAGACCGGTCAGTTGCGTTGAGATACCTGCTAGGGCAGGGGAGTTACTCCTTCACTCAAGGGGGATTCTTCAGTTGTCCTTAGTGCACCACAGGTCCTGCATGGAGCCTGTATGGAGCAAGGGCACAGACAAAGCTTTGGACGGAGAGGGAGACGAAGTCCGGCCCAGTCGAAGTCCAGCGGAGTCCAGTGTGTCCAGACGGTCGAAGGTCAGTGGTTCCTTCTTGTAGAATCTTGTCCACGTAAAATCTAAAGTATTACAGCAAGGTAAGCCCTTTTGTACCCACGGGAGAGGGTTTGACAGATTCGGGGGACCCTCCTAGGGGAGGGTCAGGACAGAGGGGTGGTTACACCCATGTCCTTTGTCCAGTTTCGCGCCAGAGCAGGAGCCAATGGCTCCCAGAACTGGTTTGAGCTGGACTATGCACAGGGACACCAAATGTGCCCCGGGTGCAGACTTTCAGGCACTCTCAGTGTGCACCCACCCAGCCCCAATACACTAAATCCTGTCTGGGAGGTGGTCACACCTCCCTGTGACAGGATGCCTATTGTGCTGCCTTCCTCTGCTCGAGCGTGGCTCAGCAGCAGGAGGGCAGAAATGTGTCTCTGGTCGGCAGCATCCATTTTGTGCTGACCAGGTCAAGAAGGCTGGCACCGGATAGACCAGTGACCCCACGAAGCTCGCTTCAGAAGGGTGGAATCATACCTCCCACACCGGTTACCGGTGTGGAGGTATGATTCCATGGTGTTTGATACCAAACACGATATGTTTGTATGCAGCCGTTTTCGAGATATCATTTACCGCGAGGTTATAATGCACCTCTACCTATATGTCCGACTGAGTCACAGACAACCCGGGAGAATGGTCTCCGAAGGCTGCAGAGAGGCTCTGCTTATGCAGGGGCACCCTCTCACTAAAAACCCAGCACCCTGCCCTCAGGATTGATAAGGCCTGCTATAGGGGTGACTTATAAGTTTAAAGTATAGTGACCTATAGATATAGTGAACCTATATCTAAAGTAAGGGGTGCAAGCACCATCTTACACAGGCTGCTGTAGCAGACCTGGAGTTCCATATTGCATGGCCTCTCATGGGTGGCATAATACATGCTTCAGCCCATGGGAGGCCTCTAGGGTACCTATGCCCTGGGTACATGGGTACCATATACTAGGGACTGATAAGGGTACCCCAGTATCCAATCTGGAGTGTACCAAAGTACATGTGACAATTTAAAGGAGAAAGCAGAGAGACTGGGGACCTGATTAGCAGGATTCCAGTCAGACTAGTCAAAAACAGTGCAACATCAAGCAAAAAGTGGGGGTAACCATAAGAAGCAGAAACTACTTTCCTACAACGGGCACCAGTTGTGAACTGCCAATATAAAGTAGTTCAATGAGCATGCCCTCTTCATGGGGACCTTCTTAGGAGGTATGTCTGTGATGACTTTGGCATTCGAGATTTCTGAAGGCGGATCGGCTCTTAAAGTAATTGACTGTCTTTGTTGGTTAGTTTCAGCAGAGAAAGGTGTTTCAAAAATGCTTCCTCTATTTCAGCTGTTTCCTCATGCTCTGACAGCATAGCTCATTATAGCCAGTGGGTGTGATTAAAACTTTCCCTGGTTATCATATGCCATTAGTACAACCGACATGGATTTGCTATGCCTAAGCTGAGTGGCCAACAAACAACTGGCTTTCTCACTAGGGAGCAGATTTACTATTGTTTCGCACAATGCAGGGCTACAAGCAAAGTTGCTACCCTGCTTTGCGTGAAAGGAGAGAGCACAAATGCTCCATAGTTACAAAGATATGGAGCACCTCTGCTCTCTCCTTGCACTGGCGCACTCTGTGCGGCCAAGCGCCAATGCAGGCACCAATGATTACATTTAATTACATGAAGGATTACAGGCAGGTTTGTTTTTGTGCAGGCAGGGATACTATTGTGCATAAAAGCAATCCTTAGAGGCATTTTCCTCTTTCTACTTGTTCTACAGAATGCAGCACAAGTAGAAAGAAGAAATAACAAGAAGACATAAATATATTTTTCCTCATTACGCCTCACTGGGAAGGTGTAACATTTTGATGCATTCATAGGTTTATTAGCTTTAGTAAATCTAGGAATGCACCACAATCGACAGGTGGATGCATGGGAATGCCCATGCTCCACTCAAGTATCACCTCCCAAGTTGAAATGTAAGGTACCGTAATGGAAGCAGCTGTGTGGTCTGAAATTTCTTTACAAAGCCACTCAATGGCCATGCAAATCAGGCCTTGCGTGTCTTTGTAAATTCCAAATAAGCCTTTGTGTTGCCCTGCGTTACCTTGCATGACGACACAAAGGTTTATTAAATCTATGCCTAGGTGCATATTAGCATAATTTCAACCTTGGAGGGCATACTCTGCTTGGGAGGCAAAAGCGTAGTTATGCTCATAAAGTTTCTCTTCCAATACACACAATAAAAACTTTGGAAAACTTTGGAAAGCATCATATTAGAAAGTCAGAAGAAGTCTCTGATAGATGTTCCAGGAAGGATCACCTTTGTTTTGCTTTTGTTTTTCATCAAAGCTGAGCCTCTCATCATTTACTTCTTAGGGATGCTTTCCTTGTGGCCCATACAACCTGAACACAATAGAATAAGCATTCATTTTCATTTAGATGGGTCTTATGTGTTCAGGAAAGGAGCCTTTTTCCTCTGGAATTTTAAACTTTGAGATGGCCATTCTCCCTTGTCGCAACATAGGCAGCATGTGGCCCAGGTCACGACCACCACTAGAACATCTAGCTCAGTTTCTAGAATGCTACATTAGACAGCACCTGGTAGAAGTCACTTGGAAATGAGGAACCTGTGAATTCTTGAAGATGTCTCAGGTCCTCAGGAACCAGAAATGTAGTCTTAATGGTCTTTGTCCAATTGTGAGCCAGTATCCCAGGACTGAGTAGGTTGTAAGGTTGTAGTTACCCTGAAAGTCATCACCTGGGTCTTTTATTGTTTTTGGCTGTGCCATGATGTTTGACACGATCAATTGTAATGCTCCAATTGTCCCTACAATAATTCATGTTCTATAAATTTCAGCAACTAATATGAACAGCTATGAGCAAAACAATAAAAATTGCCATCTGAAGCATATAATGAACCCAAAATCTGTCTGTAGACCAATGTTTCTTTTCTATCAAACACACAAGAGCCCACAGAAAGGTTTTGAAATTCCATGCAATGTCATCTTGGAGGATGAAACCAAAGAAGAAACTATTTGGCTTGAGGAGCAGTAAGTCAACATCATTTCCAGTCAGTGGAGGGTGATGGAGAGAATCTGAGCATCATACGGGTGTTGCAGAGATTGCAGTGATCCAAGAACAGAGGAGCACAGTTATGGAGAGCAGTGAGGAATGAAGAGGAAGGTTAGTCAAGTAAGAGATACCAATATGGTGTCCTCAGAGTGTGGACCATCAGATTGTTTCCCTGAGGTGAAATTGTCAGTGACCAATGAACTAGGAAAGACCACAAAGGTGTCATGAAAAATTGCTAATACTTAAGTCTGGAGTTTTGTACTTCGGGCTTCATTATCTACACACATGGGAAGTATGAATATTGGTATCAGACACGCAGGCAAAAAAGAGATTACAAGTAATCCTGTGCAAAATTTAAATTACGTTGTGTAATTCGCATAATTTTGGGAATTTCACATTAAGCTTCTTATGTGAAATAGCCAAAATTACGCCATTACGTATTACGTATTACATGCCATTTGAGGTAAAAAGTTAAAGTTAATGGCACAATTCAAGTAAAGATTTACAGTGATCGCACGGGAACAACAGAACGAGAACGGTTCTGTTCACAGTGCTTTTGTTTAAATGTGTCCTTGCTGCAAAAACTGACATCAGGACTTGTTTTACATTAAAATATAGTGCGAAATGATGGATTTGCACATCATGTATTTATGTGTAATTTCTCATAATTGTGCTGTAACTTCTCATAATTACGTGAAAGCAAATTATGCGATTAGCGCACACCCCTAGGTATGCTTTCAGAAAATAGGCAACTAGAGCAAGGGTTGAAAAATATGCTGCATGTTTAGACCGATGTAGGTGAGGATTGTATAAATAGCTTTAGTCATCTACCAGAAAAGGGCATCATTGCATTCATTATTATGAATATATGTGAAAGCAGTCATGATGAGACATAAGGCAGCGGTCTGCCTTATCAGGTGTGCAGGATCAGAATGATTTGATTTGATTTGATTTGATTTGGGATTTATATAGCTCATGGCTACCCAGAGGCTTCCCCGTGCTAATGATGAGAGCTGTAGTGAGAGACAAAGCCCATTAGTGGTTTCACTGAAATAGCCATGTCTTCAGCTTTTTCCTAAATGCCAGTTCACTTTGCAGCCCTCTTAGGTCCAGAGGTAGCTCATTCCACAGTTTTGGGATCAGGTGTGAGAAGGATCTGCCTCCCCATCTGGATTTTTTAATTCTGGTGGTACTGAGGAGGTGTGAGTGGGAGGACCTTAATGGCCTGATGGGGGCATATGCAGAGATCAGATGTCTGAGTTTTTCTGGGCCTTTATTATTTACTGCCCTGTGGGTGATGCAAAGTGATTTGAATTTTACTCTCGCCGCGATTGGTAGCCAGTGTAGTAGTTTCAGGGATTCTCTTGCAGACGTGTGTCTATGGAGTTTGAGCAGGAGCCTAGCCGCCGTGTTCTGCACCACCTGGAGCCTCTTGATCACATACTTAGGTGAGCCCAAGTAAAGAGAGTTCCCATAGTCCAGACGGGAGACTATCAAAGACTGTAGGACGGTTTTCCTAAGCTGCTCTAGGATAAGTTCCAGTATCTTTCTGAGCATTCTCAGAAGTCCGAAGCAGATACCAGACAATTTGTTTGCCTTTTGGTTCCTTGAGAGTGAGCTATCTAGCCAGATGCCTACGTTTTTTACCACTGGTTTAGGGACCGGAGGGTCTGCCATACCGGGTGGCCAATTATTCAGTGGCATGGGAATGGCCCTGTTGCTTAGAATCATGAGTTCGGTCTTTTCGCCGTTCAATTTTAGGTAGCTGTTTGACATCCTGTGGGCCAGTTTATTAAGGCAGGGACCCAGTAGAGAGTTACCTTGGTTGTGATCATGGGGCAAAGAAATGATCAACTGGGTGTCGTCAGCATACGATACGCCTAGGATGCCAAACTCCTGCCTGATGGTTGCAAGCTGTCTAACATAAATATTAAATGAGAGGTGACATTGTCAGTTTTAACTCTAGCACTATCAATGATCTGATAGGAGAAGATCTAAGGCCTGAATCATGCACTACTGTGATGAGACACCCTCCCCCGTTTCTTCAGAGGAGAGCAGGACCTAGCTGTGCCCTTAAAATCTGCCCTGTTTTTCTAGTTGTATTTGTGGATCTATGCCAAACAAGTCTATTAAATGTCTAAGTGGTTGACAAGCTGTTCTAGCAAAGAAGATTGTTCTGGGTGCTTGTATGATATTGTGCATAACTTTTGGGATTGTCTATTTTATAGTCCAGTGAATCAACAAAATATTCAAGGTAAAGTGTTGCCTTCCGTGGCGCCCATCGTTGAGGTTGGTGCAAACAGGATAAAACTGAAATATAATCTTCTGATTCTTGGTTACACAGTAAGAAATTTATTCATCTGATGTTTGTACAAAACAAAAACTCTGTGGCTATGTATAGTAGATTGCCATCACATTGAAATGTCCCTTTCTTCTTCTTAACTACTTCTATCACCTGCCTAGTTTGTTGATGCTGAGAGAAGAATGCTAAGCTAGGTCTGAATGAGGACCTTTTTGTACTAAGGCATGGTTGGCCTCTGTGGGTTAAATTCAAATGATAGTGAAAAACTGATATTGAACAAGAATGAATCTGCTATAAATCTAAACATGTCTTTCTTCTCCAATTTCCCTGGGAATCAAGAATTATTATCACATACCCTCAACAATATACCATGCACAGTAAAATTGGAATACCACCCAGTATAACATAAAGTAGAAAATGTACATCTCCATTGGCAATTTCTGGGCTTTTTTGAAGAGTCATACCAAGGGTGCCATGGAAACTAATCCCAGAAAGGGAAATTAGCTTGCATCCCCTTGTTGGATAGTAAAATCACATTGCAAGAAATTGGAGTATTAGTAGAGGGGGTGAAAACTCACTAAATAAACCTGTGCTTAACCCTCTAGTAACTTTTCAGACAAGCAGTCAGGCTTAACATAGAGGCAATGTGTAAAGTATTTATGCAGCACTCAAATAGTATTAACGTGTAAACACCACACAAGAACAATCCCAAACCAATAAAAAAAAGAAAGCACATTTTAAGAAATAAAATGCATAAACAACAAATTTCCAATCAATAGAAATGGAGTGATGAGCTTTTAAACTTTTAGGTAAAAATAGCGCCCAAAGGCAGGAATCACCAACTAGTGTTATCTGGTTGCACCAGACCGGGGCAATGTCACTTTTTAGATCAACTGTGATAGGGTGTGAGACGAATTTAGGACCAGGCTCCTTCCACTAGTAGTTTTACCTAACTGCTTGAGGATTGTGCAGTGCGGCACAGCTCTGTGGAGCTCTGGGTCGATATGCATTGCACTGCGTTGGATCCGGCGAGGCTTCCAGTTGTGAGCTGCCCAGCTCTGCGGGGCTCTGTTTCACTCAGCATCAGATCCAGGAGACCCATTGGTTAGGGACTGCATGGCTCTGCAGGGCTCTTGTTGATCTGTCAGATCTGGTAAAACCTTCAGTTAGACAGGGAGAAGTGCACTCTGACTACAGAAAAGGGTCCAGGACCTTGAGGATATTGCTTGGGGATCAGGACTCACTCTCACTGAGGCCAGCAGTGTGGACCAGGTCAGGTCCAGTGGAATTGGTCATCTGGGAAGCAAGAAAGGACTCTGGAAGTTGTTTCATCCCTGTATTTCACACTGGAGGTCAGCCATCTGACCCTTGGAGTCACTTCTGGGATCCTAGGTTCAAGTAAAGCAGGTTCAGTCTTCGTCAGGCTCCAGACCGCAGGGCAGTCCTTCTTCTGAGTCTTCACAGGCCCATGAGTATTCTGCTTTCAGGTTCTGGGGATGCGACTTTTATACCCAGTGCCAGCCTGTGGGTGGGGGACATCCCTTTACCTGACTCTAAAACAGGTACTGGTTAGGTCTTCCTTTTCCCCTGGGTTTGGCTCCAGCCTGACAAGTAAAACAAAGGTCAGGCAGGCTCAGGTTTGTGCTGCATCTGCCAGTGACAGGGTAGCTTTTTCTGAAGGCAGGAAGGGCTGGATACAGCCACCAGGCCCTTTGTCCTCTGTCTGGGAGGAATGCACATTACACCAGAGGAGAGCCATTAACAGTCAGGTGACCCTTGATACTGGCAGAAAGGCACATTTCGTTTAGGCAGGAAAATGACAACTTTCTAAAAGTGGCATCCTCTTAATAGTAATTTAAAATCCAACCTGACCATGAAGGTGGATTTTAAATTACTATTACAATCAGTCCTTGAATCATTCTTCTAGCTCATCCCAAACTGAAATTATGCATTATAAAGAGTTATAATGAACCTTGTCCTTTTCTATGGGAGAGCCAGCCTTGCCACAGTGAAAAACAACTTTGGTTGTTTTTAACTTCCAGGACTAGTCAATTTTAAGTACACATGTCCTACTTTTTACATACCAGGCACCTTGCCCTATGGACATTTAGGGCCTACACTAGGGGTAACCTATATGTATTAAAAAGGAGGATATAGGCCTAGCAAAACGTTAATTTTTCCAGGTCGAAAATGTCAGTTTAAAACTGCACTGCAGGCTGCAATGTTTTTCAGCGCCACCTTAGTGGGTGGCACACTCAGTGCTGCAACCCACTTATACCATTTAATTTACAGGCCCTAAGTGCATAAAGTACCATATACTAGGGACTTATAAGTAAATTAAATGTGGCAATTACATGGATGCCAATTTTACCATGCTTAAAAGGGAGAGCACAACCACTTTATCACTGATTTACTGGAGTAAAATGCACTGAGTACTATGGCCAACAAAAACGAGTTCGACAAAAATAGGATAGTGAAGACAAAAATTCTGGGAGGATGCAATGCAAAAGATTGTCATATCCAACACATATCCATAATTGGGATACAATGGGCAACTCATTTTTCGTGTCCCACTGTACCTGCTGCACAATTGATAGCTATAGCCCTGCATTCTGGCATAATTAAGAATGTAGAAGTGAAGAAAGATGTTTTATATGTTTCTAAAAATGGTAAGTAATGTGTCATTGTATATATACCCAGAATTATTATCGATCTTTAAAGCCTGTAGGGGCATATTAGCAAGACCGGCGATAAAATTATCGCTGTTTTAGCGGCAGGAAACTGCCGCTAAAGCGGCGATAATGGGCTTGCTAATATGCGTTATAGAATTCAATAGAAGCCCAGGTTAGATGTGCAGGACATCTTACCTGGGCTTCTATTGGAATTCTATAACGCATATTAGCAAGCCCATTATCGCCGTTTTAGCGGCAGTTTCCTGCCGCTAAAACGGCGATAATTTTACCGCCGGTCTTGCTAATATGCCCCGTAGTTCTTTAGCAAATGTTTAAGTGAACCATTACTTCCAAGTTTTCTTGGGAATGATAAACTACTAGCACTACTGAGGATGGTAAGGCTTTTCAGGCATACCATGAAGTTATTGGAATATTTTATTAGTGTCCCTGCAGAATGTCTGTATTGATATTAGGCTAATTTATGGGGACATTGTTCTGCAAAAATCCCCATATGCCCTCATTAAAAAGAAAAAAACCTCTTAGGGTAAAAATGCCACAAAATCCTCCTGAACTAAGTGAGGCTTGCTTGCTTGCTTTCCTCACCCATTCCAACTCAGGCAGGTACTTATGCTCCACCACTCTGAAAGTTCTCCAGCCACCACTGCAGATTAAATGGAGGGAATAAGTCCTCCTGCAGGGCATCAAACTGTGAAAACCTCAGACCTAACTGTAGCAAGATCTAGCCTTCCATATAAATCACAAACGTAGGGAAAACCAACACCTTACAAACAACATCATCAACACCTTCCTGGGGAAGGGTGAATGTCAAATGTGCAGTGCTCATGGAGCTAGTCCATTGGGTAAACCAGAATCACATAGATGAACCTGCTTATGAGAATGTTTTTTTTTCTCGTTTTTTTTAATAAAAATTTTAAATCTCTATATTGCAGTTACAAGTCATGGCAAATTCATTATCGAAAAAAAAAGTAACAGCCATAATAAATTGACATAACAAGACAAGCAACATAATTTAGTCAATCCACTCGGAAATAGGAGCCCAAGTTTTTTGCCCAAGTTCCCGTCTTTTACGTCCTTTCAATCTATTTACAGAGGACTCCATATTATAGATAGCTAAAATCCTTGATCTCCAAATTATAAATGTGGGAGAATCAGGGCTAATCCATTGGGAAGTAATACACAATTGTATAATGGCCATGGCGATAAATACAAATCTAATCTCAGATCTTGCTCTTATATTTCCTCCCCCATTGCACTCAGTGCCCAGGATTACCAATTCTGGTGTTATTGCAAGCGGGATCCCCAAAACTGTATTGAAAAAAGTTTCGATATCCTGAAAAAATTGAGCTAAGTTAGGGCATGAATAAAACATATGTATTGTATCCGCAGCCGCTAATCCGCATCTGCTACACTTGCCTCCCCGTGTACCACGTGTACCTCCCCATTTTGCGACCTTCCGAGGAGTGTAGTAACGGTCAAAAATAGACTTATAATATTGGGTTCTAAGGCTTCTTGTTGTTAAAGTCTCACTTGCTAAAACGATTGAATCTTCTATATTTATCCCCTCCTTCCCAAATTTTCCCTCCCAGTTAGTATTCTGACTACACAAATCGTCGGGGAAGGCTTCCAATAATATTTGATAAATTTTCCCGATTCGGGACCTTCTACTTATTGTTTCCACCAGAGATATTTTTTCTAAATTTGCTGTGGTCCCTCGTGCATTTGTCCTCATGAAACTCCGAACCTACTGGTATTTGAAGAAATCTCTTCTGTCTAACCCAAATTTTTCTTGTAAAGAAATAAATGTTTCTATTTGACCTTCATCATATATACCCCCCAAGACACTAATCCCAGCACTGCCCCATCGGAAGGTAATTTGATCTTGAAAGATTGGCGGTAAAACACCACACGCCGAAAAGGGAGTATACGCATTTATATTAGAGCCCTTAAGCCTCCGTTGGACCTTTCTCCAAAGCCCATAAGCTGCCTTGAGGATTTTAAATCTAGTTTTTTTTATAGTAGCTGGGTTCTAAATTTTTAACTAAACATTGATTAGCTTCATTATCCAGTACGATTTCGTAAATAGTTGGTCTTACAGCCATAGATATTTCAGCTTTAATTCCAGTCATCAGAATCCCCATATGTTGTAGCAAAGATGCCCAATGATACATTAAAAAATTGGGAACTCCCCAGCCTCCTCGCTCTTTAGGAAGTGTCATCCATCTGGCTGCCCTTCTTGCCCTATGAAATCCCCACAAAAACCTAGAGCAACTCCTTTCAATTTTTGCTAAAGATGCCGTTGAAACCTCCAGGGGAATAGTCCTAAATAAGTATAAGAATTTTGGGAGGACCAGCATTTTTAAAACATTATTTCTTCCATACATAGAGAGATGCAGGTGATCTAGCCTCTCTAATGTCCTATTGACAGTATCAATCACAGGAATAATATTTAGATCCGGTATCTGATCAACCGACGATGAGATCTTAATCCCCAGATATGTTGCTTCGGTCGAAACAGGGAGGTCAGGAGTAGGCATAGAATTAGAATGAATAATCTGCGTTTTATCGATATTTAATTTATAACCTGATAAAACCCCGTATTGCTCCGCCTGATCCCTCACTGCTGGGAAAGCCGCTGTAATATCGCTAGTGAGTATCACGATATCAGCTGCGTAAGCCAATGTCTTATACTCCGTATCATTAATCTTCACTGGTTTAATATTCATGTTTTTCTCTAATTTGTTAAGAAACGGATCAATATAAAGTGCAAGCAGCAGGGGGGGAGCAAGGGCACCCCTGCCTTGTACCTCTGTTGATGCTAAATGATTTTGATTCCTGCCCTGATATACGGCTCTCTGCTACAGGTGATATATAGAGTGTCTGCACTGCTTGAATAAATTCAGGGCAAAACCCCTTCCACTGCAATACAAACCAGATGAATCACCAGGAGACCCTGTCGAACGCTTTCTCTGCGTCCAACAGGGCCACCCCCAACGAAGATCCCGTAGCTTTAGCCCAGTCAAGAAGTGCAATCACGCGTCTTACGTGATCAGTTGTATCTCTCCCGGGGATGAACCCATGCTGGGGAATAGACACCAGAGGGGTAATGATTTTAGCTAATCTAGAAGCTATTATTTTAGAATAGACCTTACTATCTGCGTTAATAAGAGAAATTGGCCTATACGACGATGGACTAAGTTCAGGCTTATTTTTCTTCTTGAAGACTACTATTGTGTTCTTCCGCCAAGATTCAGGAATTTGCCCCTTTTGGGCCAGCTGAAATAGCGAAACCATATCCTGTCGAAGTGCTGATCTAAATGACCTAAAGAACTCTAAAGGGATGCTGTCTGGGCCAACCGCCTTAGAGGCTGAGAGAGAAACTACGGCACTTTCTATCTCTTCCCATGTGATTGGGGCAGCAAGAATCTTATTTTGTTCAGGAGTAACCTTCCTTGTTTCAGGATCTTCAAAGAACTCAAGGAATGCCTTTGGACCTGCTGCCTCACCCGCACCTGTCTCTTCAGTATATAATTGCTGATAAAAATTCTGGAATACCTCTAAAATTTTAATTGGAGAATCTTGAATCTGGCCAAGATGATCTTTAATCTTACATATTCCGCTGGCCACTTCCCTCTCTCTCAGCCGCTTTGCCAGGACCCTTCCAGTATTTTCCCCAAATTCGTATGTTTCCGCCCTGAACTGTGTATATTTAATAGCAATTTCTTCCCCAAAGTACTGCTGCATTTTAGATTTTAATAGAGCTATTCGCTGAAGACATTCTTCATTGTCCTGACCATCCCCTATTTTATTCAGCAGCTCAATTTCAATCATCCTAAGCTGATCCACCCATCCACTGATCTTTTTCTGTTTGGCCTTCTGCCGATATATAGAAAAGCTAAGAGTCTCCCTGCGCAAGACTGCTTTGAACGCGTCCCAAACAACAGTTTCAGAGGAAGTGCTCCTATTAATACTAAAGAATTCCATTATCTATTTGGACATATGCTCACAGTATGCCTGCTCAAGGAGCAGCTTCCTTTCGAAAGACCACTTCCTCTGGACCCTAGAGATGCCACTTAGTGGCAGTTCAGCGACCAGTGGGTTGTGGTCCGAAATGATCCTAGGGAAAATATCAATACTGGCCCTCTCCGCAATCTGATAGGATATAAAAAGATAGTCCAGACGGACAGATTTGTTATGAGGGGCTGAGTAAAAGGTGTGCCCTGGGACCCCCAGTCTGTGTCTGACCTAGAGATCGACCAA
Source organism: Calotriton arnoldi (assembly GCA_963921515.1). NCBI lineage: Eukaryota > Metazoa > Chordata > Amphibia > Caudata > Salamandridae > Calotriton > Calotriton arnoldi. Next base: position 423,523 of record CAWUFW010012815.1, read on the forward strand.
TCCATGTTCCCTTACTACTCTCTGCAGAGCTTTAAACGTCCTAACTTTCCTTCCTTGATATGGAGCAGTGCCACAAAAATTTAAATTACTGTCCAAATGGATATTAAAATCTCCACAGAGAACTACCGTATACTTCCATAGAGCCAATTCGATGTTGAGATGGTCAAAGATCTCTGGGTCATTCAGATTAGATCCATACAGTGAGCAAATTGTCATGGGGTTTCGTTAATTACAAACTCTAAGATCACCCACCGTCCCCATTTATCCTCCTTACTTCTTTGACACAAACCAATACCTTTCTTAGCTAGGATGGCCACTCCCCTAGTAGTAGTACCTTGATGAGTACAAGCCAATAAATCTAGGCCCAAACCTCTCAAGTACCCCCGTTTGCCCCACGGTATGTGGGTCTCTTGTATACATAAGATATCTATTTGCATAAATTGTATAATTTTAGCCAATACATCTCTTTTCTTTCTATCATTCAAACCGCATATGTTCAAAGAGCAAATGCGAATTTTATCCTTTCCACCCATCATTCTTATTGACAATTGATTCTCCCCTCAGCCTAAAGAAATAGTTCAGACAATGCAAGTAGACTCCACAAGTCCCTACAAAAAGTACTCTAATATTGAGACAAAAGAAAATGCCATGACTATAAGTGACAAACCCTAACTGTACAGCCCTCCTAACCACCCTTGACCCACCACCACCCCTTCCCTCACCCTCTCCTCTCCCCCCTCCACCCTGTCTGCCCCACCCCACCCCTTCCCTCCCCTACTACCTATCTTATGAGACTTAGGGACCAACAGTCCCTGGTGATGGAAAGCTGTGTCATTGCCCCCCTCCTCAAGACGACCCTTCCCCCCACTACGATATCATCAAAAATTCCAAGAGAAAAAAAAAAGGGCACAGGGTATCAGAGGAATCCTCCAAAAGAATTAAAGATAAAAGAAAGAAATAGCAGAATAGGAGAGATAAGAGGAATAGGAGGAAATCCTGAATCAAGCTTTACATCATCCACTGGAAATGATCCCCATATTCATCACAACATTACTAAGAACTTTTTATCCCCCGGTGCATTTTAGATCGTTTGTAAATATTCTTTTGCTAAAATCTCAGATAGAAAAAATTGTGTCTGCCCCTGAAAGACTACTTTCAGCTTAGCGGGATTATGCAAAAAAACCTGTGCCCCTTTTGCTTGGAATAATGGGATTAATTGGCGAAGCTGCCATCTTTTCTCAACTGTTGCAGGGCAGAAGTCTGGTCTTACAAAGAAATCGCATCCCTTTCCCCTTCTTTTTCTGTCTGGCCTAGCCAAATCATACAATGCCTCTCGGGCCCAAAAATTATTCAAGCAGATAAGGATAGCCCGTGGTCTTTCCATGCCTTGGCCCCGTTTTTTCTGTTGGAAAGGAAACCGATAAGCTCTTTGCAATTCTGTTTTCCAGTCCCAATGTAATTCTGGGAAGGCCTCCTCAAAGAGTTCAATCACAAATTGGTGAACATCCCCCCTCTCCTTGCCCTCTGGTATCCCCAAAATCCGTAGATTATTCCTCCTTGAGCGATTTTCAAGGTCCGTCAGCTTCCATAGGGTATCCTCCTTCAAGGATTTCAGGGACTCAGTGATGGTTCTCTGGTTAGCCAATTCATCCTCTAATGTGGAGATTCTTGTCTCTGCTTCGCCGATCCTAGCTGCAAACTCTGAGCAAGTCTTTGCCACCCTGCGTATTGAGTTTTGCAGTTTTCGGCATGCACCCTGGTTGCGCAGACTTTCCAGACGAGTCTCCTCACGATGGGCCATTATTGACTGATAAATAGTAGATAGTGTGATTTCTTCAGGGGTCCCCAGGTTTGGCCTTGGCGTTTCTGTTACACCAGTCACGTCCTTGCTCTCCTCCAAGTTTGGGGAAAATGAATAGTCCCAGACCATAGAGCCGGCTGACCCCAGATTTTTATCTGACGCATGTTTCCTTTGCTTGCGCACCGTTCCCGGAGTATGAGAGGACTTATCTTCAGGTTCTTCCTCTTCCCAGCGCAAGCTGCCAGTATCGCTCTCCTCTCCGGCCCAATCTTTACCAGGACTTTCATCCCCCGAAGAATTCGACTGGTCTGATAATGAATAGAATTTTTCCCCTGAGTCTCCATCTTTCAGAGCACCCTGAGGTTCCTGTGCTCCTTTTTGCAGATCGTCTTTCAGAGCACCCTGAGGTTCCTCTGCTCCATTTTGCAGATCGTCAGCACTCACTGCAGTATAGCTCACACCTGCCTGATTAGCTGTGCCTTCTTCTAAACTATTATCCTGGGGAACTACATCTCCCATAAGGTCATTTTCTAGATGCTCCATAATATTCGGCGATCCGGCATTACCCTCAGTAATTTCATGATTATGTCTGTGTTTGTTGAGCTCATTGGTTTGAACCCCTCCCTTTCCCTATAACTCGAGACTCAAACCGTTAACACCACCCTGATGAGAGAGGTCAGTACCTCGAGCAAGCCCTTGTGTGAGTCCCTCCGGAATCGCTGCGGCATTCCCAGCTGTAGCCGGCATTGCTACAATGTTGCCCTCATTGTTGTCACCTGGCGTCTTGCTTCTTACAGCCTGCGCTTTGAATAGTGTGGGTACTGTCTGGCGACCACTTCCAGCAGCTCCGCCCTTGCCCGAGAGAGAGCGACGTGTATCATCCACTGCAGTGTCGTCCGGGACCGCTTTCCCGGAATTCACTGCATTCCCGGCACCAGCGGGGAGACCGTGGGTCTTTGCTCCTCTAGCGGACGTTTTAGGCGGCATCGCGGCAATTACACAGGAAAACTGGGCTTTGACTGGCGCCGGATGTAAAGAGTGAGCACAGGCCAATCTTACGGGCAGAGGTAAGCCACAAAACCAGAGTCTTAGACGCCAAATCATCCCATAGAGTCGAGGCACTTATTTCTCTTTGTCGTATCCCTTCATATTACTCCAAAATCCAATATATCCTATATACTGCACATAAACAAGGGGGGGAGAGAAGTCCGTCAGGAGGAGAGAGTATGAGCAGCTCACTCGGCCGACGCCGCGGCCGCCATCTTGCCTCGATTTCACTTGTATTTCTGCTTATGAGAATGTAATGCATGAGGCAAAGGAATTCATGGCTGCTAATATATGCAAATATAACACAACATAACAAATAGCCTCATAATCTCAGCTAGACTCCTCCAAGATTCAAGCTACATCAAGGCCTGACAAGGCAAATGATCCTTCTCTGCCAACCAATAGAATCCACATTGCACCATACCACATTCAGGAAAATTGTCAAAACATACATTTTCAGCCCTGCCCTACACATCCTACCAATCATTCTTTGGACTTCAAGAGAAACCCAGGGGTATACGTTGAACTAACAAATATCCATTTAAATAAATACATTTCTCACTTCAATGTTTGTCCCACTCTACTATGATTCTTCTCCACTTCATCTTATAAGTCTCACTTCCCTCACTGTTCAATCCTTCCTTTCTCTCCCTACTCATTTTTACTCTCCATCTTGTCAGCTTGTCTTTTTATCTTTTCCTTCTGCGGGTGTAGTCAACAGGTTTACAATTTATTTGAAAGAGGAAATGTTCACCCTGTACACAACCATTCACAGAGAGCTCACTCCCTTCACACACACAAGTCTCATTAGTAGGCAAAGCATGTTGCAAAAACTTACACCCATTGGTAGTAAACTGGCTGTAGAAAATTGGGTCTAGATGTACCATGCTGAATGCCTTCCAACATATTAAGTTTATGGTAAACTGTCACTTTCTTTGGATGATGTCATTAACAATGTCATTGAGCATGTCATGAGTGAGTAATATGTGAGGTCATAAGCAGTGCATGACAGGGGCACAAGTTATTGGCAAATGTCAGTATTTTTTTAGTTTAAAATTGTATGTTTTAACTGACATTTTCACCTAACTTTAACATCACTTTGAACTGTGTTTTTTAAGTGAATTTCCATGTTGTTTTTTAATGTAAAGTATGATATTACCATGCCCACTACAACGTCACTTTAACCTTATTTTTTCTCAGTAAATTTCTAGTGTTTTTTATTGTAAAGTTACCATGCCTAACTATACCGTTAGTTTAACCTTTGGTTTTTTTCAGTGAATTTCTAGGTTATTTTAATATTTAGTAAGCAAATATTACCAATGCTAGCTATAATGTTACTTTAATGTTTGTTTTTTAGTGAATTTCTAGAGTTTGTAACATAAAGTAAGATATTACTACCATGCCTAAGTGCCTGTACTATGGGCCGGCCCATGAAAAGTAGTTTGAGGACTTGGTAGAAAAGGACTCTGAAAATCTGCACAAAGAGCACACAGTCTGCATTCTTGAGATTTCGCAACTAATGTTTTTTAAATCTATGGAGGGACCGGGTTGTAGACACACTCTGCACACAGGGGCCAGATAGTGCATAGTAGGGGCTTGTTCACCTAATAAAAGTCCTATATCTGGAGGGAGTGTGTAACATTCACACTCTATGAACAGAGCGCAGCTTTACCATAGTAGGGGCTTGTCTACCTAATGAGTGTGTTGTATCTTGCCTTCACATGCCTGCATGTGCCTTGTTTACTTTCCTCTTGTCCCTGCATTCCATGAGAATGTTTCCTGTGAAATGCTGAGAGCCAGAACAGTTGGTCTTGCAGTCACGACCTCTGTGGCTGCATGTTGCTGTGTCGCAACGAATAAGCCAGTTTTGTCTCCAACTGCCTGGATCTGCTCTCTGACAGAGGTTTATGCATCCAGAAGGAGTGAGCTCTCTGTACACTTTGTGCACACAGCACACACTGGGCATAGTACAGACTTCCAAAGTAACGGGGCTTGTCAGCCTTAAAAATTTAGACTGTATGCACAATCTACATGCAATATGTACAGTGTGCATAGCAGAGAATTGCCCATCTGATGCTTATAATTAATGTGAATTTTATAGTATATGTATGTTTTTTCTTTCTTCCTCTGGAGTTCCACTGGAATTTTCCCAGCCAATAAATGGCCCCTGAGAGAACTCAGAGCGGGCTGTATTTCCTATTGCAGCTGAATGAGTGCTTTTTATTTAAGTCTGACCATAGAGGATTTATAACTGAGCCAGTTAATGAGGATCCTTCAAGTGTTTTGTGCAAAATTTGCTCTGTTTTAACGTTCGCGCTCCTGAAGGATTCCTGCAGGGTTGAATAACCAATTGTAGAGAAACGCAAATGTTCCCTGTGGTTTAACTTCCTGTTCCAGGTCCCACGAGGGTCCCACGGTGTCATAATTTAAAAAAATTGTTGTGTTTACTATAACATAGTACATGTCATATCACTTTATGCCAAGAGGTTCACTAATCGACTCAAATAATACAGACTCCTGGAACTATTATGCAATCAGATCTCTTTGATTTTACATTGCATTGTCCCAAGGGTGCCCCACAAGTGTACAGTGAGAGCTGTGACACAGAGAGACAAGACATTTCATTGGTTAAAATCAATGTCTTCATCGTTGGACAGATTTTCTTCCCAATGAGAAGAAATCTTGGGTTGGTGTGTCTCATACACTTTGTTCTTTTTCTATAGTAATGGGTTTTACCATGACATCTGGGGAAGACAGCGAGGAGGAGATGCCTGAGCAGAAGGAGGAGGATGAAGTGCCTAAGACAGTCCACCAACGAGTCACTAGCGTGGCAGTGTTTTACAACTCTAGGGGTCTGCAAGAAGGTGCCATCATGTTTTGTGACAAGTACTATTCGCAAAAAGGAGTCCTCCTGTGGCTCAAAGAACAAAAATATGTAGCCATCAAACCATTGGCATGTGGCAAACCCTAAGGGCTATACTGCCTATAAGGTTGACACAGGCTGAAGTTAACATGACGAGAGTGAAGCATCAACTTCTTCATCTCCCCCTACACTAACATCTAGAGATGTGGTACTTCAAAACATCATAGAGTCACACAAATACTGACCCAAATTACAGGCAAATGACAACATACAGTAACAGGAGTAGCATAGTTATCTAAGTTGAAGAGCTAAGTGCTTTCATTCATAATAGACTTGTAGAAGAGAACAAGTGTGCTAGAAAGAAGTGATTTTGTTGTCCTTCCCAGTTTATATGCCCTAGTTTATTTTTGGTTCAATGTAACTAACCACTAAAATATAGCAAAAATACAAAACTATTTGGATAAAAGTTTGGAAAAAAACAAAAGGTTATTTTCAGAGCCACCCAAACTGGTCTTAAATTAGAAAAATGTCATGTTGTTTGTGATGTATATGTATTTACGTTGCTTTATTAGTCTGCTACAGCAGTCTATTGCGACTAATCAAAGATAAGTCTATTGTTATAAGCTAAACTATAAATCAGACACTTGTAACAATACATTTGTCTGACATTTAGGAACATTTTCTATTAGGTTTTATTAAGTTATTAATACACGCATAATAGAACATTAATATTATACCTTATAGATTATTGTTGTGGGCTATATTGCCATAAAAGCCCTCTCCAGTGTAAAAAGCCTGAGCCAAAGGTGAAGGCGTTTAACAAAGGAATGGACTTTTAATTCCTTCTTTACTGTCTATAGTAGGCAATAAGCCTATAAGAACATTGCACCTCTTGATGGTAGAATGCTCTAATTGTAAAAAACAGCCTGCTGGGAGATGCAGGAGGTTTTCAACCTCTCGCACCTCCAATAGTTTTCAGTATTTCTCAGCTTTTGCTATGTATGCGTCTTTGTATAGCATAAAGGCTGTGCATAGTAGGTACTTGGCATCTCCGGCCAGACCGCTTCCCATGGCGATGAATGTGCATAGTAGGGTGTGGTGAGGTACTGGCCTCTCGGGTCCGAACGCTTCCCAGGGCAAGCTGTTTGCATAGTATGATATGGCAGGGAAATGGCCTCTCAAGTCAGACTACTTCCCAGGGTAACCGGTCTGCATAGTAGTGTGGCAGGGGATGGGCTCCTCCAATCAGACCGCTTTGCAGGGTGACAGGTGTGCGTATTAGGGTGTAGTGAGGGACTGGCTTCTCCAGTCACACTGTTTCCCATGGCAACAGACATGCATAGTAGGGTGTGACAAGTTATTGGCCTCTCCACTCAGAGCACTTCCCGGGGCGAATAACATGTATAGTTGGATCCTGTGAGAGACTGGCTGTTAGAAATTGGGTCTCTAGTTGGCAGAGGTTTGCACCCTGTCCAAGTAGGGACCACAATCCTAGTCAGGTAAGTCAGATACACAACCTAAATTAACCTGTGCTCACCCTCTGGTAGCTTGGCACAGAGCAGTCAGGCTTAACATAAGAAGCAATGTGTAAAGTATTTGTGCAACACCTAAATTACAGTAACACAGTGAAAACATTACAAAAAGACTCCAAGCCAGTTTAGAAAAATAGAAAATATTTATCTGAGTAAAACAACACCAAACTGCCGGGACACCTCTTCTGAGGTAGCTGCAGGCTTTACAAGGGGCAGTCCATCCCACAGCACAGCAATCAGCAGACAGCAGGCCAACTCAACAAAGCAGTTAGCAAAGTAGCAGTCCCTCCTGCAGCACAGCAGTTCTTCTATCAGGCAGAATGTCCTTGGTTGCAGCAAAGTTCTGATTTGGTGGTGTCAGGGGTCCAGTACTTATACCCAAATGTGCCTGTGAAGTGAGGGAGACTTCAAATAGGCCTTTGAAGATCACAATATCCCTGCCTTTCCGGCTCTGACTCCAGACTCACTATAGGGGGTATCCAGCTCTTTGTCTTTGTGTGGGGATAGGCACAGCAATATTCAGGTGCAAGTGGCAATTTCTCTCTCCTAATCTAACTCAGGAAGGCCTACCAGCCAGGTGATAGCCATCTGGATGCAAATTTCACATCCCTTGTCTCTTTTTTGTGTGACCGTCTAGAGGAAATGCAGAAAGTGCAGCTGTAACCCAACCCAGACGTGTATTCAGAGACAGGCAGAGACACAGAACGGTTAAAGTAAGAAAATGCCAACTTTCTAAAAGCGGCATTTCCAGACTTAGACTTTAAAATCGGACTTCATCATAAATTGTGATTTTAAATTGTGAGTCCAGAGACAACAAACTCCAAATCTCTTTTTTTCCCATTTGGAAATTTCTGAAGTGGGTGGCACAATCAGTGTTGCAGGCCCACTAGTAGCATTTAATTTACTGGTCCTGGGCACATATAGTGCACTTTACTAGGGAATTATAAGTAAATTAAATATGCCAATTGTGAATAAGCCTATGTTACCATGTTTTGATTGCAGAGCATATGCACTTTAGCACTGGTTAGCAGTGATAAAGTGCCCAGAATCCTAAAGCCAGTAAAAATGAAGTCAGCAAACAGGAGGTCAGAAGGCAAAAAGTCAGAGGGAACCACACCAAGGATGCCAATTCTAACACTGGCCTTTCAGATGAGACCTCTATACAGTGTGAAGGCTGTGCGTACTAGGGTTTGGTGAGGGATGGGCCTCTCTGAGACTCTGCACCAACCAAATGTTGTCTTTAGTAGGTGCGTGCATTAGAAGCATGCCCTCATAATGAAACTTAAGTGCAGTCAAGTCTAGTCTCTCTAGAAATAACTCTTAACATGTACTTCATGTTCTTGTGAGAGTCCCATGGGATTGGTGAACAGTTTAAAAATACTGTACTATTAAACTTTGACCCCAGGGAGGATCTTTTTAGGACCCCCACAAAAAAGTGCATGGGCATGGATAGGATACCTCTATGCTGCCCCCTTCTATGGTATTTTGTTTACAAATTCAGGACATGGGTCCAAGTCCCAGCATCCAGTAATGGTGGCCCCAATATTTCTCTTTGTGTCGCAGCCAGCCAATCAGAGTACATGCTCACGTGTGAGCTGGGTTCTCATGACTGACCCGCAAGAGTGAGATGGCTGATGGGAAAATGGCCCTCTTGGCCAATCGTTCTATTGTTTGATTTCACATGCTCAGGAGAATCCGCTAGTGTCCTCTGAACCCAATCATCAAGATATTTTGACCCTTAAATTCTCGAAAACTACTGAATAGATTTACATCAAATAACAAAAAGCACACTTTCTGTGTAAGGATCTAGCTTTCTGCCAAAATTGGTGTGATTCTGTTTGACTGTTTTGACTGTTGCACTGCTCAAAAATACCTATGGAAATTGCAGGAGAATTTGCCTTTTGGAGCACCCGTGTTTTTTCAGCACCTGCTTGACAGATCACACTGAAACTTTCAAGGATGGAGCTGAGGTGGGTGAACATTTCTTTCGGAATTTTTTGTGCATATTCATCAAACAGCACCAAAGGTATTAGCAAAAACGAAAAATCAATTTCCTGTAGCACCTAAGTCCTACCTAGAACTACACATTGGTGACCACCATTGTGTAATATATATATAATGCAGTTGGTGCATGGCAATCAGGGAGCGAGGAGCTCTGTCATTTATCAAATTAACAGATGCAGCTTCATACGGCTGACACAAAGCCTGCACACTCCAGAGTCTCCAATGCTCATAGTGTACTGCGGCAAAATGAAAAAACCCTAAGCGGATCGGACTACAGCCTTGCTATATATTTATATTACCCAGTTGTAGGCACCATTGGGTAGTTATAGTTAGGTCTGCGTTCCATAGGAAAAACCTTTTTGCTTTCCTATTAACTTTGGCTCTATTTAATGAATCGTCACGAAACTTTCCAGAAAAAAAGACTCCTCTACCTCAGCTCCTTCCTGGAAAGTTTAAGGGTAATCCTTTGAGTGGGGGCCCGAGAAAAAGGGTAGGGTTCCAAAACGTGATTTCTCAATTCATTTTCCATGGAAAAATTGAACAGCGATACCGCAAAAACTGCTGAACGAAATTACACAAAATTTGGCAGAAAGTTAGATCTTGGTCAGAAAGTGTGCTATTTGTGATTTGGTGTAAATCTCTTGAGTAGTTTGTTTAGCAATTAAAGCTCAAATACCTTGTATATTTCATGCAGTGGAGGATCCACTGGGTCAACAGATCTCCAGAGAAGATATGATTGGCTGCCACCACATCAACAAGGATGTGGCGGTAGCCATCTTAGGAGTTGGGACTGAGACCAGAGTCCTGAGTCCCTTAGGATCCGGGACTCAGTCCGGAGTCCTTGGAAAAAATGTTAAAAATAGATATAAGGGGTCTGGGTAGGGATATCCTGCCCCCTAGGCCTGGTGGAGGATCCCAGGGGCTAAAACTTTTTTTTTTAACTTAACCAGAGAATTCGTAGAGGATCCGCGAATCTGCAGCAAAACTAAAACAAAAAGTTTGGGCTCCTGAGCTACCCAAAAAAAATATACCGCATGGGGTGAGCAAGGATTTGAGAGAGCGGCAGAGTTAAATGTTATGGGGAGGGGCATGAGGCCACACCTCCTCGAGTCTCTTGGAGGCCTTGGATCCCCATCTCCCAGGGCCAACATAATCACAAAGGAGAGGGGGGCACACCGCCCTCTCCATAAGCCTGAAAAGGCCCCAAAGGACCCCATCCCCTGGGGCCAAATGCTAAAAAAAGGGAGGGGTCATGTGCAGCCCCCTCCCCGGATCTTAGAGGGCCCGAGAACCCATCCATTCGTGCCAAAATTAAAAGGAAGGCGAAGGGTGCGTGGTCCATCACCTAAGCCTAAAAAAGCCCCTGGAACCCTATCCCCAGGGGTGATTGTAATTTAAAAGGGGAGGGGGCAAGCTGCCTCACTCCTCAAGCCCGGGGCCAGCTCACTAACTGTGCCCCGGGAGTCCACCCCTGGGATACAGTAGTTTGTCTACCCACAGGAGCATGGGTATGAAGGCATGGGAGCTTTAAAAGTGCTACTGCTGGGTGGGAGCAGGCATGTGTTTCTTTGGCCACGCTCTTGTGGGCGGGGAATCTCAGATTGCATCTGCCAAGTGGAAGCATGCAAAAACCTCTGCCCTTTGTTGGCAGGAGCAATTCCGGCTACTGATGCACACAGGATAGGTGTGCAGAGAGCCAGCAGGGCCACAAGATCCTCTTGTGGCCCCCAGCATAATTTTTGGTGGGTGTCCCGGGTGGGCACTAGGGCACCCACCTGCGGCTCCGGGGGATAGGGTTACTTTGCATTAAAAAAAAATCCTTAGAAATTTACTGAAAAAAATAAACGTTATTGTTAGGTAGAAATGTCATTTGAAACATACCATTTTAAATTAAGAAAACCCCTGAAATTCACCACTTATAGTTATCTCAAGTAACTATAACTCCTGGCCTAAGGTGACTATAACTTGCCATCCACAGCTAGTAATTATCCCATATGTTACATCACTTATAGCATGTTGTATGACATTGATAATATCACTGCAACATTTACAATGACATCATTGATGACAAAACTGTGCATGGTGGGGGCGCGAGTTATTGTAACCTTAGGGCACAAGATATAAATCCTTGAGATAACTATAACTGGGGAGTTTCAGTGGTTTTGTTAATTTTTACCTAAATATAACATCCTTTTAACCTTTGTTTTTTCAGTGAATTTCTAAGGCTTTTTTAATGCAAAGTAAGATATTATTGCCACACCTAATTGGTTGCCCTTTTAACCTTTGTTTTTTAGGGGAAAAAAATAAAAAAAATAAAAAAAATATATATAAAAAACCAGCAAAAAAGTTCGCTCCTACCCGAGCCTCTTGGTGACGGCGTTCACGCGGAGGGATGGCGAATCCCAAAACATCCTTTCAAATGCTGCAATCAATTCCAGAAACAGCCTGCCGCGGACTCAATTATTTTGCAATAAAGTTAATTTATTTCAATGGTGGCACAACACTCGATATATATATATAACGTCAATCACTTGTTGGCTTGTTTTCCCTTCGCACTGCTGGAAAGAACAGGAACGGACTCCACTTTTGCTGGTGCAATAATATATTAATTTATTTGCTTAGTGCTCAGCCATGACGCGTTTCGGCCTGTGCAGGCCTTGATCACATGACGTGGCTACGTTACAGTGCTCATATTTAAAGTGACAAGTGCAGAATGAATATAGAAAACAGACTCACGTTCAACTTCACATGGTCTCAGCAAATGACAGATGCATTACAAGTCAGTTGAGCAATTTGATAAATAAATAGATCAATAGTCCTTTTGTTTATAATAAATACATGGAATATGAATGTATAAATACAAGGATAAATAAATAAGTCAATAGATGAATAAATGGCTGGTTTGAAACCATTTAAAACATTAAAATGTCTAAAAATGCCTTTGGCGCTAACTGTAACACGTTTATTGAGACCATGGTTATTTGTCATGTCTGTGTGTGTGTAGCCAATTTGCAACCTACCACCATCTAGCACTTAGTCATCATCTATTGCTCATTGCTAGACTGACGTAGTGTAGCCCCAGTGGACCTGAATTGCTGTATGTTTTCATCAAAAAAGTGTATTAATAAAGTGCTTGGTGTGAAAAACATCTCCCCTTGTGCCACCCAAATAGTAAAAATATAAAATCAAAGATTAAAATTTTCTATGTAGAGAAGAAGCAGGGATTGTGTGTGTTAGCACACATAAATATTTACAAATGGACATGAGAGATAGTTTATCGTTGTCTACCACCTCTTAATGATGTTATAGACAGGTGAAAAAATCCTCACTGGCATTTAGCCCGTGTGGGCTTTTGGTGTTGAGCTCTATAATGTAGCGTGTTTCTAGTTTTCTTAGAGTTGCCTCCCAATTGCCTTCGCGTCTCGAGTGCAAAACTGAGTCTAATACATGGTACTTGAGATGCTCTAGCTTGTTCTCGTGGACTTCTCTGAAATGATGTGCCACTGGGTACGTGGGGCCAGAGTTTGTGATGGCTCTGATGTGTTGGAGAATCCTCTTGTGGACCTGTAGCTTTGTGCTACCCACATAACGTAGTCCACAAGAGCACTCCAACACATATATAGCATGATTGGTTCTGCATGTTAGTGGTTTTTGAATGAGAATGGGCTGCTCTCTAAAAGGTATGGTATATGAAGTTTTATTGATACCAAATTTGCACGCACGGCATGCAGTGCATTTCATGAAGCCCTTTCTTTGTGTCAGCCAATTTTATTTAGTTTTGGTCTCTGGGCTGCTGTGAACTAGAATGTCACTCATAGATTTGGCTTTCCTAAAAGTGATGGCTGGCCTTTTAGGTAGTATGTCCCCTATTACTGGATCGCTCAGGACAATTGGCCAGTTCTTCATGATTATGTTGCATAGTCTATTCTTCTGTTTATTAAAAGTCAAAATTAGTTGTGTACTCTCATTTGTCTGCACTTTGTGTTTGTTGTGTAGAGGTGTTATCTCATTGCCTGTTGTTTTAAATAGCAAGTCAGATCTGCTTAGAGCTTGGGTTTTGGTTATGGCCACATTGATGATATTCTCTGAGTAACCTCTTATCAGAAATCTAAGTTTGCTCTCCCTTTGTGCTATTTCTAGGTCTGTGTCACTACTACATATTCTTCTAATTCTAAGCATCTCACCGAAAGGAATGCTGTGTATGAGGTGTTTGGGATGGAAACTCCTGGGGTGTAATACGGAGTTGCCCGCAGTTGGTTTTCAATGTAGTTTGGTTTCAATTTTCTTGTTCAATATATATACCTCTACATCTAAAAAGCAGACTGATTTTTGGCTGAGGTTGGCTGTAAAATGTAAGTTAATATTGTTGACATTGATTTGTGCTATAAAACTCATGGCGCTTTCTTTCGTGCCCGCCATATTACAAATAAGTCATCAATATACCTTATCCATTTCACTACATGTCTATCAAGTACCCCCTTGTAGTCTGCTTTGAGGACCAGCTCCTCCCACCATCCCATGCGCAGACTGGGGGAGAAACTGGCCCCCATTGCGACACCTCTGATCTGTTGGAATATCATATTTTGGAACATAAAGTAGTTGTTTTCTAGGCAAATGGTGGTCATATTCAATAGCATCTTATTGTGTTGGTATAGATGAATCGACCTAGTGCCTAAGAAATGTTCCAAAGCTCTCATGCCATCCTTGTGGTGAATACTCGTATAGAGAGTAGTGACATCCAACGTCATTAGCCAGTAGTCCTCTTCCCATTGGCAGTTGTGTATCTGTCTGAGGAAATCGCTAGTGTCCTGTATGTAGGATGGCAGTGAGCGCACGTGTTCTTGGAGAAAGAAGTCAATATAACGTGAGGTGTTCTATAACATATCTTTTTGTGCCGAGTTTATTGGTCTTCCTGAGGGGTTTCTCTGCGTTCATATGTATTTTAGGGTTGAAGTAAATTGTGGGCATAACAGGATGATCGTTTTTCAGAAATTTGAGTTTGTCTGCACTTAGGAGTCCTGCACTTTTCCAGGCAAGTAATTTTGAGTAGAATTCCTTCCTGGTGGGCTGTGCTATTTGGATGTTACTTCTCTTATAACAATCACGGTCATTTAATTGCGTCATAGCCTCATCCATGTATTGTGCTTTCGGCCAGATCACGATGCTACCTCCTTTGTCAGAATTACTGATAATTATTTGATCATTGCTTTGTAGTTTTTTCATCAGATGGTGGTATCTTTGATTGTGTGGGCTCAGATGTTTGCGAGTTCTTTGCATTTGGTGATTCAGCTTTTTTATTTGAGATGTCACTTGTTCATTAAAAATATCAAAGCTGTCTCGTGGCATTATAGGTTGAAATGTTGATTTTGGTTTGAATTCGGTGCGCACCGTACCAAAAGTATTAACTTCCTGTTGTTCAATAACTGATTGAGTAGATACATCTGAAGCATGACCAGTGTGTTTATTTTGTAGTTCCTGCAGATGGCACATGAGTTGTACATCCATTGCCATCATAATACTGGGGCTTGGAGATGGAACAACGTCTGTTGTGCTCTCTTGATTGCCACTTTTCTTGCGGTTAAGATGGTATTTGTGTAACTTTAGTTTGCGAATTAACTTATAGACATCTATTCTTGTTTGTGAGTAGTTAAAATTGCTCTCTGGGCAAAATGATAAACCCAACGAGAGTAAGTGTGTTTCTGCCTCATTTAGGGTGATGTTGGATAAGTTGATTATAGTGTTCGCATTTGTGATGGATTCGCCTACTTGCGTTTCCAATTGTTTGTGGGTTTTCTGTTGAATCTCGGTTTGTCGTTTGCGCCGTTGTTTGCGTCTTTCTCTCCACTTTTTGCTCCTACTTTGTCTGGTTTGTAGTTTTGTGTCCTTGGGCGTAGCGTTTGACGCCTGTCTTGGCGTAAAAAATCTAATTCTTCCGCCAAAGACAGTTTATCCGTTGGTTGTCCCACTGTCTCCCTGTTAGCTTCAGTGTCAGACTCGCTTTCTATTGCCGAACTTAGGTCCGACGCCGATGTTGCCGCTTGCATCTCATTGCTTGTGCCTGCTCTCTGTCGGTTTTCAAAACGGACACTCTTTTTGGAAGCTTTGAGTGAGTCGTACTTTTTTGAAAATTTGAAAATTTGGCCGGTTTCATAATCTTGTTTATCTCGTTGAAATTTGAAAGCTTTCCTCTTTTTAATTATTTCTTCCTCTCTTTGGAGTCTGATTGTCATTTCATCATGACATTTGGTTACTGTGTCAATTGCGTCCATTTTGCTGATCTGTTCATTGAGCTCGTCTGTCTGTTTCTGTAGCTCAATTCTGTCAATTTCGGCATACTTTACTAGTATCTGTACTAGTTTCCTTGAAGAGTCTAAATTGCATTCAGCCCATTCTCTTAACATGTTGGGATTTTCTAAACTGGGCGCAATCATGATCCTTAAGCCACGTGGTATTCTTCCCACTTCCAAATATCTAGACAGTGACTTGTGCTCCCACCATTTGGCTTGCTCATGTTTCATGAGCTTTTCCAATTTTTTTAAATTGTCCTTGATGTTTGTGGAGCCTCGATGAGTAGGATTACTGTTTGCCAGTTATGGCGTATCATTCCTCGGGTCATCACAAAACATTTCATCCGCTGCTTCTTCTCTATTACGTAGCGCGTCGGCAGACATTTTGATTGCAAAAAATGAAAACTTCATGTTGGAGTGTTTTACTACTTGCAACACTAGTACTAAGCACACCTCTCCACCGGACACTCGTTGCTCTCCTACCTTAGGGAAATGCTGGCGTGGCTCGAGTCCTTCGACCCGGGTCTCGCCGCTATTCACTGTTGGTGGCTGCTTCTGCTGTCCGGGGGCTGCTGCAGCTTTCTCCTGCCAGGAGACGTAAATGATTGCAGACACACTGCCGGATTGAGCTTCTTGCCGCGTGGCCCAATTTGAGAGGGGTCCTGTGTTTCCGAGGAAGCCGTCTCGGAAAATATATAACGTCAATCTCTTGTTTGCTTGTTTTCCCTTTGCACTGCTGGACAGAACAGAACAGGAACGGACTCCACTTTTGCAATATTATTTTAGTTGCTTAGTGCTCCGCCATGACTTGATCACATGACGAGGTTACGTTACAGTGCTCATATTTAAAGTGACAAGTGCAGAATGAATATAGAAAACAGACTCACGTTCAACTTTACATGGTCTTAGCAAATGACAGATGCATTGCAAGTCAGTTGAGCAATTTGATAAATAAATAGATAAATAGTCCTTTTGTTTATAATAAATACATGGAATATGAATGTCTAAATACAAGGATAAATAAATAAGTCAATAGATGAATAAATGGCTAGTTTGAAACCATTTAAAACATTAAAATGTCTAAAAATGCCTTTGGCGCTAACTGTAACATGTTTATTGAGACATGGTTATTTGTCATGTCTGTGTGTGTGTAGCCAATTTGCAACCTACCACCATCTAGCACTTAGTCATCATCTATTGCTCATTGCTAGACTGACGTAGTGTAGCAGTAGTGTAGTGTATATATATATATATTCACTGAAAAAACCGTAGGTTTCAGACATGTTATAGTTAGGAATTAGCATTTAAAAAACCTTTGAAATTCACTGAAAAAACCATAGGTTTCAGACACGTTATAGTTAGAAATTAGCATTTAAAAAACCTTTGAAATTCACTGGAAAAACCATAGGTTTCAGGCACGTTATAGTTAGAAATTTGCATTTAAAAAACCTTAAAAAATCACTGAAAAAACCATAAGGTTTTAGGGACAGTTATAGTTAGTTGGACATTGCACTCGTACAAAACCCGTGGAAATTCCCCCGTTATAGTTAGTTCAGGTAACTATAACTCGCGCCCCCGCAATGCACTGCTGATGACGTCACATATTACATCACTCATGACATGGTCAGTGACATCACTGATGACATCACTGATGACATCTCAAATGACATCACTGATGACATCACTGATGACATCATCCAGTGACTGTGTGTTTGTGTAAAGTTTAAATATGTTTAATATATATAGGGAAAGGCGTATTGAAGAATGAGTGGGTGTATAAGTGCCTGAATGGATGATTTAGTAGGTGCGTGACTGAGTCTATAAGTGAGTGATTAAACGTATCTTACTGGATGCATGGGTGAGTGACTAAACTGTGTGAATGTCTGTATCCGTCTGTCTGTTGTTGTGTAAGCAGCTGCATGGGTTTCTGACTAGCTAAATGAGTGTCTATATGGGTTATGGATTGGTTCTCTGAGTATCTGTATGGGTGCCTCAGTGTTTGTGTGGGTGGGGTGAGTGTGACTCTGTGCATAGATGTGTGAGTGGGTGATTCACTGGGTGCATGGTTTCAAGAGTGCGTCTGTGATGGACTGTATGGGTGGGTGAGTGTGTGTATGGGTGTGTTAGTGATTGAATGTATATCTCAGTGGTACATGTGTGAGTAACTACATATGTGAAAGGCAGTATATATGTGTGTTGGAGTATATAAATGGCTATAAGTGAGAGTGTGTGATTGTGAGAGTGGCTATATGGATGAGTGTGTGCTTGCATCAGTGATTGCATAGGAGCGTAAGAATGTGCTAGTATTTTTATGAGTAAGTGAGCTGGTGTGTATAACTGTATAGGTGAGTAAATTGGAGTGTGATTAATTATTTGCATGACTGACTAGGTGTGTGAGTACCTCTATGGATGAGTTGCGTTGTGTGAGTGTTTATATAGGTGTATGAGTGCATATGATAGTCCTGTACTGAGTGACTGTAAGTATGAGTGACTGTACGGGTGAGTGAGTAGATGTGTGTGTGTAGACCTAAGAATCAGTGAGTGGGTATGTACTTATTGGTATTGGAGTGTGTATGGTTTTGAGAATGGCAGTCTGTAATTTAGAGTGGGTGTTTCAAAACTTATATTAGGGTGTGAGAAGATGCATTAAATTCTCACATGGATGATGTCATCAGTGATGTCATTTGAGATGTCATCAGTGATGTCATCAGTGATGTCACTGACCATGTCATGAGTGATGTAATATGTGACGTCATCAGCAGTGCATTGCGGGGCGCGAGTTATAGTTACCTGAACTAACTATAACGGGGGAATTTCACGGGTTTTGTACGAGTGCAATGTCCAACTAACTATAACTGTCCCTAAAACCTTATGGTTTTTTCAGTGATTTTTTAAGGTTTTTTAAATGCAAATTTCTAACTATAACGTGCCTGAAACCTATGGTTTTTTCAGTGAATTTCAAAGGTTTTTTAAATGCTAATTTCTAACTATAACGTGTCTGAAACCTATGGTTTTTTCACTGAATTTCAAAGGTTTTTTAAATGCTAATTCCTAACTATAACATGTCTGAAACCTACGGTTTTTTCAGTGAATTTCAAAGGTTTTGTAAATGACAATTTTTAAATGTATTGATTGTTATATTTATTTTTTTAATACTGATTTACTACATTTTTAGAAACAATTTTTTTTACATATTTTATTTTTTAAATTACATTGTAATTACATTATACATTACAAAAAATACTTTCTCAGAATGAATTACTTTAGTTTAAATACTTTGCACATAGGCAATAGACTTTTAAGTACAGTAGTTACAGTTGTTGCAATGGGCAACACATTTTCAAACACAATGCAACATTCAGCTCAATGTGAATTTCTAGTTAAATGCAATTAGTTACTTTATGGATTACTTTTCTAACCACAGGACTGGATCCTAGATTCAGTCCTGGGACATCTCCTGTAAACAGTTGAGTAAAAGCGTTTTGGTTACATTAGTGATTTTTAAGGAATATTATTGTATTTTAAAAGTTGACACTTTGAAACTTTTTCTCATAGAATCACCAATGTTATCCTATGGAAGGAAATTCACTTAGCAGGTAAAAACTGTTATCATTACTTTTTCTTACTCAGTGTTGGATCCTGGATCCAGCACTGGTGCATCTCCTGTAAACAGTTGAAAGAATGCGTTTAAGTCATACAGGCGATTTTTAAGGAATATTTGTAGTTTGTGAAAATCGACACTTTGAAACTTTTCTGCTGAAAACCAGACAATGGATTCCTATGGAAGAAAATATAAGTTACTGGTAAGTACGGTTAAAATTACTTTTCAGGGTCAGTGCTGGGCTAAAAGATGCAGCACTGAGGTCTCTCCTGATAACAGGTGAGTAAATCGGAATTCGTATTTCGGCTGATTTTAGAGGAATATTTGTATATTTCAAAAATCAACACTTAGAAACTTTTTCAGCAAAAAGCAGACAATGATATCCTATGGAAGGAAATTCAAGTTACTGGTAAGTACGGTTAAAATTACTTTTGAGGATCAGTACTGGGCTGAAAGATGCAGCACTGAGGTCTCTCCTGATAACAGGTGAGTAAATCGGAATTCGTATTTCGGCTGATTTTAGAGGAATATTTTAAAGTTCCAAAACTCCACACTTAGAAGAATTTCCAAGTGAAACCAGTCAATGTTAGCCTATGGAAGGAAATTCAAGTTACTGGTAAGTACGGTTAAAATTACTTTTCAGGACCAGTACTGGGCTGAAAGATACAGCACTGAGGTCTCTCCTGATAACAGGTGAGTAAATCGGAATTCGTATTTCGGCTGATTTTAGAGGAATATTTGTATGTTTCAAAAATCAACACTTAGAAACTTTTTCAGCAAAAAGCAGGCAATGATATCCTATGGAAGGAAATTCAAGTTACTGGTAAGTACGGTTAAAATTACTTTTCAGGATTAGTACTGGGCTGAAAGATGCAGCACTGAGGTCTCTCCTGATAACAGGTGAGTAAATCCGAATTCGTAGTTCGGCAGATTTTAGAGGAATATTTGCACAATGGTGAAGGTAGGGGGCAGGGCCTGAGGTGACATCTGTGCAAACGCGCCCCGTGGCGCGTTTTAAGTTGGGGGATTAAGTCCCCTTGAATCATGAGGGTCCCTAGGGGCCAACTAGCCCACCAGGAACCTCCAGTATGCGCCAGGGGGCTGCGTTGCAGAGACGTGTAGAGGGGCCCCACCCCTTTTTACACCTCTCTGCAACGCAGCTCTGTGGCGCTTTCTGGATGTACCTGTTGGGCTAGTTGGCCCCCAGGGACCCTCAGGATTGAAGGGGATTTAATTCCCCATCTTAAAACGTGCCACGGGGCCTGTTTGCACACATGTCACCTGAAGCCCCGCCCCCTCCCTTCACCACTGTGCAAACGCGCCCCGTGGCGCGTTTTAAGTTGGGGGATTAAGTCCCCTTGAATCCTGAGGGTTCCTGGGGGCCAACTAGCCCACCATGTACCTCCAAAAAGCGCCACAGAGATGCGTTGCAGAGAGGTGTATAAAGGGGCGTGGCCTCTGTACACCTCTCTGCAACGCAGCCCCTGGCGCATACTGGAGGTTCCTGGTGGGCTAGTTGGCCCCCAGGGACCCCCAGTATTCAAAGGGAATTACTTCCCCATCTGAAAAACGCGCCAGGGGGCGTGTTTGCAGAGTGGTGAAGGAAGGGGGCGGGGCCTGCGGGCCAATCGTTTTTTTTTGTTTTTTTTTTCCTGAATGGGGGCTGTGTGGCCCCCTTCCTATTTCTTATTTTTGGGCCCTGGGGACCCCATCCCCCAGGGCCTTACCCCCTTTTTTTTTTTTAAATTTAAAAAAACAAATTATTTCTGGGGAGGGGGCCGCGTGGCCCCACTCCCGGGCCACTACTTGCCCTGGGGACCCCCTCCCCGGGGCCTGGCCTCTGGTTGGGGACTGTGGGGGGTCCCCAAACCCCCACAGTCCCGCCGGCTCCCCGTGTCCTACGGGAGCTGGCATTGCTTTACACATGGGGAGCAGCTAACATGCTGCTCCCCGTGTGGAAAGCAATTGTCTTTGGATATTGGAAGCGAGAGCAGGTTTCCCTGCTCTCTCTTCCAATATCCAAAGCAGTTTGCAATGACAGGACGGGAGCCGCGAGGCTCCCGTCCTGTCATTGCAAACAGCAGTGTCCCGGGGTAGGCACCCCGGGACACTGCAGGAGCCGGCCCTGGGGGGTGGCGGTCCCCAGGGCCACCACAGGCTCCAGGAGGGGGGCCGCACGGCCCCCCTCCCCACATCAGCACAGCCCCGGGGAGGTGGTGGTCCCCGGGGCTTCGGGGGTCCAAAACGGACCCCATTTTAATTTGTTAGTGCCCCGGGGAGGTGGCGGTCCCCAGGGCGTGTGGGGGGCTCGAGCCCCCCCACACAGAAAAAAAAAAAAAAGAAGACCCGGGGAGGTGGTGGTCCCGGGGCTGCGGGAGGGCTCAGAGCCCTCCCGCACCATTTTAAAAAGAAAGCCCCGGGGGTGGCGGTCCCCGGGGCTTGGGGGCCCTTAGAGGCCCCCCATACATAAAATAAACACCCCCCAGCATGCCCCCGGGACTTGGCCCACCCGGGGCAAATTAACATCGAAGCGCGGGAGACCGCGCTCGATTTTTATCGGCAGGATCCGCGCACCCTGAGCGCATCCTGCCGATTTAAAAAAAAAATGCTTTTCTGCCCAGGGGGTCCTTATGGGACCCCTGAGCAGACCTAGGGGTCAGGGTGTTTCTACCCTGCTCCCTTTGTGCGCTTTGCGCACTTGTTTCTGTCCCTCGGTTCTACCGAGGGACAAAATGGCTGCCAACATTTCCTGAATCGGAATGTTGACAGCCAGCTGACAGCCAATTAACATGCAGCTCGTGATCGGGACGGTGCGCGCAGGGTGCGCTCAGGGTGCGCGGATCCTCCGTGCCCATAGATATATATGTACTTTTACTTTTGATTTTCTCAGCAACTACTGAACGGATTTACACCATTTAACAAAAAGGGTTCTTTCTGAACCAAGAACTACCTCTTTGCCAAATTTGGTGTAATTCCGTTCAGCAGTTCGGGCTGTAGCCGTGTCTAAAGTTTCCTATGGAAAAATGAATGGGGAAAACGCGTTTTGGGACCCCCCTTTTTTCTCGGCCCCCGCTTGATGAATCACCCCGAGACTTTCAGGGTAGGAGCGGACCGGAGCGCCCCACAAAGTTTGAAAATTTTGCGAAGATACGTCAACCGGCAAGAGAGTTATTTCAAATAGAATGTCGCGGATTTCCTATGGAAAATAGGTTCTAACTATAACTATCTACTGGCGACCGCCAGTAGATAATATATATATATATATATCAGCGAGGCAGTACAAAAGAGGCTTGATGTGGCATGCAGCCTTTTTAATCAAGATGAGACTGGGGCAGATCTAGTACTGGTCACAACATCTCCAGCACCTCACAGGCAATGAGGAATTTGAAGCACTGCTTGACCCAGTATGAGAAATTGAGCAAGAAAGAGATTAACCGCAGTTGGGAGATGATTTCCCTAAACAACTACATCGAAGTGGGGAGAGTGCCGCGGGGTTTGAGGATACTGATTACACCAACTTATCAGAACCCCCACCCTTAATTACTCAAGGAATGGTCCCTCTAGATGGCAGAGACTTGCAAGGACATGCTAGGGCTGCTTTCCAAATATGCTGCGATCAAATTGGATCAAGTAATGTAGGAGTTGAAAAAACTCAAGGAGATGCTGGATAAACATCCCTTGCAAGAGAAAATTAAGGTTTTCTTAAAGGACTTAGATACAAGTCTTGAGAAATACGAGGATGAACTCAAAGCTAAAAAGAAGGGCAAATTCCTGAAAGATAAGATAGACTATGCTACAGGTAAAATTCTCACATTTGGGAGGAAATACAACACTGGTAAGAAGGAGTTCAGGCAATTGAGTTTGTTGTGACAGCAAGAAATTGCAACGTCTGAGTGCAGCTCGGACACCTTTTTTAGATTTGGAGGATGTGCAGGACTCCGCTAACCCCAATGCCCTACCTTTCACGACATTAGAGGAATACCGTTTTTTACAACAAAGCCAAGGACCACGGAGAAGACCACCAAGACGAAAAGGAGGCAGCAACCATAGAGGAGGAAAACCAGGAGGGGAGGCACCAGTGTAAAAAGAAAACTTGCTGCATGGGTGAAATATATGACAAACAAGAGGAACAAATAATAGGTGAGAACAATTTAACAGTTAATAATATATCTACCCATGAACTCAATAGGGATGAACGTTCTCTTTTGGAATTAGGGTTGTCCTTTTGTCCCATTGCCAATTTTGACTATTCCAAGACTTGCATTGACCTTTTTCTGTTCATCAGGAAATTGAAATTGTTAAAGGTTTTTACGCAACAGAAGGAAAAGCGGAAGGTTTGGGGTCACATTGTTGATATTGTGAATTATCCTACCTATGATAACTTTTGTATTGGCTATATTGAAGATCTGGCTGCATTGAGGGAATTTGAACTTAGAGGTAAAGTTTTGGAGAAGTAGAGAGAGTTACTGTGTACTTTGGAATTTAAATCGATAGGACCAGCAGGAATTATTTCAGACCAATATCTAAGTGTATTGATGCATTCCATGAGATTGTGACCCAGGAGCTCCTGCATTTGTGGAAGAGTAGCAGGAATGATGATGCCAGGAATTTAACAGAAGGACAGCAGTTTGCTCTTGATACTTTGAGCAAAGCCACCTCATTTGTCATTAAGCCCACTCACAAGGGTGGTAATGTTGTCCTATGGGATGTGAAGAAATACAGACAAGAGGCTACAAGGCAGTAGGAGATGTCAGGCAGTTATGTCAGGTCATCAGAGACAATATGCAAACAAACCATCACACAAGACCATACCTTACTCTCCAACTGGCATGAACAGGGCTAACTGGATGCTGAAGAGTTTCAACTTTTAATGGTCAAGAAACCCACATCACTCTGTTTTTATATGCTGCCAAAAATACAAAAGCATGGCACAGATCCACCAGACAGGCACATTATATGCGCTAATAACAGCCTGTTGGAGAACACCTCCATCTATCTTGATTTCTTTATTTGTGCCTACATCCTCAGCTTACCAGCTTACTGTAGGAACAGTATGGATTTTATAAGAAAAATTCAAAACATCCCGTGGCAACCAAGTTACATCCTAGTGACCATAGATGTTGTGTCTTTGTACACTTGCATAGAACATGATCTAGGCATACAGGCCTGTAAACACTTTTTCAGGGACAAATAATTCTTATATGATCACTCCATGATGCTTCTTAGCATGCTACAGTTTTGCCTAGAACGTAACCTTTTCTTTTTGATAACCGATGGTTTATGCAACTTACCAGGACTGCGATGGGAAGTTGCTTTGCTCCCAGCTATGCATTTTCTTCGGGGGGTGGGATGCTCCGTACATCTTGAAAGAAGCAAATGAGAATTAGACCCAACCCCTGCCTTTTTGGACATGATATATTGATGACCTTTTCATAATTTGGGGTGGCCCACAGGAGGTTTTGCATGCATTTCTTATTTGGATTGGAAATAATGATTTGAACCTCAAATTTACATGCAAGACACACAGAACAACCATGGAGTTCCTAGATGTACTTGTCACAGTAGAAGAAAGTGTTATGCTGACAAGCCTCTTTAGGGAAAGCACTGCTGGCAATAGTGTTTTACACGCCTGCAGCCACCATCTGCCTAGACTCAATTGGAGCATCCACTATGGGGAGATGCTTAGAGCTAAAAGGAATAACAGCACTCCTGAGACATTTAAAACTGAACAGGCTAGAATGGTGGGTAGATTAAAATACAGAGGGTACACAGGGAAGGTCATGAAGGCAGCCTGGAAAAAGGTCAAGTGTGTTAGCAGGGACAGCCTACTGACACCGAAACATAAGAAAGAGCAAAGTAAAGAAGTGATACTCATCACAACAGCGAGTCAGACTTGGTCAGATGGGTGGTAATCAAACATTGGCACCTGATAAGATCTGACCAAGTCATGAGTGATTTGGTGAGTTCTCACCCCTTGATAACAGACAGGAACAGAAAGTCATTGAAAGACATGTTAGTACACAGCTACCCCATGAAACAACAAACAGATTCAGGATCCTGGCTTAGAGAACAACAGGGGTTCTTTAAGTGTGGTAAGTGTAAGGCGTGTTCCCATTGCACCAACAAAAAAATGTTTTCACTACCAACAGCAGGAAAGTTAAGATCAAGAGGTTTATAAACTGCAACAGAGACTTTGTGATCTATGATCTGGTCTGCCCCTATGGTCTGCAGTATGTAGGTAGTACAATCTTTCTAGTGAAAAAGAGGATATTGGAACTCTGGCGTGCAATAAAACCAGAGATCAGAACTATCCTGTTGCATGCCACTGGCATCAGGTACATGCAACAGATTCTCATAAGATTTCATTCTTTAGAATTGACAGGGTTGTTATGAACATGAGAGGTGGCGAGAACAAAGGAGTCAGACTACATCATCATGCTCAACAGTAGACACCCTGGGGGCCTTAATTAAGACGAGGAACTGCACGTGCACATTGGTTGATCAATCAGGCCAAGAGTATCCTTTTTCTTCTTCCTCCTCCTTTTTCCTTTTTCCTTCTTTCTTTTTCTCTATTGGCAATTTTGCCTTACATACCTGACAACAGAGCGACAACTGACACCATTTCGGAGAGAATGAGTGTTGGTGTCCCCCTTTGTCAGTCATTGAATCACCCAAATTCAGGGCCCATTGGTTTCACTTGGACTGATCCAACACTTACCAATGTTGTGCCCCCACTAGTACACAGTGGCCTCTGCCCTAAACTAGTCGTTTAACACTAAGATGCTGCCCATACAATTTTTTTTGTATAGTGTGTTTTTTTGTGTTTCCCTTTGTTTTTTTAATATTTTTTCACTTTGGTGTACACTTTTTTCACTCTTGTCAGTAGTTTTTACAGCACTTGCTATTCGAAGCTGATCCAATGGCAATTGTGGACATTTAATTTTTGCATTGTTACCAGCCGTAGGGCAATGTAGCTGTTAATGTGCTTAACCGTCTGTTAATTTGCAATCATGCATTATGCCTGCCACTTGGTGATATATTTAGAGCTGCCCTGTCTGATAATGCTGGGGTTTTCACTTTCCACTGAGAAAGGTATATTTTGAGACTGTTCTCTTGCCAAGTGTGTAAATTCAGTTTTTGTATTGTTACCAGCCACAGGGCAATGCATCTGTTAAATGTGCTTAACACCTGTTAATTTGTGATTATGCATCGCGCCTGCCACTTGGCGATGTATTTAGAGCTGTCATGTCTGATAATGCTGGTGTTTTCACTTTCCACTGAGAAAGGTGTATTTGCATGTAAAACTTGAAACCGCATCAGGCAACCTGTGCTAGTATTTTGTAATATATTTTTTTGTTTATATGTTTGACAATGACACACAATACAATAATCATTCTTGTGAAATGGACATTGGAATTATGAGGACAAATGACTTAATTTAAAATGATGGATACAGTGTTGCTCCTGTATGTATTGTTTTGCTTTACGAGTGACTGACGGAAAGTCTTTTCTCCATTTTCACTTTTAAATGATGACACATTGGGGCTTATTTACAAGCCCCTTGCGCCACTTTTGCTCCATTTTTAACATGGGAAAAGTGACGTACAGGTGGCGCAAGGAGCTTGTAAATAAGCCCCATTGTGTTTAAGGGAACTAGGGCACTATTCACTTTGTTGCATGGCTTTGACAAAGACCATTGAAATGTGTCAACCAAGCTGATTAAAATTGGATTGCAAAATCAACATTCCTGGAGTGTGGGTTCTTTCTTGGGAAAAGTGACAAGATTTTTGTTGGATGTGAAGCAGGTCCTGCACCCGCACCATTCCCGTCAGGTAGGCGAATTCAGGAGAGCAGGATAATATTAGTGATATATATTGTATATATATATATATATATTACCTATATATATTACCTACTGGCGGTCGCCAGTCGGTAGTTATAGTTAGGACTTAGGAAAAGCACTTTTTCTTTTGCCAATAACTTTGGCGAATCCTTGCATAATTTTCAAAATTAGTATGACGCTCACTTCAGCTGCTGTCTTTCGGGGTGATCCGTCGAGTGGGGGCTGAGAAAAGGGGAGGAAATGCTTTTTACCCATGTTAATTCACATCGGAACATTAGACATGGCTACAGCCCGAACTGCTTAACGGAATTACACCAAATTTGGCAGAAAGGTAGATACTGGTCTAGTGAAGTGTCTTTTTAAGATTTGGTGTAAATCAATTCAATACTTTTATAAATATAAAGTGCCTTCTTTGTTGTGTTCTTCATGTGTAAAGGACCTCTTAGCAGAGATAATGTGTTTTGATATTTAATTGCCAGATATTCTGCTAGAAGCTTTTATTCTGTTTGAGAAGAATGGCCACCACAAGCAAGTAATGTAGTCCCCATTGTGGTAAAAGCAATAGAGAAAGAACACACACCATCACTACATTGGGCAGGTATCAATACATTTGCAGTGGCTGATTAATACAAGGGGGGGAGGGATAAAATGTGAAGGGTTGGGGGTAAGGGTGTGAGGGTGTGAGGGGGAGGAGGAATGCCTACTGGTTCTTGCCAAGTAAAGGTCCATAAAGTCTATAACTGAGGTCAGTTGTCCATTATCTAGGTAAACTGTGTGTGTGTTAATGACACTTGAGTGAATGGCATACGTCCATTGGGACCTGTGTGCTGATTAAGAGATGCAGACTAGCATTGTCCGGGGTGGGCATGCCACCTTGCATCTGCTCTGTCTCAGAACCTCCTGTCCAAAACCTATTCTCCCTGATGAACTGGAGTTGTCAGCCCAATCCCTTTCTTGAAGTAGGTGTCACCCTGCTCAGAGAGTGACAATTTCTCTATCTTGATGTGTTTCTGCTTGTTATCGAGGCAGCTTGGTGATCTGACGTGAGATCCACAAAATCGACTTGACCAGTTGTCTGATCTGCACAGAAAACCTTGACAGCAGTGATTGTAGTTGATGTTTTGGAAAAGGCAGCACTTTGGTTGGCTCTTGCTTCCCTCCTTTGTCACAAGCTGGATGTATAGATTACATTACACTGAGTGAGACAGTAAGTTGGACTTGTTTGGCTGTCCTTCGCCTCCGCACCAGTGCAAAGCATTCATGCTACTAGGAGCTGGATCTCTGGTGTATTGCACTAGCCCTCTAGACTGGACCCAGTTCTTGATTCACACCTGTAGCATTGCTGCTGTGTGACACAGTTTATGTTCTTACAAGAGAAGGGAGGAGCTGAACACTACCCAGCTGACTAGAGAACCTGCTTTGCGGATACCACAAACAATCCTAAAGATAGCTTTAGACTTACTAGCTAGGAGAAACAAAAAACAAGATGAACATTTAGGTTGTGGAGCTGCAGCTTTAACTGTTCGCTGAGGGTGTAAGATTGCAAGACAGCCTATATCACCCAGTTCCCCAAAAAGCAAGAAGAACCCCTTGTGTGACTCCTCGTTCTGATGGCTACAGGACTAATTTTTAAATTGGCAGTTGATTCCTTTTCTTTCATTTTAATTCTTTAGTTACACAGTTTAGTTCAGTGCATGCCTAGTCCTCAGTGGCCCACCTGTCAACTGAAAATTGTGACTGATTTCGAGAGATGAGCACAAAAATTCAGGGTTCTTTCTAGTGTGAGTGGTTCAACCAGTGTGTGCTGTGCTGTTGGTCCCATTGAAAGGATAAAATCCTGTCTGGTCCATAAATTATTTTTTGGGGGACTACATTAAACTTAGTATAGACAGAAAGAACCTGAATTCTTTCTAATGACATCACATTAATGCTGCTTGCGGGTGTGCAGGTTGTTTAACAACTATGAAGATACACACTACAGGTAACTTTTTCTTCTCTCTGAATCTTCAATTAAGGTAGGAAGTCCAAACCCTTTTAAAATCTGGGTTAATGACTAATAGGGAGAAATTAATGAACCAGATATGTATCAGCCAAATTTGCACAAACAGGCCTGACTCTTCTGGATCTCTCTCCTGACTCAGCTGGGTGTTTTTACAATAATGCTGAGTGGAGGTGTGATTCGATCTCCATGTGACTGCCTTAGAAATGTCTGAAATTGAAGCACTCTTCAGCATTGCTGTAAAGTGGGGAGAGTCTTCTTGATGACGTGAAATTATAAATAAAATCATCCATCTCAGTGTGTATGGACTAATTGTTAGTGAATATGCCAGTTCTAATAGGCTGAAATTAAAAGACGAGATCTTGCCCAATATCTGTGTCTATGCAGTTATTATGACTTTCCCTTTACATCCATTTTATGAAATGACCTTTGATGGGGAGGTTGAACTTTAAAAGGAAGTTAAAAGGGAAATAGTTGATCTACATGAAAATGAGACATTTAGGGCCACATATATCAGGCATTTTACCAGTGGCAAAATACCCAGTTCACAGAATCGGGCTGTTTGCGACCGGTAAAATGCATTTTGATATGTATTAATTCCAATTTGCGATGCGGTAACATGTTACTGAATCGCAATTTGGAATTGTGAATGCATACCAATTTAGTATTAGGAAGAAGTGTGTTTAGGTCGCCACTTCCTAATACCGAACCCCAGCAGTATGTAAGAATGTTTTGTGACGAAATGCGGTTGCAAAACAATCTCATTTTACCACCTACTTCAAGTAGGTGGTAACCCATTCGCAAATGGGAAGGGGTCCCCAAGGGACCCCTTTCCCTTTGCGAATGTTAGCAAAAAGGGTTTTTTCAAAGAAGAGAGTGGTCCCGATCTAAAAAAGTATAACATTTTTGGTAGTATCAACATTTTGAGGACATTACAGTATCCCACAAGTGAAAGATGTAAACACTCACGCCGGTCCAATTGCTTTCGCACATCATTTAAAATGTTACACCAATTAACCTCAACCAGTGATTTTAAGCATGTCCTCAACTTGACCCCTAAATATGTTACCTCGTTCAAAACCCGCTGATCATCAAATATAGAGATGTTGGAACATAAGATTTGTGTCTTTGCCACATTGAGTTTATATCCTGATGCAGCCCCAAACTCTACCGCCAACTGTTCTATTTCTGGCATAGCAGTGATAGGATTCGGGGTTACCACTGCCACATCATCTGCATACGCAATCACGCGAAAGTGCTCCTGCCTCCATATTACCGACTCTATCCCTGCACTTTGTTCTAGCATTTTTTAAAACGGATCTATATACAATGAGAACAACAAGGGGGAGCAGGGGCATCCCTGCCTTGTTCCCCACGAGATGTGTATTGGGCTTGATTCCAGGCCCATAATGCAGACTTTAGCTAATGGACGACGATATAAAACTTGTATAGCAGTGACAAAGTTCTGTTTAAAACCAATACCGCGCAATAGAGCCCATAAAAATTCCCAGGCAACCCGGTCAAATGCTTTTTCGGCGTCTAATAGTATCAAGCTAAATTCACTCCCCGTGGTGTTAGCTATATCTAGCAAGGTTACAACCCTGTTGATATGATTGGTTGTTCCCCTCTCGGGGATAAACCCATGTTGCCGCAATGACACCAGCAGAGTTATTACTTCAGCCAGCCGGGTCGCTAAAATCTTGGCATAGATTTTACCATCTGAGTTTAAGAGCGATATAGGCCGATATGAGCCAGGTTGATCAGCCGGTTTATCTTTTTTTTTAAATACAATAATGCTAGCCTCATCCCAAGTTAGGGGGGCAGCTCCTGCTTGGGCCTGTTGAAAGGTGATTAACATATCGGTCTTTAATACTCCCCAAAAAGTTTTATAGACTTCCTATGGGAGTTTGTCGGGCCCTGTAGCTCTGCCCAAGGCTAAGCTATTAATAGCTCTTTCCAGCTCCTCCATAGTGATAGGGGCTTCTTGTAGTTCTGCATCCTGCGTGTCCAGGTTATTACAACAGTTCTGTAACAGAGATTCCCCAGCATGTGAATCATAACCCTCCCCGGTATAAAGTGCCTCATAAAAATCATGAAACACCTTTAAAATCCCAACATCGGTTTCTACTATATTGCCCCTGGAATCTACCATTGAGCTGATCCTCTGAGCTGCTTCTTTAGATCTTAATCTCTGTGCCAAGCAACGTCCAGTTGCCTCCCCATATTCATAATTTAGATTCCTGTTAATAGAATGTTTCTTAGCTATCTCTTTGCTCCAATTCTGATTAATTTTGGCTTTACCCCGAGCTACTTCCGTTTGCAGGGCTGTAATCTCCTGGCCCAGATGTATACCCTGCATGAGTGTTTCTTCCGCTACCGTAAGACACGCGTATAATTCCTGTAGTATCACTCGCATTTGTTTTTGCTTATATATGCCAAAGCTTAGGGTCTCCCCCCTAAAACCCGCATTAAAAGCATCCCATATGCACCCAGTCCCTGCTGAATTGTGGTTTATGGCAAAAAATTGCTCAATCCATATCTGCATATGTGCAACATAACTATCATCCAATAATAACTTCCTATCAAATGAAAAAGATTGCGGTTTGATTCCAGTCCTAGCCATACAAAGGTTCAACACTAAGGGTCCATGGTCAGAGGACACCCGTGGATACACTTGTATTTTGGCTCTCGATAGCAGAAGACCCGATACGAAAAAATAATCAAGTCTTACTAATTTTTTGTGCGGGTGGGAGTAAAAAGTATACCCTGCATCCATACCTCTCCGCGTAGCCCATGCGTCCACCAGTCCGTGATCAGCCAATAAAGATTGTAAAGCCTTAAATACCCTTGGTTTCCTTCCTTTGTAAGGTTTACTATCATCTTGTAGCGCATCAGGCTCAAGGTGTATATTTAGATCACCACATACAATTAATGGTGTGGGCCACAGCGCCAATTCCACATTTAGCCCTTCAATTATGAGGGCCTCATCAAAATTAGAACCATATATAGAGCATATCGTATATATCTGGCCTCCTATCCTGCATTCCACTATAGCCCACCGCCCTTGTTTGTCTGCCAATGCCCTTCCTGTCCCTTGTATATGATTCTTCGCCAGAATTGCTACCCCCGTATAGTGGTGGATTGCTCATTACATACTAAAACTGTCAGGCCTAATTCCGCCAATAGTTTCCTTTTGGCCCATGGTATATGGGTCTCCTGTATACATATCAGGTCAGTCTGCAGTGCCCGCAGCTCATTGGCGACACGTTGCCTTTTATTATAATTGTTCAGACCGCTTACATTCAGGGAGCAGAACCGGATACCACCCATTATACCACTATCCCCCATCTATCTTCCCTGTATCTTCCTGCTCATATACTGTGTGCTTAAAACCATTGAATTTCATGTTTCTCTTCATCAAACCATCATGGATTATTTTTACTGTTGCCCCCCACCCCCCAACCTCCACCCCCAGCCCCCATTGACAACCCCCTCCTCACCCAAACCCGGTACCAGCTGGCGCCATGTCCCACCCCCACCCAACCCCTCCCTTCCCTTACCCCCACACCCACACCCCCCAAAGCCCACACAGGGCCTCGATTTTATACTTTTTTAGATCTGTACCATTAGAAATTCCCCGTCCCCAACTCGCAGTATTACAATCAATTTGTGCTAGGTTCCTATGGGCCCAGGGTAAACCCCGCAGAGCTATGTGCTATATGACCCTCCCTCGGGAGAAAGGAGGTTGGGCCGTTCCTGATTTAAGTGGAAGAGGTGTGGTGCAGCGGCCAGGGTGCCTGACTCTGACCACAAGGGTTCAGTGGAAGAGGTGTGGTGCAGTGGCCAGGGTGCCTGACTCTGACCACAAGGGTTCACGGTTCTATCCCCGGCTCCAGCGGCAGGTTAGCCCAGCACCATGTGACTCTGGGCAATAGCTTGCTTAATCTTCCCAACGGCCCCCAGCGCCGGGACACCTCTCCGGAGGTAGCTGTGCGCTTTACAAATGCTGGTGAGTGTTTGATTGGCTCAAACGTTCCGTCCATCATCCCCTTTTGTATCGCTTTGGTCGCCCTAAGTTGGCGGGGGTATGCCCAGACGTGGGTCCCTTGCTCACGTTGCCACTGGATTCAAGCAAGCCTGGCTGATGACGGCTGAAATGCCAGAAACCGGTCCTAGGATGCTTGTTTCCGGTCCAGGGAAGACATGGCTTGGCAGTTCGGGCTGGACTGTTCCCATGAGGCACAGGGTCAGACTGATTTGCATATGGCCATGTCTGAACTGGGGTGGTGGAGTGAGCTAAAGAATGATGATGGATTAAACCCAGATCAGTTGACTGGGGGTGAGTGTTTGATTGGCTCAAACGTTCCGTCCATCATCCCCTTTGTATCGCTTTGGTCGCCCTAAGTTGGCGGGGTATGCCCAGACGTGGGTCCCTTGCTCACGTTGCCACTGGATTCAAGCAAGCCTGGCTGATGACGGCTGAAATGCCAGAAACCGGTCCTAGGATGCTTGTTTACGGTCCAGGGAAGACATGGCTTGGCAGTTCGGGCTGGACTGTTCCCATGAGGCACAGGGTCAGACTGATTTGCATATGGCCATGTCTGAACTGGGGTGGTGGAGTGAGCTAAAGAATGATGATGGATTAAACCCAGATCAGTTGACTGGGGGTGAGTGTTTGATTGGCTCAAACGTTCCGTCCATCATCCCCTTTTGTATCGCTTTGGTCGCCCTAAGTTGGCGGGGTATGCCCAGACGTGGGTCCCTTGCTCACGTTGCCACTGGATTCAAGCAAGCCTGGCTGATGACGGCTGAAATGCCAGAAACCGGTCCTAGGATGCTTGTTTCCGGTCCAGGGAAGACATGGCTTGGCAGTTCGGGCTGGACTGTTCCCATGAGGCACAGGGTCAGACTGATTTGCATATGGCCATGTCTGAACTGGGGTGGTGGAGTGAGCTAAAGAATGATGATGGATTAAACCCAGATCAGTTGACTGGGGGTGAGTGTTTGATTGGCTCAAGCGTTCCGTCCATCATCCCCTTTTGTATCGCTTTGGTCGCCCTAAGTTGGCGGGGGTATGCCCAGACGTGGGTCCCTTGCTCACGTTGCCACTGGATTCAAGCAAGCCTGGCTGATGACGGCTGAAATGCCAGAAACCGGTCCTAGGATGCTTGTTTCCGGTCCAGGGAAGACATGGCTTGGCAGTTCCGGCTGGACTGTTCCCATGAGGCACAGGGTCAGACTGATTTGCATATGGCCATGTCTGAACTGGGGTGGTGGAGTGAGCTAAAGAATGATGATGGATTAAACCCAGATCAGTTGACTGGGGGTGAGTGTTTGATTGGCTCAAACGTTCCGTCCATCATCCCCTTTTGTATCGCTTTGGTCGCCCTAAGTTGGCGGGGGTATGCCCAGACGTGGGTCCCTTGCTCACGTTGCCACTGGATTCAAGCAAGCCTGGCTGATGACGGCTGAAATGCCAGAAACCGGTCCTAGGATGCTTGTTTCCGGTCCAGGGAAGACATGGCTTGGCAGTTCGGGCTGGACTGTTCCCATGAGGCACAGGGTCAGACTGATTTGCATATGGCCATGTCTGAACTGGGGAGGTGGAGTGAGCTAAAGAATGATGATGGATTAAACCCAGATCAGTTGACTGGGGGTGAGTGTTTGATTGGCTCAAACATTCCGTCCATCATCCCCTTTGTATCGCTTTGGTCGCCCTAAGTTGGCGGGGGTATGCCCAGACGTGGGTCCCTTGCTCACGTTGCCACTGGATTCAAGCAAGCCTGGCTGATGACGGCTGAAATGCCAGAAACCGGTCCTAGGATGCTTGTTTCCGGTCCAGGGAAGACATGGCTTGGCAGTTCGGGCTGGACTGTTCCCATGAGGCACAGGGTCAGACTGATTTGCATATGGCCATGTCTGAACTGGGGTGGAGGAGTGAGCTAAAGAATGATGATGGATTAAACCCAGATCAGTTGACTGGGGGTGAGTGTTTGATTGGCTCAAACGTTCCGTCCATCATCCCCTTTGTATCGCTTTGGTCGCCCTAAGTTGGCGGGGGTATGCCCAGACGTGGGTCCCTTGCTCACGTTGCCACTGGATTCAAGCAAGCCTGGCTGATGATGGCTGAAATGCCAGAAACCGGTCCTAGGATGCTTGTTTCCGGTCCAGGGAAGACATGGCTTGGCAGTTCGGGCTGGACTGTTCCCATGAGGCACAGGGTCAGACTGATTTGCATATGGCCATGTCTGAACTGGGGTGGTGGAGTGAGCTAAAGAATGATGATGGATTAAACCCAGATCAGTTGACTGGGGGTGAGTGTTTGATTGGCTCAAACATTCCGTCCATCATCCCCTTTGTATCGCTTTGGTCGCCCTAAGTTGGCGGGGGTATGCCCAGACGTGGGTCCCTTGCTCACGTTGCCACTGGATTCAAGCAAGCCTGGCTGATGACGGCTGAAATGCCAGAAACCGGTCCTAGGATGCTTGTTTCCGGTCCAGGGAAGACATGGCTTGGCAGTTCGGGCTGGACTGTTCCCATGAGGCACAGGGTCAGACTGATTTGCATATGGCCATGTCTGAACTGGGGTGGTGGAGTGAGCTAAAGAATGATGATGGATTAAACCCAGATCAGTTGACTGGGGGTGAGTGTTTGATTGGCTCAAACGTTCCGTCCATCATCCCCTTTGTATCGCTTTGGTCGCCCTAAGTTGGTGGGGGTATGCCCAGACGTGGGTCCCTTGCTCACGTTGCCACTGGATTCAAGCAAGCCTGGCTGATGACGGCTGAAATGCCAGAAACCGGTCCTAGGATGCTTGTATCCGGTCCAGGGAAGACATGGCTTGGCAGTTCGGGCTGGACTGTTCCCATGAGGCACAGGGTCAGACTGATTTGCATATGGCCATGTCTGAACTGGGGTAGTGGAGTGAGCTAAAGAATGATGATGGATTAAACCCAGATCAGTTGACTGGGGGTGAGTGTTTGATTGGTTCAAACGTTCCGTCCATCATCCCCTTTTGTATCGCTTTGGTCGCCCCTAAGTTGGCGGGGGTATGCCCAGACGTGGGTCCCTTGCTCACGTTGCCACTGGATTCAAGCAAGCCTGGCTGATGACGGCTGAAATGCCAGAAACCGGTCCTAGGATGCTTGTTTCCGGTCCAGGGAAGACATGGCTTGGCAGTTCGGGCTGGACTGTTCCCATGAGGCACAGGGTCAGACTGATTTGCATATGGCCATGTCTGAACTGGGGTGGTGGAGTGAGCTAAAGAATGATGATGGATTAAACCCAGATCAGTTGACTGGGGGTGAGTGTTTGATTGGCTCAAACGTTCCGTCCATCATCCCCTTGTATCGCTTTGGTCGCCCTAAGTTGGCGGGGGTATGCCCAGACGTGGGTCCCTTGCTCACGTTGCCACTGGATTCAAGCAAGCCTGGCTGATGACGGCTGAAATGCCAGAAACCAGTCCTAGGATGCTTGTTTCCGGTCCAGGGAAGACATGGCTTGGCAGTTCGGGCTGGACTGTTCCCATGAGGCACAGGGTCAGACTGATTTGCATATGGCCATGTCTGAACTGGGGTGGTGGAGTGAGCTAAAGAATGATGATGGATTAAACCCAGATCAGTTGACTGGGGTGAGTGTTTGATTGGCTCAAGCGTTCCGTCCATCATCCCCTTTTGTATCGCTTTGGTCGCCCTAAGTTGGCGGGGGTATGCCCAGACGTGGGTCCCTTGCTCACGTTGCC
Source organism: Calotriton arnoldi (assembly GCA_963921515.1). Taxonomy (NCBI): domain Eukaryota; kingdom Metazoa; phylum Chordata; class Amphibia; order Caudata; family Salamandridae; genus Calotriton; species Calotriton arnoldi. The sequence continues at coordinate 460,241 of CAWUFW010012815.1, forward strand.
ACTGGATTCAAGCAAGCCTGGCTGATGACGGCTGAAATGCCAGAAACCGGTCCTAGGATGCTTGTTTCCGGTCCAGGGAAGACATGGCTTGGCAGTTCGGGCTGGACTGTTCCCATGAGGCACAGGGTCAGGCTGATTTGCATATGGCCATGTCTGAACTGGGGTGGTGGAGTGAGCTAAACAATGATGATGGATTAAACCCAGATCAGTTGACTGGGGGTGAGTGTTTGATTGGCTCAAACGTTCCGTCCATCATCCCCTTTTGTATCGCTTTGGTCGCCCTAAGTTGGCGGGGGTATGCCCAGACGTGGGTCCCTTGCTCACGTTGCCACTGGATTCAAGCAAGCCTGGCTGATGACGGCTGAAATGCCAGAAACCGGTCCTAGGATGCTTGTTTCCGGTCCAGGGAAGACATGGCTTGGCAGTTCGGGCTGGACTGTTCACATGAGGCACAGGGTCAGACTGATTTGCATATGGCCATGTCTGAACTGGGGTGGTGGAGTGAGCTAAAGAATGATGATGGATTAAACCCAGATCAGTTGACTGGGGGTGAGTGTTTGATTGGCTCAAACGTTCCGTCCATCATCCCCTTTTGTATCGCTTTGGTCGCCCTAAGTTGGCGGGGGTATGCCCAGACGTGGGTCCCTTGCTCACGTTGCCACTGGATTCAAGCAAGCCTGGCTGATGACGGCTGAAATGCCAGAAACCGGTCCTAGGATGCTTGTTTCCGGTCCAGGGAAGACATGGCTTGGCAGTTCGGGCTGGACTGTTCCCATGAGGCACAGGGTCAGACTGATTTGCATATGGCCATGTCTGAACTGGGGTGGTGGAGTGAGCTAAAGAATGATGATGGATTAAACCCAGATCAGTTGACTGGGGGTGAGTGTTTGATTGGCTCAAACGTTCCGTCCATCATCCCCTTTTGTATGGCATTTAAATGCTGGCATTTATTTATCTTATATCATTATGTATGTATTTTGCAACACATGAATATTTTATTAACAGGTGCAGAACCAGCTAGCGCTGCCGAAGCCCCCTCGATCTATCAAATGCTATTGGGCAGTGATGCCAAAAGTCGATTGTTTATTAATGTGGAGCCAAGCTACTACAAGAAAACCAGGTTTAAGGTTTTATATACCGCCTATAAGGTGTGGAAAGTGGTGCAAAAGTATTATGGATTAGAGAGGATATGTCAGTACACCCCTCTCACAGCTACGACACTCCTTCCACCGATATTTTGGGATAGGATCATAGATAGATGGCGGACCAATGGGATTCATTTTATTGGAGATGTATATGCCAATGGGGGATTAATGTCCTTTAAATGCTAACAGACAAATTTCATCTTAATAGGTTCGAATTTTTTAAATATCTACAGGTACGTGACTATTTAGGAAAACATCGGTGGAATATGGCAGGAAACCCTGTTATCGAAGCTGTGAGGAAGAATGCACGCATTGGGACATTGTACAATTTATTGTTAGATACCAAGGGTGACGATTTAGAGAACCATAATACAAAATGGGACAATAGGCTGGGCTGCGTTGGCACACGGGTAGAAACCTCCATTGAGTTGGCGGGGAGATTGTTAATATCTGCCAATCTCCGAGCACAACATTATAAGACCGTGTTTAATCTCTATTATACCCCAGCCAAATTGTCTAAATGGGGTGGTATAAATGATGGGAAATGTTTCTGTTGTGGAACAGAAGAGGCCGATATTGTACATATATTTTTCACATGTAGGCACCTAATGAACCTGTTTGGGCATATAGAGAAATTCTTAGCGGAAATCTTGGGGGGCCCAATCAATTTGTCATCTACTCAGGTACTGTTGGGGGTAGCTGAGAGAGAGGGATTGGATCAACTGGCCCATAAATATAGGTACCTGATTTTTCTCGCTACAGCTGTGGCTAGGCTATGCATTGCCTCAAATGTGGCTTCAGAAAGAGGCGCCAACCTTTGAATTATGGAGGGCTCGATTTCTCTCCATGTTTAATATGGGTAGCTGAGAGAGAGGGATTGGATCAACTGGCCCATAAATATAGGTACCTGATTTTTCTCGCTACAGCTGTGGCTAGGCTATGCATTGCCTCAATGTGGCTTCAGAAAGAGGCGCCAACCTTTGAATTATGGAGGGCTCGATTTCTCTCCATGTTTAATATAGAATATAGGGGCATATTAGCAAGACCCACGTTAAAATTATCGCCGTTTTAGCGGCAGGAAACTGCCGCTAAAACGGCGATAATGGGCTTGCTAATATGCGTTATAGAATTCAATAGAAGCCCATGTTAGATGTGCAGGACATCTAACCTGGGCTTCTATTGGAATTCCATAACGCATATTAGCAAGCCCATTATCGCCGTTTTAGCGGCAGTTTCCTGCCGCTAAAACGGCGATAATTTTATCGCCGGTCTTGCTAATATGCCCCATAGTTTATATGAATTTAAAGGTATTCGGAAAAAGAAATTAGGCATGGAGATTTGGGGGCCGGTGGTGTCTTTTATGGATGAATGAGGTTTTAGCTTGAGGCGACTTTTTTTACGGTCCTATGCACCTGCACTTTAATGAACTTCATGTATTTAGTCCTGTGATCTATTTGTAATTTTGTGAAAATGCTTTTTAAGGCTTCCTATTGTTTGTGCGTATTTTAAACCATTGTGTTAATGTATTGTAATGTATTGTAACTATCATGGATTAATAATAGAAGAAAAAGAAGAGAGTGGTCCCAGGGACCACTGCCTGCTCTTAAAAAATGAAAAGATAAGTTTTCATTTTCTTTTTTAAACGTAGCTTGTCTTGCTTTAAGGAAAACAAACTGCATTTAAAAAAAATATTGCTTTATTTAAAAGCAATTACAGACATGGATGCCTGCTGACCCTAGCAGGCCACAATCCCCGTGATTTTAGAGATTCCGAATGGGTCGCAAATTGCAACCTACCTCATTAATATTCATGAGGTAGGTCGATTTGCGACCCACTTGAAATCTCTAAATGAAACTCATGGAATTTCATACATTAGGAATAGAGATTACATAACTGCGATTTGCAGAAAATCGCAATTAGGTAATCGCTATTTCCACTATTACACATGTGGCCCTTGGTCTAGATATCTATAAAAAAGTGAGTGGCTGTAGATACAAATGCTTTGCATATTCCTGCCATCTAGTGTGGGGATTGGACATTACAACTTTTTCTTCAAAGACGTTTAAAGTCATGGGGTGCTGTATGACTTCTCCCTTAGTTTTACAATGTGTATGGGCACTGACTCCACACCTAAATTGTTTTTTTCCTCCATCAAGTACAGATCCAAAATCAACAGGTTTTCAGTGCCTTCAATGGGCCTAACAGAATTCTAACTTCGACACAGTCAAACGGAGAACAATTTGCAATTCCACATTCCACAGAAAATGGGCAAAATCCAAATCTGAGTATTTTTTTCTTTTCAAGTGCAACCACTCAGAGAATGTGAGCAAGTACCGGGCAACAGATCAAACACCCATCTACTTTAGCACTTTTGATGTTGGGCACATGTGAGGATGCATCAACAGTCAGCCACCGAGATGCCAGATGTTTTTGGGGTACAAGACCCCTTTGAGGCTGATGTACATGAGAGAAGTCCTTAAAGGTTCCACTGCACCAACCAAGGCCCAGTCCACATACAGTGTCTTCAAATACCTCTGAGGTGCAGGAGATCCAAGGAACTCCTTGGCCATAAACCCCAGTGGAAAATCGAAGCCTATGTCCAGGGCAGCTGTGAGTACTAGCCCAGCACCCAGGGCCGCTCCAAAGCCCCACCCACACAAATGCCATAGTCCCTGAGAGAGTCAGGCATGCAGCTCCAAACATTTGTGGCAAAGCATCTCCATTTTCTGGTGTACCTTTGCTTTTGGTCTTCGGTCAACACTGGGACAGGACTCAGAGCAAAGCAAAGAGCAAAGAGGAAAGGAGTCAGCACCTCGATGCCTCTGAAGGCCCACTGAGCTCTGCCTTTGGGGCTGAAGCATGTAACGAAACAGCCCTGGAGCCCCAACATTAAGCTTTTGACCCAGAGATCAGAAGTTTCTCAGGTATCCAAACTCAAAGGGCTAGCAGGGGGGAACTGGCCAAAAACAATTGTATCCTGTTTATCATTGGGCAAGGTTTGCTCAATGTAAACACTGCCCAAAAAAATCTCCCTGCATTGCGCCATGTTCTAATCAAATCTGCAATGCTCTAATCAAGTCCTTCAAGAACCCAGGACAAAGCATTAACCGTTGATGTCAGAAAGTGAGGCAGTCTAGTGGCTGAATTTTAGAATGTTAAACAGGAAAATCTCCTTTTTTATCATTACATATGAGAGCACTTTCAAATATGTAAGTTCTGGATGGGCACTATACAATAACATCCTGTGTTTCATTTATTAACCTATGATGTTGCTCCATCTACAATAAGAATCTAGGCTATATATATAGGGTATACATGGCACCTGACTGGCCTTTACCTAACCAATAACACTGTGACAAGGGAAAGAGTAGAAGTGATTCTCACTTCATGTTTAAAACCTCACTTTTAATAAATGCCTCACAATCCAATGATCTAACCTGATGTGAGAAGGTGAAATGCGTAAACGTTCAAAAGAAATGTGTAGTCACCTACAGTCAATAGGCAATAGCCTATGGGTGAATTAGTCACAGATATTTGCATATGCTTTTTTTCCACCTTTCCCACTCATTCCATATGTGGTCAGGAATATGAGGCAGGCTTCACAGCCCTCTTTATTGTATCCCAACATGGGCCAGACAACATTGGTACTCAATGCTTCTAGAAATGTCTATCAGCCTAAGGGAGAAACTCCTAATTAGGCCTAACCTCCTCACTCGACAACAGGGCCAGATCAGGTACCAAGATCACAAGCAGTTCAACCTTGCTTTATGGCACCTGAAGTCTTAGAATGTGGATATTTGCACCTCTCAGATGAGTGCATCACCATCTTAACAGGAGATGTGCAGACTACTAGGACCCGTTATGCATCTAAGAGCGAAAGAGAAGTCCGTTTATGCATTTCTAAACAGACCCATTTAAGACTTCTGTTCAGGTTAATATTTCATACCTTTTTCACTTTCACAAAGCGTGATTATTTATTTATAACTGTATATATCTTCATTTAACAGCTTGAGCTTTATACATGTAAATCAGGGAACGCATCTTTGTTTCGTATTCCAGTAGTAAAGGCCTTAATGAAGGGACTTGAGGGTTCTGCCTCCATAAACACCACCTGCTTGGAACCTTAATGTGGTATTTACATGGCTTATAGGGCCCCCTTCTTGAACCACTTCACTCATGTACTTTGCAGTTCCTTTCATGTTTGCCTAATAAAATGATTTCTGTTTTGTTTGTGTTTAGGCGGAGACAGTTATTGTTCATCCACTCTGCAACTGCAAGCATTCCTTTTTGGAAGTTGCCTATGTCTTGCATTGGATTTTTGGAGAGTGAAAGAATGAGCTGGGTATCGTCAGCATATGATACCAGAGCAAGCCCTGAGAATTTAACGACCTGTGCCAGAGGCTGGATGTATATTTGGACATGGTGGGGCTCAATGAGGAGCCCTATGGCACACCGTGGTGTAAAGCATGAGGTTGGGAGCTGTGCGGAGGAGAGATGACCTGGAAAGAGCACTCAGATAGGAAAGAGGTGAACCAGGGCAGTGCGGTCCCACCTATGCTAATGCCCTGTAAGCGCTCAAGTACAATTTTATGAGACAGCATATCGAATGTGGCGCTCAGGTCAAGCACATTCAGTGCTGAGGATTTGCCTTCATCCAGGGCACTGTGAAGTTGTTCAGTGACCACAAGGAGTGTGGATTCTGTTCTGTGCGCAGGCCTGAAACCGTTTTGGGAGGTGTCCAAGTTATGACTATCTTCCAGGAACTTAGTCAGGATGCCATTGACGTGTCTCTCCGTTACCTTGGCAAGAAAATGAAGGAGAAAGAGGGGGCAGACATTTTCAGGCTTTAAGGCATCCAGAGATGGTTTCTTCAGAAGGCGGATGTCTTTATCAGGCTTCCATGGGTCGGGCACAGAAGTGGAAAATAGAGAGAGATTGGTCATTCCTAAACAGTGAGGGAGGAGAAAGTCCTGTAGCTTAATAAAAAGATCAGGTTTAAGGGGCTCTTCAGGCAAGCCAGATTTAACTTGGCTGCAGAGGGTTTGGAAAGCAGGAAGACTCAGGAGGGACAGCGAGTTGAGCTACCCGAGGACCATAGGGTTGCTGTCCGCTGGCGGTACCGTACCAGCTGACCTCGAATCAGCGACATCGGGAGGGAGAGTGTTAGTAGATGTCCTCTATTTTCCTAGTGAAATAATCTGTTACTTTATTGCAGTTTGCGCTGGAGGCTTCAAAAGGGGCTGCTGATGACACAGGTTTCGTAAGGCTGTTCACTAAATTGAAGTTTTCTTTGGCAGGGTTGATGCTATTTCCGATTTTATTAGCAAAATGTTCTGCCCGAGATTTCAAGATCAGTTTATGATATGTTTTGATGGTTGATCAATATTGTGTTTTTTGTGAAGGGCTGCATGCTTTCCTCCAGGCGCGTTTTAAAGCCTTACAGTGCTTTTGGGCTGAGATAAGGTTCTTGTTAAACCAGGGGGCAGCAAGCTTCTCTTCCAGGGGATGCTCATCAATAGTCATAAGCAATGAATAGTCCTGCCCTTGTGTAGGGACCCCGGAGCACATATTGAATATAATATATATATGCATGTGTGTACATAGACCATTTAATCACAAACATATATGTGTATACATGTACGTATACATATATATATATATATATATTTTTTTTTTTCCACCAAAGGTCCAAGAACTTTTGAGAGCACACACACGGCAAGCTGAACCACCTGGCTTTCACTTTCTGGCACAATCTTGCATCATTGTTCGCTGGTAACATGTTACAGACCTGACGCGTTTCTAGGCTGCTGCCTTTCATCAGAGGTCGCTCTTGGAATGACTCACAGGCAGTTCTGGTATACTTATTTATAGCATGCCACGCCCTCAGTGGGTTTACTTTTCGTTGCATGCTGGGTCCCGTAGTTCCCTCCAGAACAAATAATACCTTTAGTAGGTCCTGCTATCGTCATCACTTTCCAAGCATGTTTTCTCCACCCTTAGTGGGCCCCAGAACAAGGTGCAAGTAATTCTCGCCACAGTTCGCCGTGCCGCAAAATGGGTCCGGATCCAGTTCCGACCCACGGCTTCCTTTAATTATCAAGGACGGTGCTGCTCCCCGCGACAGGACTGCCGCGTGATAATTATTTCCACCAAAGGTCCAAGAACTTTTGAGAGCGCACACACGGCAAGCTGAACCACCTGGCTTTCACTTTCTGGCACAATCTTGCATCATTGTTCGCTGGTAACATGTTACAGACCTGACGCGTTTCTAGGCTGCTGCCTTTCATCAGAGGTCGCTCTTGGAATAACTCACAGGCAGTTCTGGTAAACTTATTTATAGCATGCCACGCCTCAGTGGGTTTACTTTTTCGTTGCATGCTGGGTCACGTAGTTCCCTCCAGAACAAATAATACCTTTAGTAGGTCCTGCTATCGTCATCACTTTCCAAGCATGTTTTCTCCACCCTTAGTGGGCCCCAGAACAAGGTGCAAGTAATTCTCGCCACAGTTCGCCGTGCCGCAAAATGGGTCCGGATCCAGTTCCGACCCATGGCTTCCTTTAATTATCAAGGACGGTGCTGCTCCCCGCGACAGGACTGCCTGTCGCGGGGATATATATAACATATACCAATGGGCTCAACTCGAGTGAGGATTTTTTCACCTGCCTATAATCTGATTAGCCCCCAGTTACAAGTTTGATGCACACTTCGTAAACATCTTTTTATACTCGACCTCCAATAATGAAATTCTAGTTATTTTAACTTTTTTAGGGTAGCACGTTTACATGCACAAGCACTTTATTTAATGCAGAGTGGGCATATGGCCCACAGGGGCACAAATCTTTATCTTGATTGTTGCAAGTGGTATTTTGATAAGGGAAAAACTGGCGTATTGTTATAAAAAACAATTGACATATAAGTGAGCCATTCGTAATAAAATCAGTCTTATATCTGTGAATCAGTATTAGATTTTGGCTTTCATGTGATCAACTAATTTACATACAAGTATACTTTTAGATATTTATGATGGAATAAGTATTTATTAAGTTTTTAACATTTTAGGGTAATGCAGCAGCTTTTAAGTTATTTATTATAAAGCTGTACCCGCTTGTTGGTCAATCATATTTTTGGATTTATGGGTGACACAGTTTTTTCCATATGAGGTTGCTATATTCTTTCAAATGATCACATTTATCCATTTGCACTGTCATTGTTTGTTTTGACATTCTCAAAGTATTGATTCAATATATCATTTTACATCAGCAAGCTCAGCAGGGGCAGCCGCTGTTGGGGACAGTTGGAATGCAATATTTACGTACCCACTTGGGTGTTATCTGTAGTATTTTTGCATTCGTATTTGCATAAAGAGAAAAATTTGACTTTCTTGCCATGTTCAGCTGCATTGCTCCGTGTTTTAAAATGAATTTACTATTGTTCATTAATACTGGCGTATTTGCACAATGTCATGAAGTACTGATTGCTCATTTGCACAATCTATTTATTAGCTGCTTATAACAAGTCGATGTGTACATGATACAAAGAATTGACAAATATCTTTACTATGTCTATTGGCACTACCTCATGTGGTGTTGCACTGTCACTTTAAATTATGGGTCACTCCTCATGGCGTCATGTGATCAAGGCCTCCTGAGGGCCGAAACACGTCATGGCGGCAGTGCTGGGTGTACTTACTGAATAAAAAACCTTGCACGAAGTTTCCTGGGTCCGTGTTCGTCTTTCCAAGCTATCTGGAGTATCGGGCGAAGTTCCTGTGTATATGTATATATATATATATATCAGCATGTGAATCCCAAAGTATCCAGCCACAGCGGCACAACACGAAGGCACAGACTCCAAGGCAGTGATGATGGCAAAGTGTCTTTATTTAAGTATCAATGTCCAAAATGACGCGTTTCGGCCGCCAGACATGCGGCCTTGTTCACATAGTGCACTGCATGTGAAAGGGTGCTTTATATACATAGGTGGTGAGTAGTAGTCTTTTTACAGTGTTTAACATTTTACCACATGAGTTGGCAATTTTACTACAGTAAACTACTTTACTGTAGTGATGGTTTACTGCTGGAGGTGAGTCAGCAGTTAAACAGGCACAATGCAGTATATATACATGGAGATAGAAGACATCTGTAACGCTTGTGTGTGTGGGAAGGTATGAGCGTTAGAACGGCTGTGCATGTTGCAGAAGTTGCCTAACTATGTGTTTTGTGGCGCCACTGCGTTCGCGATAAGGAATCATGAGTCCTAAAACCGTGGAAATACGAGGCAAATGCGGAGATCAAGGTAAGTAACCTGTGTGTGAATGGAGTGTCACAATGGTCGGGCGTGATCTAACTCAAAGAGGCTGAATAAAATTAGGCAGGCTAACTATTGCCAAGTGTACACTAATGTATTGGAGTATATCTAATGCCAGGTGATCTGTTCTACCTCAGTGGGTTGTGCCGTTTGTGGAATATTTAATATAAATTAAATATAAAAAGCGCCACGAAAAAAAAAATATATATATATGCCAGCCATAGTATGTTTATTTACCGCTTGGTGCCTTGGTGTGGGAAAAAGATGTTAAAAAGTCAACTGGTACTACTCATATGTGGGTGCTAATAATGTGTAATGTGAAAGGGAGGGGAGTGCTGGGTTAAAAGAGTGAGACTATGAGTGAATACTAGTTGGCAAAATTGGGCGGAACAGTATGGTCCAATGCGTAAAATGGATATTCACACACAGGGTAAATGTGTAATCAAGAAACTAAAATTGTTTCAATTATTAACAACGTCCACTTGACACAATCCCGCGTTGGTTTTCATAGTAGTAGGTTACAAATGACATGCTCAAATAAAATATATTCAGTCATATACATACAAAACATAAGTTAATCAGTGTGCTGAAAAAGAAGTCAGGTTATTCAAAATTCATGGCACAAATGCACAAATAGTATAAGGTTTCAGAGAAGGGAGCCAAGGTTACAGACAGATCTAGTTCCGATGTTTCTGAGATGTTTAAAATGGGTTCATGAATTTGGTTAGTTGAAGTGGACACCATAGGCCTAAATGCTATTAGATGATATGGGATGTTTTAATTTAAACATCAAGTGTGACTCCATTTTATAGGAAGTTGTGCATATCCTCACTGATGTTCAGTCCTGCGGGGCACTTAGTATTAAATTCAATGATGTATTTGCTCTCTAGTTGTCGCAGGAGCTTCTTCCGGTTACCACCCCTCATAAGTGTTGGTATGCAATCAATCACTGAGTAATGTAGATGGTTAAGATTATTATTGTGCTTTTCCTTGAAATGTCTCGCTACCGGGTATGCTGAGTCATTATTGACTATGGCCCTGAGATGTTGTAGGATGCGTTGGTGTACTGGTAGCTTAGTGCTGCCAATGTACCAAAGGTTGCATGAACAGACAAGCAGATAGATAGCAAACTCAGTCTTACATGTGAGGCGATGTTTAATGATCAGGGGATTCTGTCTGAAAGCTGAAACAACTTGGGTAATGTTTTTACCAAATTTGCAAGCCTTGCAGCTATTGCATTTGACAAAACCTTTGGTGTCTGTCAGCCAGTTACCTTTCGAAATGACCTCTGGACTATTTCTCACCAGGGCATCGTGCATTGAAAATGCACGCTTGTAAGTAATATCAGGCTGGTGTGTTACTATTGGGCCTAGAATGGGATCTGATCTAATGATGCCCCAGTGTTTGTTAATGACTGATCTGATGTTGCGGGCTTCTGTGTTGAATGTTGTGATGAGCCTAGTAGTGATTCTTTGTTTCTGCTCTAGAATGGGGATGTTAGTGTCAACTTCGCGACCTACAGTAAGGAGGTCTTCCCTAGGAATTAAGTTGGCTCTGTTCATGGCTTTTCTGATGTTGGCTATGGAGTAACCTCTAGTTCTAAAGCGTTGGAATGCATCTTCCTGACAATGTGTTAGATCAGTGGGTGAGCTACAGATCCTACGCAGGCGTTGCATTTCTCCGTAGGGGATGCTCGCAATCAGGTGTTTAGGGTGAAAACTGGCGGCATGAAGTGTTGGGTTCCCTGCCGTAGGCTTCCTATGTAGTTTAGAGTTCAGTTTGCCACCTCCCACAAATAACTCTACATCAAGGAATTCAATAGATGTTTTACTGATGTTGGCATTGAATTCAAGGTTAAGGGTGTTTGAATTGATTATTTCAATAAACGCTTTTGCACTGATGGTGTCCCCCTTCCAGATAACGAAGACGTCATCTATAAACCTTAACTAGGTGATTACATTGTTATTCCAGGTTTCGTGCAGGTGTCCCCTCAGAGTCTGCTCCTCCCAAGCTCCTACATGTAGACAAGCGTAGCTCGGCGAAAAGCATGCTCCCATGGCCACTCCCCTTAATTGATGGTACACTTTTTTGTTGAATAGGAAGTAGTTGTGGAACAAACACCATTCAATGCGGAAGAGCAAGAATTTATTGTGTTTAAAGCAGTTAATCGGTTTTTTATCCAAAAAGTGCTTGCATGCTGCGATACCATCACTGTGTCTGAGGCTTGTATAAAGCGAGGTGATGTCGAGCGACATGAGCAGACAGTCATTGCACCATGGGATATCTTTAATTTTCAATAAAAAGTCACTCGTGTCTCTAAGGTATGTTGGTAAGCTTGAGACCATATCTTGTAGGAAGTAGTCAACATATCTGGAGATGTTTTCGCACATATTCTTTTTGGCCGAGATGATGGGACGCCCAGGTATGGGATCTGAGTTCTTGTGTACTTTGGGTAAGAAGTACAGGATCGGGAGCACCGGGGAATCTGTGTTTAGGAAAGAAAATTCATCTTTACTGATAATCCCTTGCGCTCTGTAGGAGTTGAGGTGCTTTCTTAGATCTTTGTTGCTTGAGGCTATTTCTTTATGGCTTGAAGTTTTGTAACACTGTTGGTCTGTAAGATGCCTGTCAGCTTCTGCGAGGTACAAATGTCATGGCCACAGGACAATATTACCCCCCTTGTCCGCTTTATTGATGATCACTTCATTCTCTTTTTGCAGTTTTCTCATTAGGTTGTGATAACCTTGATTAATCACTGGGCGGGTGTTTCTGTGTCGCTTGCGTTTCTTCCTGAGATGCAGGGATTTTAATTCATCAGTGATGACATCGCTGAAAATGTCAATCGCATCTCTTGGCATCATTGGTGTAAAGGGAGAGTGCGGTTTGAAAGGACTTGGTACTCTCACGGTATCAGTGATGCTTACATCGTTGGAGCTTTGTTGCATGGCAGTTGTTCCTTCAGCGTACTCTAGCTCAATTAGAGTACGTATGATTGGAATGTCAGAGACTGTGAGGATTGTATCAGAGGGTAATGGATTACTAGGTGTATTCTGGACGTTGCCGCTATTTTTTGTTTGAGTTTTCTTATGAATTTATATACATCAATGCGGGTGCTGCAATAATCAAAGCTACTTTCCGGACAGAAAGTGAGACCAAGTGAGAGAAGTTGTTTTTCCGCCTCCGTGAGATTGATGTTGCTCAGGTTGATAATTGTCTTGGTGTCTGTGCTGCCTAACGCCTCCAGTTTCCTCTCCCCTTGTTTCCTTGCTTGGGTTTTTCTGATTTTTCTCCTTTTCGCGCCTCCTGCGGTTGTGTCTGCGCTTCGATTCTTTGGTGCCCTTGGTCTGAGTGTTTGCCTTCAGTCCAGGACTAAAAAATCAAGTTCTTGAGCCAAGCTAGAACCCGCTCCATCAGTCGTGGTGCCCCTGAATCCTCCGTCATCTGATTCTGAGCCACTTCCCAATGCTGAGCTCAGGTCTGACATCGATGCGGAGTCTGTGCCTTCAACGATAGAAAGAGTTGTTATTTGCGCATTTTGCTGGGGCAATTTATTAAGTCTTTGTTTCCTGATGTTGTCGTAGCGTTTGGCAAAGGTGAATATTTGCCCGCATTCATAATCCGCTTTATCGCAGGCAAATTTAAATACCTTTTGCGTTTTAATGGTTTCCTCGTGTTTTTTGAGGCGGGAAGCAATCTCTTCTCTGCCTTTTGTTATTGCTTCCTGTTGTTCACAGCTGCTGAGCTCAGCGTTGATGCGATCAATCTCTGTAAGTGTTTTTGAGCGATCGATTTCGGCGTATTTGATTAGGATGTTGACCAACCTCATAGATGCCTCCAAGTTGCTCTCCACCCGTTCTTTGAGCATGTCAGGATTAGGGTTGGCAAAGCTTGGCGCCAACATTATTCTAAGTCCACGGGGGACTCGGCCCGCATCTCTGTATTTTTGAAGTGATTTTGACTCCCACCATTTGGTGATTTCAGTTCGTAACAACTTTTCCAGTACTTTGAGTTTGCTTTTGTAATTTTCATTGGCTGTGTCGTATTGCGCATTAGCCGTTCGTGGCTGATTGTGGACAGTGGGCAAATTGTCAAATAATTCTTCTAACGCTGTTTCCCTTTCTCGCAGCGCTTCGTTGGACATGATGATTAGCTGTAAATATATATGCCTGGTCGCCAACAAGCAAAAACTGATTCGCAAATGCGGTGTGCTTGTGCAGGCGCCAACAGTGCTCCTCTTAAACCTGATCAGTTGCTACATGCAGTTCTTACTCACCACTCGGTGCTTGATGTGCAGCTAGGTCCTCCGACTCAACTGCAACCTCAGGCACGATGGATTTCCTGGCGTGCAAAAATCCAGCAATCAGGGGGCCGTGATCCTGTGTATCTCCTCCCGGAGTTCATACGATAAGGTGGCTGTTGAGGATTCCTTTTGGCCCAAAGAAATGTCAGAAGAGGGGTCTGTGTGGCAGAGTTAGCCTGACTCTGCATAGAAATCAGCATGTGAATCCCAAAGTATCCAGCCACAGCGGCGCAACACGAGGGCACAGACTCCAAGGCAGTCATGATGGCAAAGTGTCTTTATTTACGTATCAATGTCCAAAATGACGCGTTTCGGCCGCCAGACATGCAGCCTTGTTCACATAGTGCACTGCATGTGAAAGGGTGCTTTATATATATATATATACACACACACACACACACTGTCACACTGTGGTATTTTACAATATACCATATATACCATATATATATATATATATATATAGCATATATATATATATATATCCAAAGTCGCGGATCCCCTCCTGCCGGAACAGACCAAGAGCACAACTGCGGGTACGTGGAAATTTGCATTTAATTGCAATAGCATAACGACCATTTTGGAATGATTTGCCTTTTTCAAACGCTTGTTGACCACACCAGATTTTTCCATGTCCAGGTTTGAAAGATTTGTTCCATCCCTTTTATTGGAGAATACAAAATGGCCAGCGAGAAAATACTTCAGTTCATTTCACCAAGTGTTGTTGCTAGCGCTTGCCGGTATATGTAGTGCATTTAAAAAATGTGTAACTGGCCTGGATGACTTCAAGTGACCTCTTTGCATACTATGGCAATCCATTGTTGTATTTTCCATCTAATGTTCACAGTGGATACGGGCTGCCTGATGTTTCATATCCCATACTGGCAAACATTATTCCTCGCTGTACATTTACAATTACTTAGACACAGGCAAAGTGACAATCTTGCTGCCAAAACATATTTTCCTCAACCCTACATCCAGCCGCATATTGCCCTTCACATGGTTAGTGTCCGTAAGTGCCGGTTGTAATTACCTGCACTCCTCATGCAGTCATGATATGACTTGTGTCAGCAGGCATACCATTACTTCTTGGCTTGCGGCGATTCAGCAGTTTTTTCGATACCTTGATCGAAAAAAATGGGCACGAATACCACTGTTACTGCCAAACTTTCTTGAGGATGGGTGCTCTTAAACGTGCAAGTGGCAGCAAGTATTAATCCAAAGCCGCGGATCCCGTCCTGCTGGAACAGACCAAGAGCACAACTGCGGATACATGGAAATATGTATTTAATTGCAATAGCATGACGCGTTTCGGCATGATTTGCCTATTTCAAATGCTTGTTGACCACGCCAGATTTCTCCATGTCCAGGTTTGAAAGATTTTTTCCATCCCTTTTATTGGAGGATATGAAATGGCCAGTGAGAAAAGACTTCAGTTCATTTCACCAAGTGTTGTTCCTAGAGCTTGCCGGTATATATAGTGCATTTAAAAAAATGTGCAACTGGCCTGGATAACTTCAAGTGTCCTATTTGCATACTATGGCAACACATTGTTGTATTTTCCATCTAATGTTCACAGTGGATACGGGCTGCCTGATGTTTCATATCCCACACCTACAAACATTATTCCTCGCTGGACATATACATTTACATTTCCTTAGACACAAGCAAAGTCACAATCTTGCAGCCAAAACATATTTTCCTCAGCCCCACATCCAGCCGCATATTGCCCTTCACATGGTAATTGCCCGTAAGCGCCGGTTGTAATTACCTGCACTCCACATGCAGTCATTATCTGACTTGTGTCAGCAGGCACACCATTACTTCTTGGCTTGCGGCGGTTAGGCAGTTTTTTCAATACCTTGAAGGAAAAAAATGCCACTGTTCCTGCTGAACTATCTTGAGGACGTGTGCTCTTAAACTTGCAAGTGGCAGCACATATTAATCCATAGTCACGGATCTCCTCCTGCCAGAACAGACCAAGAGCACAAGAGCGGGGACGTGGAAATATATATTTAATAGCAATAGAATGACACGTTTCGGCATGATTTGCCTTTTTCAAATGCTTGTTGACCATGACAAATTTTTCCATGCCCAGGTTTGAAAGATTTTTTCCATCTCTTTTATTGGAGGATATGAAATGGCCAGCGAGAAAGACTTCAGTTCATTTCACCAAGTGTTGTTCCCATATATAGATATACATGTCGTATATTGTAAAATACCACAATATATATATATATATATATGTATATATATTATCTACTGGCGGTCGCCAGTAGATAGTTATAGTTACAACCTATTATCCATAGGAAATCCGCGACATTCTATTTGAAATAACTCTCTTGCCGGTTGACGTATCTTCGCGAAATTTTCAAACTTCGTGGGCGCTCCGGTCCGCTCCTACCCTGAAAGTCTCGGGGGATACGTCAAGCGGGGGCCGAGAAAAAGGGGGTCCCAAAACGCGTTTTCCCATGCATTTTCCCATAGGAAACTTTAGACACGGCTACAGCCCGAACTGCTGAACGGAATTACACCAAATTTGGCAAAGAGGTAGTTCTTGGTTCAGAAAGAACCCTTTTGTTAAATGGTGTAAATCCGTTCAGTAGTTGCTGAGAAAATGAAAAGTAAAAAGTTAGTGATATATAGGGACGAGTAGGGTCCGCGTCCCCTCCCGATCCACGAGCTGCATGTTAATTGGCTGTCAGCTGGCTGTCAACATTCCGATTCAGGAAATGTTGGCAGCCATTTTGTCCCTCGGTAGAACCGAGGGACAGAAACAAGTGCGCAAAGCGCACAAAGGGGGCAGGGTAGAAACACCCTGACCCCCTAGGTTTGCTCAGGGGTCCCACAAGGACCCCTGGGCAAAAAAAAAAAATTTTTTTAAAAATCGGCAGGATGCGCTCAGGGTGCGCGAATCCTGCCGGTAAATTCAAGTTACCGGTAAGTACGGTTAAAATTACTTTTGAGGATCAGTACTGGGCTGAAAGATGCAGCACTGAGGTCTCTCCTGATAACAGGTGAGTAAATCGGAATTCGTATTTCGGCTGATTTTAGAGGAATATTTTAAAGTTCCAAAACTCCACACTTAGAAGAATTTCCAAGTGAAACCAGTCAAAGTTAGCCTATGGAAGGAAATTCAAGTTACTGGTAAGTACGGTTAAAATTACTTTTCAGGACCAGTACTGGGCTGAAAGATACAGCACTGAGGTCTCTCCTGATAACAGGTGAGTAAATCGGAATTCGTATTTCGGCTGATTTTAGAGGAATATTTGTATGTTTCAAAAATCAACACTTAGAACCTTTTTCAGCAAAAAGCAGGCAATGATATCCTATGGAAGGAAATTCAAGTTACTGGTAAGTACGGTTAAAATTACTTTTGAGGATCAGTACTGGGCTGAAAGATGCAGCACTGAGGTCTCTCCTGATAACAGGTGAGTAAATCGGAATTCGTATTTCGGCTGATTTTAGAGGAATATTTTAAAGTTCCAAAACTCCACACTTAGAAGAATTTCCAAGTGAAACCAGTCAATGTTAGCCTATGGAAGGAAATTCAAGTTACTGGTAAGTACGGTTAAAATTACTTTTCAGGACCAGTACTGGGCTGAAAGATACAGCACTGAGGTCTCTCCTGATAACAGGTGAGTAAATCGGAATTCGTATTTCGGCTGATTTTAGAGGAATATTTGTATGTTTCAAAAATCAACACTTAGAAACTTTTTCAGCAAAAAGCAGGCAATGATATCCTATGGAAGGAAATTCAAGTTACTGATAAGTACGGTTAAAATTACTTTTCAGGATTAGTACTGGGCTGAAAGATGCAGCACTGAGGTCTCTCCTGATAACAGGTGAGTAAATCAGAATTCGTAGTTCGGCAGATTTTAGAGGAATATTTGCACAATGGTGAAGGGAGGGGCGGGGCCTGAGGTGACATCTGTGCAAACGCGCCCCGTGGCGCGTTTTAAGTTGGGGGATTAAGTCCCCTTGAATCATGAGGGTCCCTAGGGGCCAACTAGCCCACCAGGAACCTCCAGTATGCGCCAGGGGCTGCGTTGCAGAGACGTGTAGAGAGGCCACACCCCTTTACACCTCTCTGCAACGCAGCTCTGTGGCGCTTTCTGGATGTACCTGTTGGGCTAGTTGGCCCCAGGGACCCTCAGGATTGAAGGGGATTTAATTCCCATCTTAAAACGCGCCACGGGGCCTGTTTGCACACATGTCACCTCAGGCCTCACCCTCCCTTCACCACTGTACAAACGCGCCCCGTGGCGCGTTTTAAGTCGGGGATTAACTCCCTTGAATCCTGAGGGTCCCTGGGGTGCAACTAGCCCACCAGCTACCTCCATTAAGCGCCACAGAGCTGCGTTGCAGAGAGGTGTAAAAGGGGCATGGCCTCTGTACACCTCTCTGCAAGGCAGCCCCTGGCGCATACTGGAGGTTCCTGGTGGGCTAGTTGGCCTCAGGGACCCCAGTATTCAAGGGAATTACTTCCCTTCTTAAAACGCGCCAGGGGGCGCGTTTGCAGAGTACTGCAGGGAGGGGGCGGGGCCTCCGGCACGATGCAGTTTTTTTGTT
Organism: Calotriton arnoldi; assembly: GCA_963921515.1. Taxonomy (NCBI): domain Eukaryota; kingdom Metazoa; phylum Chordata; class Amphibia; order Caudata; family Salamandridae; genus Calotriton; species Calotriton arnoldi. Next base: position 478,563 of record CAWUFW010012815.1, read on the forward strand.
TTTTATGGGAGGGGCTGCGTGGCCTCCCTTCCCTCAGCCACTTTTGGCCCCGGGGACCCCATCCCCGGGGCCTGAGCATTTTTTTGTTTTATTTAATTTAAAAAAAAAAAAACGGGAAGGGGGCCGCGTGGCCCCCTTCCCTGGGCCTCTATTGGCCCCGGGGACCCCATCCCCGGGGCATGCCCTGTTTTTTAAATAAAAAATATGGAGGGGGGCTGCGTGGCCCCCCTCCTCAGGCCATTTAAGGCCCCGGGGACCCCATCCCCCGGGGCCTGGCCTCTGGTTGGGGACTGTGGGGGGGTCCCCAATCCCCCACAGTCCCGCCGGCTCCCCGCGTCCTATGGGAGCCGGCATTGCTTTCCACATGGGAGCAGCTAAGATGCTGCTCCCCATGTGGAAAGCAAGTGGTTGCATTTTGAAAGAGAGAGCAGGTTTCCTGCTCTCTCTTTCAAAATGCAAACCAAGTTTGCTATGACAGGGCGGGAGCCGCGAGGCTCCCGTCCTGTCATAGAAAACAGCAGTGTCCCGGGGTAGGCACCCCGGGACACTGCGAGGAGCCGGCCCTGGGGGTGGTGGTCCCCAGGGCCATCAAGGGCTCCAGGAGGGGGCGCGCGGCCCCCTCCCTACATTTTGAAAGCCCCGGGAGGTGGTGGTCCCCGGGGCTTGGGAGTCCAAAACGGACCCCCATTTTCAAATTTCTTAGTGCCCCGGGAGGTGGTGGTCCCGGGGCGTGTGGGGGCTGGAGCCCCCCACACAGAGTTTAAAAAAAAAAAAGCCCCGGGAGGTGGCAGTACCCGGGGCTGCGGGAGAGCTCAGAGACCTCCCGCACCATTTATGATAAAGCCCGGGGGTGGTGGTCCCCGGGGCTTGAGGGGCCCTTAGAGGCCCCCATACATAAAATAAACACCCCCCAGCATGCCCCCGGGACTTGGCCCACCCGGAGGCAAATTAGCATCGAAGCGCGGGAGACCGCGCTCGATTTTTATCGGCAGGATCCGCGCACCCTGAGCGCATCCTGCCGATTTTAAAAAAAATGCTTTTTGCCTAGGGGTCCTTGTGGGACCCCTGAGCAGACCTAGGGGTCAGGGTGTTTCTACCCTGCCCCCTTTGTGCGTTTTGCGCACTTTTTACTGCTTTCTTGTTCCTCGGTTCTACCGAGGAACAAGATGGCTGCCAACACTTCCTGGTTTGGAGTGTTGACAGCCAATTAGCAGAACAGCTCGTGATCGGGAGGGTGCGCGAATCCGACGCGGCCATAGATATATATGTACTTTTACTTTTGATTTTCTCAGCAACTACTGAACGGATTTACACCATTTAACAAAAGGGTTCTTTCTGAACCAAGAACTACCTCTTTGCCAAATTTGGTGTAATTCCGTTCAGCAGTTCGGGCTGTAGCCGTGTCTAAAGTTTCCTATGGGAAATTGATTTTTTGACTCTTATTTTTTTAATTTCTCCACAACTACTGAACGGATTTACACCATTTAACAAAAGGGTTCTTTCTGAAACAAGAACTACCTCTTTGCCAAATTTGGTGTAATTCCGTTCAGCAGTTCAGGCTGTAGCCGTGTCTAAAGTTTCCTATGGGAAAATGAATGGGGAAAACACGTTTTGGGACCCCCCTTTTTCTCGGCCCCCGCTTGACGAATCACCCTGAGACTTTCAGGGTAGGAGCGGACCGGAGCGGGCCATAAAGTTTGAAAATTTCGCGAAGATTCGTCAACCGACGCAAGGGTTATTTCAAATAGAATGTCGCGGATTTCCTATGGAAAATAGGTCCTAACTATAACTATCTACTGGCGACCGCCAGTAGATAATATATATATATATATATATATATATATATATATTCACAGATGTTTCAGGGATGTTATAGTTAGAAATTAGCATTAAAAAAACTTTCGAAATTCCCTGAAAAAATCACAGGTTTCAGGGACGTTATAGTTAGTTGGACATTTCACTCGGACAAAACCAGAGAAATTCGTCCGTTATAGTTAGTTGAGCTAACTATAACTTGCGCCCCTGCAATGCACTGCTGGTGCCGTCACATATTACATCACTCATGACATGGTCAGTGACATTCCTGATGACATCTCAAATGACATCACTGATGACATCATCCAGAGACTGGGTGATTTTTGAAAGTTTAAGAATGTTAATTATAGATATGCAAAGGTGTATTGAAGAATGAGTAGGTGTATGAGTGCCTGAATGGATGATTTAGTGGGTGCGTGACTGACCGTTTAAGTGAGAGATTAAACGTGTCTTAGTGAATGCACGGGTGAATGACGAATCTGTGTGAATGTCTGTATCAGTCTGTCAGTTGGTCTGTGAGTGGCTGCATGGGTTGGGGAGTAGCTACATGAGTGTCTATATGGGTTAATGATTGGTTGTCTGATTACCTGTATGGGTGCCTGAGTGTCCATGCGGGTGGATGGGGAGTGTGTGTCACTCCCTCCATGGATGTGTGAGTGGGTGATTCAGTGGGTGTATGGGTTCATGAGTACATCTGTGAGGGGCTGTATGGGTGAGTGAGTGTGCGTATGGCTGTGTTGGTGAGTGAATGGATGTCTCAGTGGTATATGTGTGAGTAACTACATATGTGAAAGGCAGTATATGTGAATGTGTTAGAGTATATAAGTGACTGTATGTGAGAGTGAGTGATTGTGAAAGTAGCGGTAAGGATGAGTGTGTGCTTGTGTCACTGATTGTATAAGAGAGTAAGTATGTGTTAGTATCTGTATGAATAAGTGAGGTGGTGTGTGTATAACTGTATTGGTGAGTAAATGGCAGTGTGACTGAGTCTTTGGGTGACTGACTAGGTGTGTGAGTATCTCTGTGTATGAGTGGCAGTATGTGAGTGTCTTTATGGGTGTATGGGAGTACATATATCAGAGGCTGTATTAATGAGTGACTGTGTGTATGAGTGACTGTATCGGTGAGTGAGTGGATGTGTGTAGACCTATGAATCAGTGAGTGGGTATGTACTAACTGGTATTGGTGTGTCTATGGTTTAGAGAATTGTAGTCTGTATTTTAGAGTGGGTGTATGAAAGGTTATATTAGATTGTGAGGAGGTGCGTCAGATATTAAGTGGATGATGTCATCAGTGATGTCATCAGTGATGCCATTTGAGATGTCATTTGAGATGTCATCAGTGATATCACTGACCATGTCATGAGTGATGTAATATGTGACGTAATCAGCTGTGCATTGCGGGGGCGCGAGTTATAATTTGCTCAACTAACTATAACGGCCGAATTTCTCTGGTTTTGTATGAGTGAAATGTCCAACTAACTATAACGTCCCTGAAACCTGTGGTTTTTTCTGTGAATTTCTAAGGTTTTTTAAATGCTAATTTCTAACTATAATGTCCCTGAAACCTCTGTTTTTTTCAGTGAATTTCAAAGGTTTTTTAATGGTAATTCCTAACTATAAGCTCCATGAAACCTCTGGTTTTTTTCAGTGAATTTGTAAGGTTTTTTAAATGCTAATTTCTAAATATGCCTTCATAGGTAGGACATGTGCGGAAAGATAAAGAAAGGCGCAGAAAGAAGCAAGAGAAGTGCAGAAAGAGGCAACAGAAGTCTAGAAAGAGGAAAAAAGGTGCAGAAAGAAGCAAGAGAAATGCAAAAAGAACCAACAGAGGTGCAGAAAGAGGCCTACTTTGACTGTACCTTACAACAGACTCATACAAAGTAGCCTAATCACTAATCCTTCTCCCAAGATGTCTTAAACCTCACTTTTCTCTGGAAGGTTCACTATTAATCGACTGCTCAGAATGTTAGGCCTACCTACCAAATATAAAACAACAATTCTAAGCATATCACTGTTGTAAGTCTGACCAAGTTTGTGAAGGTATGCATGCGTGTCTCTGCTTTTACAGAGTGACATGTTACATAAAAATAAACAAAGTAATACTTGAATACCTGTGTTTCAAACAGCATACTCTGTAAATATGTGTACAAAAAGGTGTATGTATTTCTTTCTACTCATAATACAGGGCACATGGGTATTCAATAGTATATTTGAGGGACTCTATAACACCTATATACATAAGACATGTCAGCCTGTGCAACTGAATGACAGATCAGAACTGAGAACATTTAACCACCTATAGAAGAAGTTACCCACTTTTTAAGCTACCATCTTCAGATGCATAACACATGTGAGAATACATATACAAGTAAACATATACCTCAGTCACAAGAGCACGCAGACCTTTAAACTTGAGAGCTTGCACTTCCCATTTGAGTACAGAAAGAGGGAGAGAAGTACAGAAAGAAGCAAGAGATGTGCAGAGAGAAACAAAAGAAGTGCAGAAAGAAGTAACAGAGGTGCAGAAAGAGGCAAGAGGGGTGCAGAAAGAGGGAAGAGAGGTGGAGAAAGAGGCAAGGGACTGCAGAAAGAAACAAAAGAAGTGCAGAAAGAAGGAACAGAGGTGCAGAAAGAGGCAAGAGGGGTGCAAAAAGAGGGAAGAGGGGTGCAGAAAGAAGTAAAAGGGGTGCAGAAGGAGGGAAGAGGGGTACAGAAAGAGGCACGAGGGTTGCAGAAAGAAGCAAGAGAGGTGCGGAAATAAGCAACAGAAGTTCATAAAGAAGCAACAGAGGTGCAGAAAGACAGATGAGGGGCGAAGAAAGGGGCAAGCGAAGTGCAGAAAGAAGCAAAGGAGATAAAAAAAGGGGGAAGAGGGGTGGAGAAAGAGGCAAGAGGGGTGCAGAAAGAAGCAAGAGAGGCGCAGAAAGAAACAAAAGAAGTGCAAAAAGAAGCAACAGAGGTGCAGAAAGAGGCAAGAGGAGTGCAGAAAGAAGGAAGAGGGGTGCAGAAAGAGGCACGAGGGGTGCAGAAAGAAGCAAGAGAGGTGCAGAAAGAAGCAAGATAAGTGCATAAAGAAGCAAAAGAGATGCAGTAAGGAGGAAGTGGGGTGAAGAAAAAGGCAAGAGGGATACAGAAAGAAGCAAGAGAGTTGCAGAAAGAAACAAAAGAAGTGCAGAAAGAAGGAACAGATGTGCAGAAAGAGGCAACAGGGGAGCAGAAAGAGGGAAAAGGGGAGCAGAAAGAGGAAAAGGGGTGCAGAAAGAGGCACAAGGGTTGCATTAATAAGGGACAGAGGTGCATAAAGAAGCAAGAGAAGTGCAGACAGAAGCAACAGAGGTACAGAAAGAGGGGTGAGGGGTGGGGTAAGAGGCAAGAGAAGTACAGAAAGAAGCAACAGAGCTGCAAAAACGGGGAACAGGGGTGGAGAAAGTGGCAAGAGGGGTGCATAAAGTAGCAAGAGAGGTGCAGAAAGAAACAAAACAAGTGCAGAAAGAAGCAACAGAGGAGCAGAAAGAGGCAAGAGGAGTGCAGAAAGAGGGAAGAGGGATGTATAAACAGGCACGAGGGGTGCAGAAAGAAGCAAGAGAGGTGCAGCAAGAAGCAAGAGTAGTGCATAAAGAAGCAACAGTGATGCAGAAAGGGGGAAGTGGGGTGGGGCAAGAGGGATACAGAAAGAAACAAGAGAGGTGCAGAAAGAAACAAAAGAAGTGCAGAAAGAAGGAACAGAGGTGCAGAAAGAGGCAAGAGGGGTGCAGAAAGAGGGAAGAGGGGTGTGAAAGAGGCACAAGGGGTGCGGAAAGAAGTAAGAGGGGTGCAGAAAGAAGCAAGAGAGTTCCAGAAAGAAGCAAGAGAAGTGCATAAAGAAGTAACAGTGATGCAGAAAGGGGAGGTGAGGTGGAGAAAGAGGCAAGAGGGATACAGAAAGAAACGAGAGGTGCAGAAGGAAACAAAAGAAATGCAGAAAGAAGGAACAGAGGTGCAGAAAGAGGCAAGAGGGGTGCAGAAAGAGGGAAGAGGGGTGTGAAAGAGGCACAAGGGGTGCGGAAAGAAGCAAGAGGGGTGCAGAAAGAAGCAAGAGAGTTCCAAGAAAGAAACAAAAGAAGTGCAGAAAGAAGGAACAGAGGTGCAGAAAGAAGCAAGAGGGGTACAGAAAGAGGGAAGAGGGGTGCAGAAAGAAGGGACAGAGGTGCAGAAAGAAGCAAGAGAAGTGCAGAAAGAGGCAACAGAGGTGCAGAAAGAGGGATGAGGGGCGGAGAAAGAGGCAAGAGAAGTGCAGAAAGAAGCAACAGAGATAGAAAACGGGGGAACAGGGGTGGAGAAAGTAGTAAGAGGGGTGCAGAAAGAAGCAAGAGAGGTACAGAAAGAAACAAAAGAAGAGGATGAAGCCTAACAGCTAGAGCGGTCGACCTCAAAGCTGGGGAACCGGGTTCGAGTCTCGGCAACGATGCTCAGCCTCCTGTGATTCTGGGCAAATCACTTCATCTCCCTGTGCCTAACAAAAATGAATGTGTCCTTCTGTAACGAAACTGGTGCTCATGTAAAGCGCTCTGATACCCGATGTCTCGGGTCTAGTTCGCGCTATATAAAACTCTAAAGAAAACAAGAGAGGTGTAGAAAGAAATAAAAGAAGTGCAGAAAGAAGGAACAGAGGTGCAGAAAGAGGCAAGAGGGGTGCAGAAAGAGGGAAGGGGTTGTGAAAGAGACACAAGGGGTGCAAAAAGAAGCAAGAGGCATGCAGGAAGAAGCAAGAGAGTTGCAGAAAGAAACAAAAGAAGTGCAGAAAGAAGGAACAGAGGTGCAGAAAGAGGCAAGAGAGGTGCAGAAAGAAAGAAGAGGGGTAAAGAAAGAGGCACAAGGGTTGCAGAAAGAAGGGACAGAGGTGCAGAAAGAAGCAAGAAAAGTGCAGAAAGAAGCAACAGAGGTGCAGAAAGAGGCAAGAGGGGTGCAAAAAGAGGGAAGAGGGGTGCAAAAAGAGGCATGAGGGGTACAGAAGGAAGCAAGAGACGTGCAGAAAGAAACACAAAAATTACAGAAAGAAGGAACAGAGGTACAGAAAGGGGCAACAGGGGTGCAAAAAGAGAGAAGAGGGGTGGAGAAAGAGGCAAGGGGGTGCAGAAAGAAGCATGAGAGCTGCAGAAAGAAAGAAAAGAAGTGCAGAAAGAAGGAACAGAGGTGCAGAAAGAGGCAAGAGGGGTACAGAAAGAGGCAAAAGGGGTGCAGAAAGAAGCGAGAGGTGCAGAAAAAAAGAAAAGAAGCGCAGAAAGAAGGAACAGAGGTGCAGAAAGAGGCACGAGGAGTGCAGAAATAAGTAAGTGGCGTGCAGAAAGAAGCAATAGAGGTGCAGAATAGGCAAGAGGGGTGCAAAAAGAGGGAAGAGGGGTGCAGAAAGAGGCACGTGGGGTGCAGAGAGAGGCAAGAGATGTGCAGAAAAAAACAAAAGAAGTACAGAAAGAAAGAACAGAGGTGCAGAAAGAGGCAACATGGGTGCAGAATGAGGGTGGATGGGTTGATAAAGAGGCAAAAGGCTTGCAGAAAGAAGTGAGAGGTGCAGAAAGAAACATAAGAAGTGCAGAAAGAAGGAACAGAGGTGCAGAAAGAGGCATGAGGGGTGTGATAGAGGCACGAGGTGTACAGAAAGAAGCAAGAGAGGTGCAGAAAGAAGCAACAGAGGTGCAGAAAGAGGGAAGAGGGGTGGAGAAAGAGCCAGAGAAGTGCAGAAAGAAGCAAAAGAGGTGCGGAAAGAAACAAAAGAAGAACAGAAAGAAGGAACAGAGGTGCAGAAAGAGGCAAGGGGGGTGCAGAGAGAGGCAAAAGGGGTGCAGAAAGAAAGAAAAGAAGTGCAGAAAGAAGGAACAGAGGTGCAGAAAGAGGAAAGAGGGGTACAGAAAGAGGGAAGAGGGGTGCAGAAAGAGGCACGAGGGGTGCAGAAAGAAGCAAGAGAGGTGCAGAAAGAAGCAAGAGAAGTGCATAAAGAGGCAAAAGAGATGGAGTAAGGGGGAAGTGGGGTGGAGAAAGAGGCAAGAGGGATACAGAAAGAAACAAGAAAGGTGCAGAAAGAAACAAAAGAGGTGCAGAAAGAAGGAACAGATGTGCAGAAAGAGGCAAGAGGAGTGCAGAAAGAGAGAAGAGGGGTGCAGCAAGAGGGGTGCAGCAAGAAGAAAGAGAGGTGCAGAAAGAAGCAAGAGAAGTGCAGAAAGAAGCAAGAGAAGTGCAGAAAGAAGCAAAAGAGATGCAGTAAGGGGGAAGTGGGGTGGAGAAAGAGGCAAGAGGGATACAGAAAGAGGGAAGAGGGGTGCAGAAAGAGGCACGAGGGGTACAGAAAGAAGCAAGAGAGGTGCAGAAAGATACAAGAGAAGTGCATAAAGAAGCAAAAGAGATGCAGTAAGGGGGAAGTGGGGTGGAGAAAGAGGCAAGAGGGATACAGAAAGAAACAAGAGAGGTGCAGAAAGAAGCAAAAGAAGTGCAGAAAGAGGGAACAGAGGTGCAGAAAGAGGCATGAGGGGTGTGAAAGAGGCACGAGGTGTGCAGAAAGAAGCAAGAGAGGTGCAGAAAGAAGCAAGAGAGGTGCAGAAAGAGGGAAGAGGGGTGGAGAAAGAGACAAGAGAAGTACAGAAAGAAGCAAGAGAGGTGCAGAAATAAACAAAAGAAGTGCAGAAAGAAGGAACAGAGGTGCAGAAAGAGGCAAGAGGGGTGCAGAAAGAGGGAATAGGGGTGCAGAAAGAGGCACGAGGGGTACAGAAAGAAGCAAGAGAGGTGCAGAAAGATGCAAGAGAAGTGCATAAAGAAGCAAAAGAGATGCAGTAAGGGGGAAGTGGGGTGGAGAAAGAGGCAAGAGGGATACAGAAAGAAACAAGAGAGGTGCAGAAAGAAGCAAAAGAAGTGCAGAAAGAGGGAACAGAGGTGCAGAAAGAGGCATGAGGGGTGTGAAAGAGGCACGAGGTGTGCAGAAAGAAGCAAGAGAGGTGCAGAAAGAAGCAAGAGAGGTGCAGAAAGAAGCAAGAGAGGTGCAGAAATAGGGAAGAGGGGTGGAGAAAGAGACAAGAGAAGTACAGAAAGAAGCAAGAGAGGTGCAGAAATAAACAAAAGAAGAACAGAAAGAAGGAACAGAGGTGCAGAAAGAGGCAAGGGGGTGCAGAAAGAGGCAAAAGGGATGCAGAAAGAAAGAAAAGAAGTGCAGAAAGAAGGAACAGAGGTACAGAAAGAGGCAAGAGGGGTGCAGAAAGAGGGAAGAGGGGTGCAGAAAGAGGTAAGAGGGGTGCAGAAAGAGGCACGAGGGGTGCAGAAAGAAGCAAGAGAGGTGCAGAAAGAAGCAAGAGAAGTGCATAAAGAGGCAAAAGAGATGCAGTAAGGGGGAAGTGGGGTGGAGAAAGAGGCAAGAGGGATACAGAAAGAAACAAGAGAGGTGCAGAAAGAAACAAAAGAAGTGCAGAAAGAAGGAACAGAGGTGCAGAAAGAGGCAAGAGGGGTGCAGAAAGAGGGAAGAGGGAAGAGGGGTGCAGAAAGAGGGAAGAGGGGTGCAGAAAGAGGCACGAGGGGTGCAGAAAGAATCAAGAGAGGTGCAGAAAGAAGCAACAGAAGTGCAGAAAGAAGCAAAAGAGATGCAGTAAGGGGGAAGTGGGGTGGAGAAAGAGGCAAGAGGGATACAGAAAAAGGGAAGAGGGGTGCAGAAAGAGGCACGAGGGGTGCAGAAAGAAGCAAGAGAGGTGCAGAAAGAAAGAAAAGAAGTGCAGAAAGAAGGAACAGAGGTGGAGAAAGAGGCAAGAGGGGTGCAGAAAGAGGGAAGAGGGCTGGAGAAAGAGGCACAAGGGTTGCAGAAAGAAGCAAGTGAGGTGCAGAAAGAAGCAAGAGATGTGCATAAAGAAGCAAAAGAGATGCAGTAAGGGGGAAGTGGGGTGGAGAAAGAGGCAAGAGGGATACAGAAAGAAACGAGAGAGGTGCAGAAAGAAACAAAAGAAGTGCAGAAAGAAGGAACAGGGGTGCAGAAAGAGGCAAGAGGAGTGCAGAAAGAGGGAAGAGGGGTGCAGAAAGAGGCACGAGGGGTGCAGAAAGAAGCAAGAGAGGTGCAGAAAGAAGCAAGAGAAGTGCATAAAGAAGCAAAAGAGATGCAGTATGGGGGAAGTGGGGGTGGAGAAAGAGGCAAGAGGGATACAGAAAGAAGCAAGAGAGTTGCAGAAAGAAACAAAAGAAGTGCAGAAAGAAGGAACAGAGGTGAAGAAAGAGGCAATAGGGGAGCAGAAAGAGGGAAAAGGGGTGCAGAAAGAGGCACAAGGGTTGCAGTAATAAGGGACAGAGGTGCATAAAGAAGCAAGAGAAGTACAGAAAGAAGCAACAGAGGTGCAGAAAGATGGGTGAGGGGTGGGGTAAGAGGCAAGAGTAGTGCAGAAAGAAGCAACAGAGCTGCAAAAATGTGGGAACAGGGGTGGAGAAAGTGGCAAGAGGGGTGCAGAAAGAAACAAAACAAGTGCAGAAAGAAGCAACAGAGGTGCAGAAAGAGGCAAGCGGATTGCAGAAAGAGGTAAGAGGGGTGCAGAAAGAAGCAAGAGAGGTGCAGCAAGAGAAGTGCATAAAGAAGCAACAGTGATGCAGAAAGGGGGAAGTGGGGTGGAGAAAGAGGCAAGAGGGATACAGAAAGAAACAAGAGAGGTACAGAAAGAAACAAAAGAAGTGCAGAAAGAAGGAACAGAGTTGCAGAAAGAGGCAAGAGGGGTGCAGAAAACCTACACAACACCCATGGAATGCCTTCCCAGGGTAGAGTAACGCATCTCAGCGATTTGTGCTGTGCTGTGTTACTCCAGATTTTTGGGCTTACTCAGAGCCACGCAAAGTGGCTTTTAAAATCTGACATAGAGGTTTGTGTCATGCATGTACCACGTTGTGGGGTGAAAACACGACACAAGCCTCTCATAACTTTGACCCTGGGAGAAGAAAAACAGTCACCTCTTGAATAATTTGCATGTATTCCCAATATTTGTGGATTTATGTATACTTAATTCAGTCCATCAACTGTTGTTTTTGCATTTTTTTTGTACTTAATTCAGTATTCATATATTTTGTTTACTTCCTGTCATCCTTATTTTGGCAATCCACTCATTTACATATACAGTGAGAAAGAGCTGCAAGTTTTCAGTAGATTAATTTGGAGAAAATAAGAACCGCAGAAGCAGCACATCCACCTAATTTCTGAGTTGTGGTCACCACCTCTCCATAAATGTATCTTTTATACTTGCCCTTTTTTACTGTAAACAGAATGTACAATTATTTGTCTGATGTTTCTTTCCATATCGTCTCTCATGATGTACTCTTTGCTTCACACTTTAGCAAAGTTATTAATGATATTTTCCTTCTGTTTGGTATCTAAGACCTCATTTATGAGTAAGTCACGCAGTACAGCGTAGCAAGTCACCTTGCTGCGCTGCACTGCATGACAGGGAAAGGACAGTAATGCAATACGTCACACTCCTGTCCTTTCATTTGCGCCAGTGCCCTTTTGGCAGCCTAGCACCATCGTAGGCACCCTTGCATCATGGTGCAAGAGTGCCTGTGTTGCATGCAGGATTGTTTTTGTACAGGAAAGGGCACCTTCCTGCACAAAATCAATCCTGGGAGGCATATTCATTCCTCCTTCTAAGTGTGCTGCAGAATGAGGAAGAAACTAGGAGAAATAGAGATATCGTTATGCCTCCTCTGGGAAGGTGGAAGTTTTTGGCGCATCCCCAGGTGTACAAGTACTAGTAAATCTGGGGATGTGTCAAAATCCATGAGAGTTGAGTGGGAACACCCACGCAATGCCCATAGAGCACCTTCCCAGGACAGAGTAACACAATGCAGCAATTTGCATTGAGTTTTGTTTCTCCAGAATTTTTTAAGCTGCTCAGAGCTATGCAAAGTGGCCTTACGTGGCTTCAAAAATCTGACTTAGAGGTTTGTGCAGTGCAAACGTGACGCAATCCTCTCGTAAATTAGGCCCTAAGTGTGCATGTTCACCCCTTCCTTACTCTTTTCTATTAGTACACACATAATATCTGTTCGTCTACAGAGCAGGTGTTTGGCCCATCTTTAATCTCAGGGTTTACATGTTCCAGGCCGTTTAAAACTGCCATGATGTTTACCTGGAAAAGAAACTCCACCCCTCTTAGTTAACAAATTAGTGTTAGAATTTACTGTTGCCGGTGTGTAAGCTTTTTTTTTTTTTAAAGGATAGCAAGAGGAAATTCCCAAATATGCTTTCGTGACACAGAGAGGTCAGCAGTAACGTACATTAGTATTATATGTGGGTGGCCCCTTCTGTGCTGCAGAGCCACAAATGGTACAGACTGGGAGACAGGCGACAGGTAGTGAGCGAGGAGTAGTATGTATGCTACGAATCAGAATAAAGTGATGGAAGGAAAAGAAAACTGTGCTTCACAGATGAGGAGGTTTAAATCTTCATTGCTAAGATCGACAAATGTAAAAGAAAACTTTTCGTGAGTTCCAAAATAGCACTCTAGAAAAAAGATGCAGTTTTGAATACAATCCATGCAAGACTGAGGGGCAGAGGGGCAGAGGGGCAGCTACCAAAAGGTCTGTTGAAGAAATTAAAAAGATGGTATGACATGAAGCACATAACAAAAGCGAAATTGGCAAAAAAACAGAAAGCCGGCACCAGCAACAATTGGAGGAACGGAAACCCAGGAAGGACTCTGTACAAATAAGGAACAGCTGGCAGGCAACCACAATTGCACCCAAACTGCATTGAAGGTAAAGACACTGCTACAACGGAGGAAGAACTAGCAGGATGCAGGAAAACCCACACTCACATAGACCATACAAGCTTCATGGCTCCATGTGTTCCACTGAGTTGAGAGCATATTACACAAACTGCATGTAACCAGACATTTGCTTTCAAATATTTAAAGCGCCAATGTGTGACATACCTTTAAATAGGCTTTGTCCATACACACTAGTTTGCAGTTGAGTGTAGCATGATTGACTGTAGTAAGTCTTACTTTTTTTAAATATAAGAATCACGTCTACCTCGAGGGATTTTTGCTACCACATTTGTTAAACAGAGCTTTGCTTCACATCTTATCTCACCCTTAATGGAGTGTGTGTCTCTTGTTCAAAAAATGGTTTCCATATCTCCAGGTGGTACAAATGTGACAGGCGTGCAATCTGTGGTACCTATGGCATAAGGAAAATTGTCCCTTGACTATGCAATACCAGCTAGAGTTTGCTGGTTGCAACTTGAGCATGAATATCAATTGGTGGTCACCACAGGTAGCCTCTGTGACACCTGCCTTGCACTTTGATATCCGTAGCACTGCCATAGTGATGCCTGACATATGCTAGAGCACAATCTGAAATGCATTTCAAGAAAGGCAGCATTGTGGGAGAAATCCACATTTTGATGCAATACAGAACACTGAAAAATACATCCTTTCTTTCCATACTGAAAAAAGTCAGGCAAAGACAAGTCAAAATTTTGTACAAAGCGGTCCCCTACAGTGGGCAACTATTCATTTTGATATTGCTTATATTCACCTACCTGGGTATAAATGGACTCATGTTTTTAAGTCTTGGGCTAGCCACGACCTTTTGATTTGATTTTAGTAAAATGATATCCATCATATACTTACTTATAGGGGCTTTCAGCCAGCCCATTTAATCCATTGGTCTATTCGAATGTCATTCACATTTTGTTTCCACCCACTATACCATACAGCATAGGCCAGCCCACTGAAGCCCTGGCTCTCTTTTCTGAGAATGACGGCCTAAAGAAATAGTGCACTCCAGTGCCATCTCTCTGTTTCTCCTTGTTTGTTCTCGTTGGAGATTCCTATTTTCACAGGAATGTCAGTCTTATCAACAATGTTTGCAGTGAGCTGCCATCACCTTTCCTTCCCTGCATGTCAGTCCTCATTCTTGATGCCTGTTTTCACTAAATGGGCATCTTTCGCCACAATGGCTGGAGGCAAGCTGTCATGTAAGGTCTCCTTTTACTTCTTTTCCATTCATTTTCTACCTTATCAACGAGGAAGGGTGCATTCTTTATAAATATATATAAGTGTTTGTGTGTGTATATATATATATATATATATATATATATTCACTGAAAAAGCCACAGGTTTCAGGGACGTTATAGTTAGTAATCAGCATTTAAAAAAACGTTGAAATTTACTGGAAAAACAATAGGTTTCAGGGACGTTATAGTTGGTCTGACATTTCACTCATACAAAACCAGAGAAATTCGGCCATTATAGTTAGCTGAGCTACCTATAACTCGCGCCCCGCAATGCACTGCTGATGACGTCACATATTACATCACTCATGACATGGTCAGTGACATCACTGATGACATTACTGATGACATCTCAAATGATAGCCCCAATGCCCCCGTGGTCCCTGCCGGCTCCTCAACTCCTGCGGGAGCCGGCATTGCTTTTGGACAAAGGGAGCTGCTGACATGCAGTTCCCTTTGCCCAAAAGCAAATCTGCTTTGTTTCATGGGAACTAGAGCAGTTTTCCTGCTCTTGCTTCCATGAAGCAAAGCAGAAATTTGCAATGGCAGGGCAGGAGCCGTGCTCCTGCCCTGCCATTGCAAACTGCAATGTCCCGGGGGTGGGCACCCCGGGACATTGCTGGAGCCGGCCCTGAGGGGTGGCAGTCTCGAGGGCAATCAAAGGCTCCTGGAGGGGGACCGCGTGGCCCCCCTCCTTTAGTGTTTAAAGCCCCAGGGAGTTGGTGGTCCCTAGGGCCGGAGGTCCGCTACGGACCCCCGTATCTTTATTATTCAATGCCCCGGGGAGGTGGTGGTCCCTGGGGTGTGGGGGGGCCCATGAGGCCCCCCGCCCTAAATAAATTGAAGCCCCAGGGAGGTGGTGGTCCCTGGGGCAGTGTGGGGGGAAGGAGCCCCCCATGCATTTCTTTCAACAAGCCCCGGGGAGGTGGCGTCCCTGGGACTGTGGGTGCCCCCTTAGGCCCCCACTACATAATTATGGTGTGCCCCCGGGACCTGGCCCACCCGGGGGCTTACAAAAAACAAAGCGCACCGTACGCAAATGCCGCCGAGAATATTTTTTTAAATGCTTTTTTTGGCCCTGGACCAGGTCTAGGGGTCATTGTGTTTCTACCCTGCCCCCTTTTCTTGTTTTTTAATGTTTTTCTTACCTTTTTGCTTGTGACTCAGTTCAACCGAGACAAAAGATGGCTGCCAACACTTCCTGGTTTGAAGTATTGGCAGCCAATCAGAAACAAACTCGAGATTGGGAGGGTTCAGCCAATCAGATCTCACAATCCTCAAATATCGATATCTGTAAATGTTTAAATTTCTCAATAACTACTGAACGGATTTACACCATTTAAAGAAAAGAGTGCTTTCTGGACCAAAAGCTACCTTTTTGCCAAATTTGGTGTTATTCTGTTCAGCAGGACGGGCTGTAGCCGTGTCTAAAGTGTCCTATGGAAATTAGCATGGAGAAAACATGTTTTGGGACCCCCCTTTTTTCTCGGCCCCTGCTTGACGAATCACCCCGAAACTTCCAAGACAGGAGCTTACCGGAGCGCCCCATTAGTTTTGAACATTTCGTGAAGATTTATCAAATGGCGCCAAAGATATTGGCAAAAGAAAAAACGCTTTTTGAATAGAAACAAGTTCCTAACTATAACTACCTATTGGCGACCACCAGTAGTTAATATACATATATATATATATAAATATATATATATATATATATATATATTGACGATATAGTTAGAAATTAGCATTTAAAAACCTTAGAAATTCACTGGAAAAAACACAGGTTTCAGGGAAGTTATAGTTAGTTGGACATTTCACTCGTACAAAACCAGAGAAATTCTGCCGTCATAGTTAGTTGAGCTAACTATAACTCGCGCCCCCAATGCACTGCTGATGACGTCACATACTACATCATTCATGACATGGTCAGTGACATCACTGATGACATCTCAAACGACATCACTGATGACATCACTGATGACATCATCCAGTGACTGTGTGTTTCTGTAAAGTTTAAATACGTTTTATATATATATATATGCCAAGTTGTATTGAAGAATGAGTGGGTGTATAAGTGTCTGAATGGATGATTTAGTAGGTGCATGACTGACTGTATAAGTGAGTGATTAAACGTGTCTTACTGAATGCATTGGTTAGTGACTAAACTGTGTGAATGTCTGTATCAGTCTGTCAGTTGGTATGTAAGCGGCTGCATGGGTTGGTGAGTAGCTACATGAGTGTCTATATGGGTTATTGATTGGTTGTCTGAGTATCCGTATGGGTGCCTGAGTGTCTGTGTGGGTGGGAGGGGGGTGTGCATAGATGTGTGAGTGAGTGATTCACTGGGTGTATGGGTTCAAGCGTGCCTCTGTGAAGGGCTGTATGGGTGGGTGAGTGTGTGTATGGGTGTGTTGGTGAGTGAATGGATGTCTCAGTGGTACATGTGTGAGTAACTACATATGTGAAAGGCAGTATATGTGTGTTGGAGAATATAAATGACTATATGTGAGAGTGAGTGATTGTGAGAGTGGCTGTATGGATGAGTGTGTGCTTGTATCAGTGATTGTATAAGAGAGTTTGTGTTAGTATCTATATGAATAAGTGAGGTGGTGTGTGTATAACTGTATAGATGAGTAAATGGGAGTGTGATTGATTCTTTGTATGATTGAATAGGTGTGTGAGTAACTCTGGATGAGTGGCGGTGTGTGAGTGTCTGTATAGGTGTAAGAGTGCAAATGATAGTGCTGTATTGATGAGTGACTGCATGTATGAGTGACTGCATGGGTGAATGAGTGGATGTGTGTGTAGACCTAGGAATTAGTGAGTGGGTATGTAGTAACTGGTATTGGTATGTCTATGGTTTCGAAAATGGTAGTCTGTATTTTAGAGTGGGTATATCAAAGGTTATATTAGGGTGTGAGGAGGTGCATCAGATTATCATGTGGATGATGTCATCAGTGATGTCATTTGAGATGTCATCAGTGATGTCATCAGTGATGTCACTGACCATGTCATGAATGATGTAATATGTGATGTCATCAGCAGTGCATTGCGGAGGCGCGAGTTATAGTTAGCTCAACTAACCATAACGGACAAATTTCTCTGGTTTTGTACGAGTGAAAAGTCCGACTAACTATAATTGCCCTGAAACCTGTGGTTTTTTCAGTGAATTTCTAAGGTTTTTTAAATGCTAATTTCTAACTATAACGTCCCTGAAACCTGTGGTTTTTTCAGTGAATTTCTAAGGTTTTTTAAATGCTAATTTCTAAGTATAACGTCCCTGAACCCTGTGGTTTTTTCAGTGAATTTCTAAGGTTTTTTAAATGAAAATTTCTAACTATAACTCCCCTGAAACCTATGGATTTTTCAGTGCATTTCTAAGGTTTTTTAAATGCTAATTTCTAACTATACCTACATAGGTAGGACATGTGCAGAAAGAGGAAGAAAGGCGCAGAAAGAAGCAAGAGAAATGCAGAAAGAGGCAACAGAAGTCCAGAAAGAGGAAGAAAGGTGCAGAAAGGAGCAAGAGATATGCAGAAAGAACCAACAGAGGTGCAGAAAGAGGCCTTGTTGCAAAGTCATCCTGTGCTCCCAACTTTTTGCTGACTGGTACTGGTGGTAACTGACTCTGACTAACCAGGCCCTGAGCCAGTACTATGCTGAAAGACACTTAAAATACAGTGAAAACACCTACATACACAAGGGTACACTATGGGTTGTGGTACACCTGTGATTGGCATGGTCTCCCCTGTAAGGCCCTAGCACATAATAGGGCAGGAGGATTAAAACTACCTCTAAGTCAGAGGTGCAGAAAGAAGCAAGAGCTGTGCAGAAAGAACCAACAGAGGTGCAGAAAGAGGCAAGAGGGGTACAGAAAGAGGCAAGAAAAGTGCAGAATGAAGCAAAAGAGGTGCAGAAAGAGGCAAGAGAACTGCAGAAAAATGGCAAGAGGGGTGCAGAAAGAGGTAGGAGAGGTGCACAGAGAGGCAAGAGGGATACAGAAAGACGCATGAGGGGTGCATAAAGAAGGAAGAGAAGTGCAGAAAGAAGCAACAGAGGTGCTGAAAGAGGCATGAAGGGTGCAGAAAGAGGCAAGAGAGGTGCAGAAAGAGGGGTACAGAAAGAAGCAAGAGGGGTGCAGAAAGAAGCAAGTGATGTGCAGAAAGAGGCAACAGAGGTGCAGAAAGATGCAAGAGGGATATAGAAATTTGCAAAAGAGGTGCAGAAAGAAGCAAGAGCAGTGCAGAAAGAACCAACAGAGGCAATAGGGGTGCAGAAAGAGGTAGGAGAGGTGCACAAAGAGGCAAGAGGGATACAGAAAGAGGCATGAGGGGTGCAGAAAGAGGAAAGAGAAGTGCAGAAAGAAGCAACAGAGATGCAGAAAGAGGCAAGAGAGGTTCAGAAAAAGGCAGTAAAGGTGCAGAAAGAGGGAACAGAGGTGCAGAAAGAGGCAAGAGGGATATAGAAATTTGCAAAAGAGGTGCAGAAAGAAGCAAGAGCAGTGCAGAAAGAACCAACAGAGGCAATAGGGGTGCAGAAAGAGGTAGGAGAGGTGCACAAAGAGGCAAGAGGGATACAGAAAGAGGCATGAGGGGTGCAGAAAGAAGGAAGAGAAGTGCAGAAAGAAGCAACAGAGGTGCTGAAAGAGGCATGAAGGGTGCAGAAAGAGGCAAGAGAGGTGCAGAAAGAGGGGTACAGAAAGAAGCAAGAGGGTGCAGAAAGAAGCAAGTGAGGTGCAGAAAGAGGCAATAGAGGTGCAGAAAGATGCAAGAGAGGTGCAGAAAGAAACAAGGGAAGAGCAGAAAGAGGCAAGAGAATTGCTGAAAGAAGCAACAGAGGTGTAGAAAGAAGCAAGAGCAGTGCAGAAAGAACCAACAGAGGTGCAAAAAGAGGCAAGAGGGGTACAGAAAGAGGTAGGACAGGTGCACAAAGAGGCAAGAGAGGTACAGAAAGAGGCAGGAGGGGTGCAGAAAGAAGGAAGAGAAGTACAGAAAGAGGCAAGAGAATTGCTGAAAGAAGCAACAGAGGTGTAGAAAGAAGCAAGAGAAGTTTAGAAAGAGGCATGTGAGGTGCAGAAAGAAGCAAGAGCAGTGCAGAAAGAACCAAAAGAGGTGCAAAAAGAGGCAAGAGGGGTGCAGAAAGAGGTAGGAGAGGTGGACAAAGAGGCAAGAGAGGTACAGCAAGAGGCAGGAGGGGTGCAGAAAGAAGGAAGAGAAGTGCAGAAAGAAGCAACAGAGGTGCTTAAAGAGGCGCAAAAGGTGCAGAAAGAGCAAGAGAAGTGCAGAAAGAAGCAACAGAGGTGCAGAAATAGGCAAGAGAGGTGCAGAAACAGGCAGGAAAGGTGGAGGCAAGCGGGATACAGAAATTTGCAAAAGAGGTACAGAAAGAAGCAAGAGCAGTGCAGAAAGAAGCAACAGAGGTGCAGAAAGAGGCAAGAGGGGTACAGAAAGAGGCAAGAGAAGTGCAGAAAGAAGCAAGAGCAGTGCAGAATGAACAAACAGAGGTGCAGAAACAGGCAAGAGAGGTGCAGAAAGAGGCAAGAGACGTGCAGAAAGAAGCAAGAGGGGTACAGAAAGAGGCAAGAGGGATGCAGAAAGAGGCAAGAGAACAGTGGAAAGAACCAACAGAGGTGCAGAAAGAGGCAAGAGGGGTGCAGAAAGAGGTAGGAGAGGTGCACACAGAGGCAAGAGGGTTTCAGAAAGAGGCAGGAAGGGTTCAGAAAGAAGGAAGAGGAGTGCATAAAGAAGCAACAGATGTGCTGAAAGAGGAAAGAGGGGTGCAGAAAGAGGAAAGAGAAGTGCAGAAAGAAGCAACAGAGATGCAGAAAGAGGCAAGAGAGGTTCAGAAAAAGGCAGTAAAGGTGCAGAAAGAGGGAACAGAGGTGCAGAAAGAGGCAAGAGGGATATAGAAATTTGCAAAAGAGGTGCAGAAAGAAGCAAGAGCAGTGCAGAAAGAACCAACAGAGGCAATAGGGGTGCAGAAAGAGGTAGGAGAGGTGCACAAAGAGGCAAGAGGGATACAGAAAGAGGCATGAGGGGTGCAGAAAGAAGGAAGAGAAGTGCAGAAAGAAGCAACAGAGGTGCTGAAAGAGGCATGAAGGGTGCAGAAAGAGGCAAGAGAGGTGCAGAAAGAGGGGTACAGAAAGAAGCAAGAGGGGTGCAGAAAGAAGCAAGTGAGGTGCAGAAAGAGGCAATAGAGGTGCAGAAAGATGCAAGAGAGGTGCAGAAAGAAACAAGGGAAGAGCAGAAAGAGGCAAGAGAATTGCTGAAAGAAGCAACAGAGGTGTAGAAAGAAGCAAGAGCAGTGCAGAAAGAACCAACAGAGGTGCAAAAAGAGGCAAGAGGGGTACAGAAAGAGGTAGGACAGGTGCACAAAGAGGCAAGAGAGGTACAGAAAGAGGCAGGAGGGGTGCAGAAAGAAGGAAGAGAAGTACAGAAAGAGGCAAGAGAATTGCTGAAAGAAGCAACAGAGGTGTAGAAAGAAGCAAGAGACGTTTAGAAAGAGGCATGTGAGGTGCAGAAAGAAGCAAGAGCAGTGCAGAAAGAACCAAAAGAGGTGCAAAAAGAGGCAAGAGGGGTGCAGAAAGAGGTAGGAGAGGTGGACAAAGAGGCAAGAGAGGTACAGCAAGAGGCAGGAGGGGTGCAGAAAGAAGGAAGAGAAGTGCAGAAAGAAGCAACAGAGGTGCTTAAAGAGGCGCAAAAGGTGCAGAAAGAGCAAGAGAAGTGCAGAAAGAAGCAACAGAGGTACAGAAAGAGGCAAGAGAGGTGCAGAAACAGGCAGGAAAGGTGCAGAAAGAGGCAAGCGGGCTACAGAAATTTGCAAAAGAGGTGCAGAAAGAAGCAAGAGCAGTGCAGAAAGAACCAACAGAGGTGCAGAAAAAGGCAAGAGGGGTACAGAAAGAGGCAAGAGAAGTGCAGAAAGAAGCAAGAGGGGTACAGAAAGAGGCAAGAGGGGTGCAGAAAGAGGCAAGAGAACAGTGGAAAGAACCAACAGAGGTGCAGAAAGAGGCAAGAGGGGTGCAGAAAGAGGTAGGAGAGGTGCACACAGAGGCAAGAGGGGTTCAGAAAGAGGCAGGAAGGGTTCAGAAAGAAGGAAGAGAAGTGCATAAAGAAGCAACAGATGTGCTGAAAGAGGAAAGAGGGGTGCAGAAAGAGGAAAGAGAAGTGCAGAAAGAAGCAACAGAGATGCAGAAAGAGGCAAGAGAGGTTCAGAAAAAGGCAGTAAAGGTGCAGAAAGAGGGAACAGAGGTGCAGAAAGAAGCAAGAGGGATATAGAAATTTGCAAAAGAGGTGCAGAAAGAAGCAAGAGCAGTGCAGAAAGAACCAACAGAGGCAATAGGGGTGCAGAAAGAGGTAGGAGAGGTGCACAAAGAGGCAGGAGGGGTACAGAAAGAGGCAAGAGAGGTGCAGAAATAAGGAAGAGAAGTGCAGAAAGAAGCAACAGTGGTGCTGAAAGAGACAAGAAGGGTGCAGAAAGAGGCAAGAGAAGTGAATAAAGAAGCAACAGAGTTGCAGAAAGAGGCAATAGAGGTGCAGAAAGAGACAAGAAATATGCAGAAAGAAGCAATTGAGGTGCAGAAAGAGGCAAGAGAGGTGCAGAAAGAAGAGAGTGAGGTTCAGAAAGAGGCAAGAGAAGTGCAGAAAGTAGCAAGTGAGATGCAGAAAGAGGCAAGAGAGGTATAGAAAGAGGCAAGATAAGTGTAGAAAGAGGCAAGTGAAGTGCAGAAAGAGGCACTTGAGCTGCAGAAAGAGGCAAGAGAGGTACAGAAAGAGGCTCGAGAAGTACAGAAAGAGGCAAGAGAAATCCAGAAAGAGGCAAGAGAGGTGCAGAAGGAAGAGAGTGAGGTGCAGAAAGAGGCACTTGAGCTGCAGAAAGAGGCAAGAGAGGTACAGAAAGAGGCTTGAGAAGTACAGAAAGAGGCAAGAGAAATCCAGAAAGAGGCAAGAGAGGTGCAGAAGGAAGAGAGTGAGGTGCAGAAAGAGGCAAGTGAGGTGCAGAAAGAGGCAAGAGAGGTACAGAAAGAGGCAAGGAAAGTTCAGAAACAGGCAAGAGAAATGCACAAAGAGGCAAGAGAAGAGCAGAAAGAGGCAAGAGAGGTGTAGAAAGAAGAAGAGAAGTGCAGAAAGATGCAAGTGAGGTGCAGAAAGAAGCAAGAGCAGTGCAGAAAGAACCAACAGAGATACAAAAAGAGGCAAGAGGGGTGCAGAAAGAGGTAGGATAGGTGCACAAAGAGGCAAGAGAGGTACAGAAAAAGGCAGGAGGAGTGCAGAAAGAAGGAAGAGAAGTGCAGAAAGAGGCAAGAGAATTGCTGAAAGAAGCAACAGAGGTATAGAAAGAAGCAAGAGAAGTGCAGAAAGAGGCAAGTGATGTGCAGAATGAAGCAAGAGCAGTGCAGAAAGAACCAACAGAGATGCAAAAAGAGGCAAGAGGGGTTCAGAAAAGGTAGGAGAGGTGCACAAAGAGGCAAAAGAGGTACAGAAAGAGGCAGGAGGGGTGCAGAAAGAAGGAAGAGAAGTGCAGAAAGAAGCAACAGAGGTGCTGAAAGAGGCGCGAAGGGTGCAGAAAGAGCAAGAGAAGTGCAGAAAGAAGCAACAGAGGTACAGAAAGAGACAAGAGAGGTGCAGAAAGAGGGAACAGGGGTGCAGAAAGAGGCAAGAGGGATACAGAAATTTGCAAAAGAGGTGCAGAAAGAAGCAAGTGCAGTGCAGAAAGAACCAACAGAGGTACAGAAAAAGGCAAGAGGAGTACAGAAAGAGGCAAGAGAAGTGCAGAAAGAAGCAAAAGAGGTGCAGAAAGAGGCAAGAGAACTGCAGAAAAAGGCAAGAGAGGTGTAGAAAGAGGAAGGAGAGGTGCACAAAGAGGCAAGAGGAGTACAGAAAGATGCAAGAGGGGTGCAGAAGGAAGCAAGAGAATTGCAGAAAGAAGCAACAGAGGTGCTGAAAGAGGCAAGAGGGGTGCAGAAAGAGGTAAGTGAAGTGCAGAAAGAAGCAACAGAGGTGCAGAAAGAGGCAAGAGAGGTGTAGAAACAGGCAGGAAAGGTGCATAAAGAGGGAAGGAGGGTGCAGAAAGAGGCAAGAGGGATAAATACATTTGCAAAAGAGGTGCAGAAAGAAGCAAGAGCAGTGCAGAAAGACCCAACAGAGGTACAGAAAGAGCAAGAGGGGTGCAGAAAGAGGTAGGAGAGGTTCACACAGAGGCAAGAGGGGTACAGAAAGAGGCAGGAGGGTTGCAGAAAGAAGGACGAGAAGTGCAGAAAGAAGCAATAGATGTGCTGAAAGAGGCAAGAGGGGTTCAGAAAGAGGCAAGAGAAGTACAGAAAGAAGCAACAGAGGTGCAGAAAGAGGCAACAGAGGTGCAGAAACAGTCAGGAAAGGTGCAGAAAGAGGGAACCGGGGTGCAGAAAGAGGCAAGAGGGATACAGAAATTTGCAAAAGAGGTACAGAAAGAAGCAAGAGCAGTGCAGAAAGAACCAACAGAGGTGCTGAAAGAGGCAAGAGGGGTGCAGAAAGAGGTAGGAGAGGTGCACAAACAGGCAAAAGAGGTACAGATAGAGGCAGGAGGGGTGCAGAAAGAAGGAAGAGAAGTGCAGAAAGAAGCAACAGAGGTGCTGAAAGAGGCGCAAAGGGTGCAGAAAGATCAAGAGAAGTGCAGAAAGAAGCAACAGAGGTACAGAAAGAGGCAAAAGAGGTATAGAAATAGGCAGGAAAGGTGCAGAAAGAGGGAACAAGGGTGCAGAAAGAGGCAAGAGGGATACAGAAATTTGTAAAAGAGGTGCAGAAAGAAGCAAAAGCAGTGCAGAAAGAACCGACAGAGGTGCAGAAAGAGGCAAGAGGGGTGCAGAAAGAGGTAGGAGAGGTGCACAAAGAGGTAAGAGGGCTACAGAAAGAGGCAAGAGGGGTGCAGAAAAAGGAAGAGAAGTGCAGAAAGAAGCAACAGAGGTGCTGAAAGAGACAAGAAGGGTACAGAAAGAGGCAAGAGAAGTGCATAAAGAAGCAGCAGAGTTTCGGAAAGAGGCAATAGAGGTGCAGAAAGAGGCAAGAGAGATGCAGAAAGAAGCAAGTGAGGTGCAGAAAGAGGCTAGAGAGGTGCAGAAAGAAGAGAGTGAGGTTCAGAAAGAGGCAAGAGAAGAGCAGAAAGTGGCAAGTGAGGTGCAGAAAGAGGCAAGAGAGGTACAGAAAAAGGCAAGGGAAGTGCAGAAAGAGGCAAGTGAGGTGCAGAAAGAGGCAAGTGAGGTGCAGAAAGATGCAAGAGAGGTGCAGAAAGAGGCAAAAGAGGTACAGAAAGAGGCAAGAGATCTGCATAAAAAAGCAACAGAGGTGCTGAAAGAGGCAAGTGAGGTGCAGAAAGGGGCAAGTGAAGCGCTGAAAGAAGACAGTGAGGTGCAGAAAGAGGAAGGAAGGTGCAGAAAGAAGCAAGAGAAATGCAGAAAGAGGCAAGAGAGGCAAAGAAGGAAGAGAGGTTTGTGCACCATTAGTACCAATTTAAAACCTACATTTAGCAATAAGTAACATGTGACCATTCCAGCTTTGCAAAGGGCCTTCCACCACGCTGTAACACGTGACGCTGCATTTTTGGGAACATTTGAGCCATTTGAGCTAAAAACAAGGCTTTTTTTGTTCAAATCTGCAGATTAGGCAGCAGATGATGGAATATTTGGCAAATGCGGAAAATGTTTAATTATGTGAAAATTGGTGCAGTCGAACAGTCACATAATTCCAGTGGCCCTGCTCATACCTCCGACTAGGTCCAGAAGTGCTCCTCAGTGGTTCCTTCTTTTTTTGTGTCTCATTGAGTTTATAGTTTAGCTTCTATGGAAACAAGGAAGACTAAACCTGAGGTTACCACTCCAAAACACAGACTACAATACCACATAATTAGTCTCCAAAACACATGATCCCACTCCACATAATTCCTATACACGAAATACCACATACTTTCTATCCACATAAATTCACCGCACAACATACCACATAATTCCACTTCACACAACGTACATCCACTCCACTCCAAAAAACATTAGTAAAAAACTTTTACATTTACAACGCAAATAGCTCTAACTCTCGCAAATGCGAGACCTATTACATTACAAATGCTTCTTTAACTGGTGGTCGTGGTTGCAGAGTGGTGCAGAAAGGGGGCTGGGCCTCCGACCAGTGCTCAGGAATTCCGCTGTGTAGGACTTACAGGAGATACCAGGAGGGCTTCTTGGCCCCCAAAGTCCCTCAGGAGTAAAGTGGATTTCATCACCCAACCAGTACTGTGCCAGGAGGCGCTTTTGCAGAGTGGTGGAGAAAAGGGGGCATGGCCTCCAAAAACCTCTTAGCAATCCCACTGTGTGGGACTTAGTGGAGGTAATAGGAGAGGTAGTCGGCCCCCAAGGACAACCTTGGGGGCCAACTACCCCTCCTATTACCTCCTGTAAGTCCCATACAGCAGGATTGCTAAATTGTCATAGCAGGCCATGCCCCCTTTCCCCACCACTCTGCAAACGCACTCCCTGGTGCGCTCTTGGATGGGGATTAAAGTCCCCTTCGCTGCTGGGGGTCCTTAGGGGGCAACTAGCCTACCTGATACCTCCAGTATGCCCCAGATAGTGGGATTACTGATAGGTGGACACAGCCCACGCCCCCTTTGTCCACCACTCTGCAAACGCGCCTCCTGGGGTGTTCTAAGTTGGGGGATTACATCCCCTTCATTCCTGAGGGTCCCTGGGGGCCAGCTAGCCCACCAGGTACCTCCAGTAAGCCCCACACAGCTGGATTGCTGAGAGTGGTCTGAGGCCACGCCTCTTTTTACAACACTCTGCAAACGCACCTCCTGGTGCACTGCTGCTCGGGGGATGAAGTCCACTTGTGTCCTGAGGTCCTCAGGACATAAGAGGACCTCATCGCGAAGCAGAGTTTGCTATGGCAGGGCGGGAGCCGTGCTCCCGCCCTGCCATAGCAAACAGCAATGTCCCGGGGGTGGGCACCCCGGGACATTGCAGGAGCCGGCCCTGGGGGGTGGCGGTCCCCAGGGCCATAGAGGGCTCCAGGAGGGGGGGCCGCATGGCCCCCTCCCTACATTTGCACAGCTGCAGGGAGGTGGTGGTCCCTGGGGCCAGGGGTCCGCAACGGACCCCTGTATTTCAATAAACAGTGCCCCGGGGAGGTTGTGGTCCCCAGGGCAGTGTGGGGGGCTCGATTCCCCCACACTTTGCTTTTACAAGCAGCCCCAGGGAGGTGGAGGTGCCCGGGGCTGCTGGGGGGCCACGTGCCCCCCGCATTTCAATCATGTAGCCCCAGGGAGGTGGTGGTCCCCGGGGCTTGGGGGGGCCCATGATGCCCCCACCCCAAATTAATGAGAGCCCCGGGGAGGTGACAGCCCCTGGGGCTTGGGGGGGCCGTGAGGCCCCCCAGGCTTAAAATAACAATGCCCCTGGGAGGTGGCGGTCCCCGGGGCAGCATGGGGAGAAGGAGCCCGCCCCACGCATTTTAAATAAAAAGCCCCGGGGAGGTGGTGGTCCACAGGGCTGCAGGGGGGCCACGTGCCCCCTGCATATAATTAACTAAGCCCCAGGGAGGTGGCAGTCCCCGGGTCTGTGGGGGCCCCCACGGGCCCCCGCTAATTAATTGCACATTGCCCCCGGGACCTGGCCGACCCAGGGGCTTATAGAAAACGAAGCGCGGGAGCCCGCGCATCGGGTTTTTTTTTTCGGGCGAATTCGTGGACCCAGCGCGAATTTGGCCAATTTGTTTTAAAAAAAAAATTTTTGGGGCCCTGTGGGTCCTTGTGGGACCCCCTGAGCAGGCCTAGGGGGTCAGGGTGTTTCTACCCTGCCCCCTTTTCTTGTTTTATAATGTTTTTTTTACTGTTTCCGAGTCACAAGATGCTGCCAACACATTCTGGTTTGGAGTGTTGGCAGTCAATCAGAATTAAGCGTGTGCTCGGTAGGATGCGCAGCTCCTCCTAGGTGCTCAGATATCTATATTTTTCTTTTTTGAATGTCTCAGGAACTACTGAATGGATTTACACCACGCTTTCTGAACCAAGAGCTACCTTTTTGCCAAATGTGGTGTATTTCCCTACAGCAGTTCGGGCTGTAGCCTGTTCCAAAAATTCCTAACGAAATTAACATGGGGAAAACGCTTTTTGGGACCCCCTTTCTTCTCAGCCCCCGCTTGACAAATCATCCCAAAACTTTCAAGAAAGGAGCTGACCTGAGTGAACCATTAGATTTTAACATTTCGCGAAGATTCGTCAAACGGCGCCATAGATATTGGCAAAAGAAAAAACGCTTTTTGAATAGAAGCAAGGTCCTAACTATAACTACCTACTGGCGACCGCCAGTAGGTAATAATATATATATATATATATATATATATTCACTGAAAAAACCATAGGTTTTAGGGACAGTTATAGTTAGTTGGACATTTCACTCGTACAAAACCATAGAAATTCCCCGTTATAGTTAGTTCAGCTAACTATAACTCGCGCCCGCAATGCACTGCTGATGACGTCACATATTACATCACTCATGACATGGTCAGTGACATCACTGATGACATCACTGATGACATCTCAAATGACATCACTGATGACAATAGGTTTGATGACATCATCCAGTGACTGTGTGTTTCTCTAAAGTTTAAATATGTTTAATATATATAGGGAAAGGCGTATTGAAGAATGAGTGGGTGTATAAGTGTCTGAATGGATGATTTAGTACGTGAGTGACTGACTCTACAAGTGAGTGATTAAATGTATCTTACTGAATGCATGGGTTAGTGACTAAACTGTGTGAATGTCTGTATCCGTCTGTCTGTTGGTTTGTAAGCGGCTGCATGGCTTTCTGAATAGCTACATGAGTGTCTACATGGGTTATTGATTGATTGTCTGAGTATCTGTATGGGTGCCTGAGTGTTTGTGTGGGTGGGGTGTGTGTGACTCTGTGCATAGATGTGTGAGTTGGTGATTCACTGGGTGCATGGTTTCAAGAGTGCATCTGTGATGGACTGTATGGGTGGGTGAGTGTGTGTATGGGTGTGTTAGTGATTGAATGTATATCTCAGTGGTACATGTGTGAGTAACTACATATGTGAAAGGCAGTATATATGTGTGTTGGAGTATATAAATGGCTACAAGTGAGAGTGTGTGATTGTGAGAGTGGCTGTATGGATGAGTGTGTACTTGTATCAGTGATTGTATAAGAGCGTAAGAATGTGCTAGTATTTGTATGAGTAAGTGAGCTGGTGTATGTATAACTGTATAGGTGAGTAAATGGGTGTGTGATTAAGTTTTTTGCATGACTGACTAGGTGTGTGAGTACCTCTATGGATGAGTGGCGGTGTGTGAGTGTTTATATAGGTGTATGAGTGCATATAATAGTCCTGTACTGAGTGACTAAGTATGAGTGACTGTACGGTTGAGGGAGTGGATGTGTGTGTAGACCTAAGAATCAGTGAGTGGGTATGTAGTTTTTGGTGTTGGAGTGTCTATGGTTTTGAGAATGGCAGTCTGTAATTTAGAGTGGGTGTATCAAAAGTTATATTAGGGTGTGAGAAGGTGCATGAAATTATCACATGGATGATGTCATCAGTGATGTCATTTGAGATGTCATCAGTGATGTCACTGACCATGTCATGAGTGATGTAATATGTGACGTCATCAGCAGTGCATTGCGGGAGCGCGAGTTATAGTTAGCTGAACTAACTATAACTGGGGAATTTCTATGGTTTTGTACGAGTGAAATGTCCAACTAACTATAACTGTCCCTAAAACCTATGGTTTTTTCAGTGAATTTCAAAGGTTTTTAAATGCTAATTTCTAACTATAACGTGTCTGAAACCTATGGTTTTTTCAGTGAATTTCAAAGGTTTTGTAAATGCTAATTTCTAACTATAACGTGCCTGAAACCTATGATTTTTTAAGTGAATTTCAAAGGTTTTTTTAAATGCTAGTTTCTAACTATGCCTACAGAGGTAGGACATGTGAAGAAAGTAGAAAAAACGCACAGAAAGAAGCAAAAGATGTGCAGAAAGAACCAACAGAGGAGCAGAAAGAGGCCTTGTTGCAAATTCATCCTGTGCCCACAACTTTTTCAGACGGGTACTGGTGGTAACTGACTCTGACTAACCAGAGCCAGTGCTATGCTAAAAGACACTTAGAATACAGTGAAAACACCTACATATACTAGGGAACACTATGCGTTGGGGTACCCCTGTGATTAGTATGACCTCCTCTGCAAGTCCCTAGTACATAATAGGGCAGGGGGATTAAAACTACCTCTTAAAACGCGCTACTGGGCGCGTTTGCACAGTGGTGAAGGAGGGGGCCTGAGGTGACATGTGTGCAAACGCACCCCGTGGCGCGTTTTAAGTTGCGGGATTAAGTCCCCTTGAATTCTGAGGGTCCCTGGGGCCCAACTAGCCCCCAGGTACCTACAGTTAGGACCACAGAGCTGAGTTGCAGAGAGGCGTTCCGAGGCCACGCACCTTTTTCACCTCTCTGCAACGCAACTCTGTTGTGCTTACTGAAGGTACCTGGTGGGCTAGTTGGCCCCCAGGGTCCCTCAGGATTCAAAGGGAATTAATTCCCCAACTTAAAACGCACCACAGGGCGTGTTTGCGCACATGTCACCTGAGGCCCCGCCCCCTCCCTTCACCACTGTGCAAACGCGCCCCGTGGTGCGTTTTAAGTTGGGGGATTAGGTCACCTTGAATCCTGAGGGTCCCTGGGGCCCAACTAGCCCACTAGGTACTTCCAGTAAGCACCACAGGCCTGCTATGCAACGCCTGTAACAAATTGTGCAGTTGTGTTTAGGTAGTGAAGAGGGTCGTGCTGGGGGTAGTGTTTTAGGGTTTAGGGTAGTGCAGTGGTGTTTGTGTAGTGTAGGGGGTCATGCTGGGGGTAGATTTAGGGTTTAGGGTAGTGCAGTGGTGTTTGGGTAGTGTAGGGAGTCGTGCTGGGGGAGTGTTTTAGGGTTTAGGGTAGTGCAGTGGTGTTTGGGTAGTGTAGGGGTCGTGCTGGTGGTAGTGTTTTAGGGTTTAGGGTAGTGCAGTGGTGTTTGGGTAGTGTAGGGGGTCGTGCTGGGGGTAGTGATTTAGGGTAGTGCAGTGGTGTTTTAGGGTTTAGGGTAGTGCAGTGGTGTTTGGGTAGTGTAGGGGGTACTGCTGGGGGTAGTGTTTTAGGGTTTAGGGTAGTGCAGTGGTGTTTGGGTAGTGTAGGGGTACTGCTGGGGGTAGTTTTTAGGGTTTAGGGTAGTGCAGTGGTGTTTGGGTAGTGTAGTGGTTCATGCTGGGGGAGTTTTTTCGGGTTTAGGGTAGTGCAGTGGTGTTTGTGTAGTGTAGGGGGTAGTGTTTTAGGGTTTAGGGTAGTGCAGTGGTGTTTGTGTAGTGTAGGAGGTCGTGTTTTAGGGTTTAGGGTAGTGCAGTGGTCTTTGGGTAGTGTAGGGAGTCGGGCGGGGGGTAGTGTTTTAGGGTTTAGGGTAGTGTAGGGGGTCATGCGGGGGTAGTGTTTTAGGGTTTAGGGCAGTGCAGTGGTGTTTGGGTAGTGTAGGGGGTTGTGCTGGGGGAGTGTTTTAGGGTTTAGGGCAGTGCAGTGGTGTTCGGGTAGTGTAGGGGGTCGTGCTGGGGGAGTGTTTTAGGGTTTAGGGCAGTGCAGTGGTGTTCGGGTAGTGTAGGGGGTCATGCTGGGGGTCGTGTTTGAGGGTTTAGGGCAGTGCATTCGTGTTCGGGTAGTGTAGGGGGTTGTGCTGGTGGTAGTATTTTAGGGTTTAGGGTAATGCAGTGGTGTTCGGGTAGTGTAGGGGGTTGTGCTGGGGGTAGTGTTCTAGGGTTTAGGGCAGTGCAGTGGTGTTTGGGCAGTGTAGGGGGTAATGCTGGGGGTGGTGTTTTAGGGTTTAGGGCAGTGCAGTGGTGTTCGGGCAGTGTAGGGGGTCGTGCTGGGGGTGGTGTTTCAGGGTTTAGGGCAGTGCAGTGGTGTTCGGGCAGTGTAGGGGGTGGTGTTTCAGGGTTTAGGGCAGTGCAGTGGTGTTCGGGCAGTGTAGGGGTCGTGTAGGGGTGGTGTTGCAGGGTTTAGGGCAGTGGTGTTTGGGCAGTGTAGGGGGTCATGCTGGGGGTGGTGTTTCAGGGTTTGGGGCAGTGCAGTGGTGTTCGAGCAGTAAAGGGGTCGTGCTGGGGGTGGTGTTTCAGGGTTTAGGGCAGTGGTGTTCGGGCAGTGTAGGGGGCGGTGCAGGGGGTGGTGTTTCAGGGTTTAGGGCAGTGCAGTGGTGTTCGGGCAGTGTAGGGGGTGGTGCAGGGGGTGGTGTTTCAGGGTTTAGGGCAGTGCAGTGGTGTTCGGGCAGTGTAGGGGGTCATGCAGGGGGTGGTGT
This sequence comes from Calotriton arnoldi, assembly GCA_963921515.1. Classification (NCBI taxonomy): domain Eukaryota; kingdom Metazoa; phylum Chordata; class Amphibia; order Caudata; family Salamandridae; genus Calotriton; species Calotriton arnoldi. Next base: position 509,725 of record CAWUFW010012815.1, read on the forward strand.
TTCAGGGTTTAGGGCAGTGCAGTGGTGTTCGGGCAGTGTAGGGGGTCGTGCTGGGGCTGGTGTTTCAGGGTTTAGGGCAGTACAGTGGTGTTCGGGCAGTGTAGGGGTCGTGCTGGGGCTGGTGTTTCAGGGTTTAGGGCAGTGCAGTGGTTTTCGGGCAGTGTAGGCGGTCGTGCTGGGGCTGGTGTTTCAGGGTTTAGGGCAGTGCAGTGGTGTTCGGGCAGTGTAGGGGTCATGCTGGGGCTGGTGTTTCAGGGTTTAGGGCAGTGCAGTGGTGTTCGGGCAGTGTAGGGGGTCTTGCTGGGGCTGGTGTTTCAGAGTCTAGGGCAGTGCAGTGGTGTTCGGGCAGTGTAGGGGGTCTTGCTGGGGCTGGTGTTTCAGGGTTTAGGGCAGTGCAGTGGTGTACGGGCAGTGTAGGGGGTCGTGCTGGGGGTGGTGTTTCAGGGTTTAGGGCAGTGCAGTGGTGTTTGGGCAGTGTAGGGGGTCATGCTGGGGCTAGTGTTTCAGGATTTAGGGCAGAGCAATGGTGTTCAGGCAGTGTAGGGGGTTTTGCTGGAGGTGGTGTTTCAGGGTTTAGGGCAGTGCAGTGGTGTTCGTGTAGTGTAGGGGGTGGTGTTTCAGGGTTTAGGGCAGTGGTGTTCAGGCAGTGTAGGTGGTCGTGCTGGGGCTGGTGTTTCAGGGTTTAGGGCAGTGCAGTGGTGTTCGGGCAGTGTAGGGGGTCATGCTGGGGCTGGTGTTTCAGGGTTTAGGGCAGTGCAGTGGTGTTCGGGCAGTGTAGGGGGTCGTGCTGGGTGTGGTGTTTCAGGGTTTAGGGCAGTGCAGTGGTGTTCCGGCAGTGTAGGAGGTCATGCAGGGGGTGGTGTTTCAGGGTTTAGGGCAGTGCAGTGGTGTTCCGGCAGTGTAGGGGGTTGTGCTGGGGGTGGTGTTTCAGGGTTTAGGGCAGTGCAGTGGTGTTCGGGCAGTGTAGGGTGTCGTGCTGAGGGGTGGTGTTTCAGGGTTTAGGGCAGTGCAGTGGTGTTCCAGCAGTGTAGGGGGTCGTGCAGGGGGTGGTGTTTCAGGGTTTAGGGCAGTGCAGTGGTGTTTGAGCAGTGTAGGGGGTCGTGCAGGGGTGGTGTTTCAGGGTTTAGGGCAGTGCAGTGGTGTTCGGCCAGTGTAGGTGGTCTTGCTGGGGGTGGTGTTTCAGGCTTTAGTGTAGTGGTGTTCGGGCAGTGTAGGGGGTCTTGCTGGGGGTGGTGTTTCAGGGTTTAGGGCAGTGCAGTGGTGTTCGGGCAGTGTAGGGGGTCTTGCTGGGGCTGGTGTTTCAGGGTTTAGGGCAGTGCAGTGGTGTTCGGGCAGTGTAGGGGGTCGTGCTGGGGCTGGTGTTTGAGGGTTTAGGGTAGTGCAGTGGTGTTCGGGCAATGTAGGGGGTCGTGCTGGGGCTGGTGTTTCAGGGTTTAGGGCAGTGCAGTGGTTTTCGGGCAGTGTAGGCGGTCGTGCTGGGGCTGGTGTTTCAGGGTTTAGGGCAGTGCAGTGGTGTTCGGGCAGTGTACGGGGTTGTACTGGGGCTGGTGTTTCAGGGTTTAGGGCAGTGCAGTGGTGTTCGGGCAGTGTAGGGGGTCATGCTGGGGGTGGTGTTTCAGGGTTTAGGGCAGTGCAGTGGTGTTCGGGCAGTGTAGGAGGTCGTGCTGGGGCTGGTGTTTCATGGTTTAGGGCAGTGCAGTGGTGTTCGGGCAGTGTAGGGGTTCGTGCTGGGGGTGGTGTTTCAGGGTTTAGGGCAATGCAGTGGTGTTCGGGCAGTGTAGGGGGTCATGCTGGGGGTGGTGTTTCAGGGTTTAGGACAGTGCAGTGGTGTTCGGGCAGTGTAGGGGGTCTTGCTGGGGGTGGTGTTTCAGGGTTTAGGGCAGTGGTGTTCGGGCAGTGTAGGGGGTCTTGCTGGGGGTGATGTTTCAGGGTTTAGGGCAGTGCAGTGGTGTTCGGGCAGTGTAGGGGGTCTTGCTGAGGGTGATGTTTCAGGGTTTAGGGCAGTGCAGTGGTGTTCGGGCAGTGTAGGGGGTCGTGCAGGGGGTGGTGTTTCAGGGTTTAGGGCAGTGCAGTGGTGTTCGAGCAGTAAAGGGGTCGTGCTGGGGGTGGTGTTTCAGGGTTTAGGGCAGTGGTGTTCGGGCAGTGTAGGGGGCGGTGCAGGGGGTGGTGTTTCAGGGTTTAGGGCAGTGCAGTGGTGTTCGGGCAGTGTAGGGGGTGGTGCAGGGGGTGGTGTTTCAGGGTTTAGGGCAGTGCAGTGGTGTTCGGGCAGTGTAGGGGGTCATGCAGGGGGTGGTGTTTCAGGGTTTAGGGCAGTGCAGTGGTGTTCGGGCAGTGTAGGGGGTCGTGCTGGGGCTGGTGTTTCAGGGTTTAGGGCAGTACAGTGGTGTTCGGGCAGTGTAGGGGGTCGTGCTGGGGCTGGTGTTTCAGGGTTTAGGGCAGTGCAGTGGTTTTCGGGCAGTGTAGGCGGTCGTGCTGGGGCTGGTGTTTCAGGGTTTAGGGCAGTGCAGTGGTGTTCGGGCAGTGTAGGGGTCATGCTGGGGCTGGTGTTTCAGGGTTTAGGGCAGTGCAGTGGTGTTCGGGCAGTGTAGGGGTCTTGCTGGGGCTGGTGTTTCAGAGTCTAGGGCAGTGCAGTGGTGTTCGGGCAGTGTAGGGGTCTTGCTGGGGCTGGTGTTTCAGGGTTTAGGGCAGTGCAGTGGTGTACGGGCAGTGTAGGGGTCGTGCTGGGGGTGGTGTTTCAGGGTTTAGGGCAGTGCAGTGGTGTTTGGGCAGTGTAGGGGGTCATGCTGGGGCTAGTGTTTCAGGATTTAGGGCAGAGCAATGGTGTTCAGGCAGTGTAGGGGGTTTTGCTGGAGGTGGTGTTTCAGGGTTTAGGGCAGTGCAGTGGTGTTCGTGCAGTGTAGGGGGTGGTGTTTCAGGGTTTAGGGCAGTGGTGTTCAGGCAGTGTAGGTGGTCATGCTGGGGCTGGTGTTTCAGGGTTTAGGGCAGTGCAGTGGTGTTCGGGCAGTGTAGGGGGTCATGCTGGGGCTGGTGTTTCAGGGTTTAGGGCAGTGCAGTGGTGTTCGGGCAGTGTAGGGGTCGTGCTGGGTGTGGTGTTTCAGGGTTTAGGGCAGTGCAGTGGTGTTCCGGCAGTGTAGGAGGTCATGCAGGGGTGGTGTTTCAGGGTTTAGGGCAGTGCAGTGGTGTTCCGGCAGTGTAGGGGGTTGTGCTGGGGGTGGTGTTTCAGGGTTTAGGGCAGTGCAGTGGTGTTCGGGCAGTGTAGGGTGTCGTGCTGAGGGGTGGTGTTTCAGGGTTTAGGGCAGTGCAGTGGTGTTCCAGCAGTGTAGGGGTCGTGCAGGGGGTGGTGTTTCAGGGTTTAGGGCAGTGCAGTGGTGTTTGAGCAGTGTAGGGGGTCGTGCAGGGGTGGTGTTTCAGGGTTTAGGGCAGTGCAGTGGTGTTCGGCCAGTGTAGGTGGTCTTGCTGGGGGTGGTGTTTCAGGCTTTAGTGTAGTGGTGTTCGGGCAGTGTAGGGGGTCTTGCTGGGGGTGGTGTTTCAGGGTTTAGGGCAGTGCAGTGGTGTTCGGGCAGTGTAGGGGGTCTTGCTGGGGCTGGTGTTTCAGGGTTTAGGGCAGTGCAGTGGTGTTCGGGCAGTGTAGGGGGTCGTGCTGGGGCTGGTGTTTGAGGGTTTAGGGTAGTGCAGTGGTGTTCGGGCAATGTAGGGGGTCGTGCTGGGGCTGGTGTTTCAGGGTTTAGGGCAGTGCAGTGGTTTTCGGGCAGTGTAGGCGGTCGTGCTGGGGCTGGTGTTTCAGGGTTTAGGGCAGTGCAGTGGTGTTCGGGCAGTGTACGGGGTTGTACTGGGGCTGGTGTTTCAGGGTTTAGGGCAGTGCAGTGGTGTTCGGGCAGTGTAGGGGGTCATGCTGGGGGTGGTGTTTCAGGGTTTAGGGCAGTGCAGTGGTGTTCGGGCAGTGTAGGAGGTCGTGCTGGGGCTGGTGTTTCATGGTTTAGGGCAGTGCAGTGGTGTTCGGGCAGTGTAGGGGTTCGTGCTGGGGGTGGTGTTTCAGGGTTTAGGGCAGTGCAGTGGTGTTCGGGCAGTGTAGGGGGTCATGCTGGGGGTGGTGTTTCAGGGTTTAGGGCAGTGCAGTGGTGTTCGGGCAGTGTAGGGGGTCTTGCTGGGGGTGGTGTTTCAGGGTTTAGGGCAGTGGTGTTCGGGCAGTGTAGGGGGTCTTGCTGGGGGTGATGTTTCAGGGTTTAGGGCAGTGCAGTGGTGTTCGGGCAGTGTAGGGGGTCTTGCTGGGGGTGATGTTTCAGGGTTTAGGGCAGTGCAGTGGTGTTCGGGCAGTGTAGGGGGTCGTGCAGGGGGTGGTGTTTCAGGGTTTAGGGCAGTGCAGTGGTGTTCGGGCAGTGTAGGGGGTCGTGCTGGGGCTGGTGTTTCAGGGTTTAGGGCAGTGAGTGGTGTTCGGGCAGTGTAGGGGGTCTTGCTGGGGGTGGTGTTTCAGGGTTTAGGGCAGTGGTGTTCGGGCAGTGTAGGGGGTCGTGCTGGGGATGGTGTTTCAGGGTTTAGGGCAGTGCAGTAGTGTTCGGGCAGTGTAGGGGGTCGTGCAGGGGGTGGTGTTCTCAGCGTGCTGGATCTGCTCTTCCGCAGCGGGGCTCCTCGTGACCCAGGCAGGGCCGCTACAAAATGCTGGTTTCCCTGCTACTCACCAATAAAGAAGGTTTAACACGCTTGTGTGCGGCACCTCAATCTTTGGGCGCTTTCATGTGGATTTTGTAGCGGCCCTGCCTGGGTCGCGAGGAGCCCCGCTGCGGAAGAGCAGATCCAGCACGCTGAGAAGTTGGCAGCGTTCATGGAACAGCGTGACCGTATTGCTGAGAGTCATGAGCAGGGACCCAGTCTTGCTCTCTGCATGCAACCTACTATAGGGATGTAAATAGATGGGGAGACATTGCTGCATTCCACTATGGACTAATTGAAGTTCACTACCGAGACCAGAATGCAGTTGTGAGGCACGCCCACTAGGCGGAACTATATTTAATCGCTGCGAGTGCGGCGCAAGACTCTTTGCAGCTGTGCCTCCCGTGTATGCCAGTGATCAAGGGCCCAGAAGCCCGAAACATGTTTGGTGTCATTTCTGCTGTGGAGGCGATGCTGGTTTCCCTGCTACTCACCAATAAAGAAGGTTTAACACGCTTGTGTGCGGCACCTCAATCTTTGGGCGCTTTCATGTGGATTTTGTAGCGGCCCTGCCTGGGTCGCGAGGAGCCCCGCTGCGGAAGAGCAGATCCAGCACGCTGAGAAGTTGGCAGCGTTCATGGAACAGCGTGACCGTATTGCTGAGAGTCATGAGCAGGGACCCAGTCTTGCTCTCTGCATGCAACCTACTATAGGGATGTAAATAGATGGGGAGACATCGCTGCATTCCACTATGGACTAATTGAAGTTCACTACCGAGACCAGAATGCAGTTGTGAGGCACGCCCACTGGGCGGAACTATATTTAATCGCTGCGAGTGCGGCGCAAGACTCTTTGCAGCTGTGCCTCCCGTGTATGCCAGTGATCAAGGGCCCAGAAGCCCGAAACATGTTTGGTGTCATTTCTGCTGTGGAGGCGATGCTGGTTTCCCTGCTACTCACCAATAAAGAAGGTTTAACACGCTTGTGTGCGGCACCTCAATCTTTGGGCGCTTTCATGTGGATATATATATATATATATATATATATATATATATATATATATTTTAAACCGCCAAATCCTTGCACGCAGTTGTTCTCCAACTCAATATCCAGGAACGGACACCTCATCCAATTTGTAATTCAAGTGCTTTATTCTGGTAAAATTGATTGCTGATACAATGGCTGATGCCTGACGTCCATATATGTATATTACCTACTGGCGCTTTCACGACGTAACCGCATGGATCGTCATTGCAATCTCCGGCCTCACCGCGAAAACAGAAAATAGGTTTTAGAGATGTTTGTTCTAGAAATACAGTAGAAAAACATGAGTTTGAAGTGTACAGTAATAAACCTCTAGTGTGTAGAATACTGTAAAGTGTGTGCATATATATGTTTTCACTTTATGGGAAAGGCGCGATCGTCGCGGTTAGTGACGTCATCGCGATGTTCCAAATAACCGTGAAAACAGAAAACAGGTCTGAAAGATGGTTTTTGAAGAAACTTAGTACAAAAATATGGGTTTAAACATGCTTTGAAAGAAGTATGTATATAATACTGTGTGTAGGGCAATGTTCTGAATAGATTTTTTTACATATTATTTTTGGATGTGTTGGTGGCCATTGAATGTCTGCTTTTGTTTTCTGTTTTCGCTATGTGTCTGCGGGGGTCGCGACGTCGTTGCAAAGATTCTCAAAAACTAAAGAAAAAAAAACCTTTTTGGTACTAGGGTGGCTCTGACATGAGCCATTGCGTTGGTTGTGTGTATTTGACTGCTATTCATAAGACCGTACGCAGAGTTTCAGGTTACTTAGAAACACCCTGTTGCCTTCATCTGTAAAGTGCACTCTATCATTTCTATAAATTCCATGCATGTCAAAACGCAGATTGTTGTTATAGATACAGCCCATGCGATGGTCTCTGAGGAATGCAGAAATAGTTTTATTAACATGTTTCCTGGCTTAGTCAATCTGTGGACAAAATTGATTTGACCACTTCCAGTTCTGTCTTTGGCATATATTACAGTACACCAAGACAGTGTGATGGAAAAGTGACACCAGTTCTGCAAAAGTTTCTTTCATTAGGATTTCCAGCCCTACCACGGTCAATGTGCCTATGTCGTTGCCACCACAGTGCACAATCATGAGGTGAGGAGCTGGGGAATCCACAATGGATTTAACCAAAGCCAGCAACTGATGAAACTTTAACCCTCTCTGGCCAAACCAAGTACTCTGCACATTTGGCAAACCCAAGTCCCTGTCAATACCTCTCTTTTTTACAGCCTCTTTAGCCCAATAGATATAGCTGTGGCCCACAATCTATACTCTAAGCATTTTGAAGTGAAGGAGCAATAGTAGCCAGGAGAAGGCTGGAGCTGAATGAGGTAGTTTTCCAAGGAAAAGAAGTTAAAATGGAGGTGTTTTATATATATATATTACCCAGGTACTGTGAAAGAAACAGTAGAATCCATGGGCTTAGACTTGTACTGTAGCAGTATGACTCCGTTTAAACCAAAATCG